>MUZC01000379.1:166264-182026 GCA_002072015.1 Radix auricularia | reverse complement strand
CCCCTAGGCGCGTGACGTCATTTATGGACGGCCCCTAATGACAATGCACTGCCCCACCTTATTTGCTGAATCATGGTCAGTAGCGATCCTCTCATGCTTTTCTTCATTTTTTATTTTTAGATTATTCATTTAAAATTGGTTTTGAGAAGTCTTATCACCAAGTTTAGATAATGCTAATCATTTTTTGAACAGTCACACAAAAGAATGATGATCTTTATATTTGTGTCTATAATTTTCTTTAATATTGTTTCTACAGGAGGGTGGGGAGTTAAATCCCTTGGATGAAAATGGGAAAGCGATTAGTTCTGATGTTGACTTTATAGACACATGGCAGGTATGTTTTAAAATTGTCCAAAAAAGAAAACAGAAATCTTAATATGAAAACTGATCACTGTAAAAAAACATTTCTGTTAACATTTATTTTTATATGCAACTTCAAAATATTTTCATGGCAGTAAATTACCTGTTAAAACTTAGCAAAGGGCAAAAGTTTAAAGATCCTTTGCAATATAGATGTATTAAAGAAAGAAGGAAGCTTTGTCTTAGATAATGAAAGTTTATTTTGTTTTTTATTTCACCTCTCCTCTTTTTATAATAGCTACGATCTAATTGCAAAATATTAGAATTTTGCTCAATTTTTTATATAGAAGGATTGAAATATTGTTATGTACATTCAAACTAAAAGTTATCATTATGCCTTTCCTTAATATATTGAGATTAGATACCAAAAGAAGAGCATAAAGTATTCTATTCTTAATTAATTTTAATTAAGTACAAGTATGTAGGTCTTCCCCCCCTCCACCATATTATGTTAGTTTTTCTTTGAAATGTATATGTTTTGTTGTATTTTTTTTAGGCTCTTGAAGACTGCAGAGATATGGGAAAAACACTGGACATTGGTTTGAGTAATTTCAATAGTAATCAGATTCAAAGAGTTTTAGATTCTGCCAGAATTCCACCAGTTGCTATTCAGGTTTGTTTGTAATAAGAATTTTTATATGTGAATGATAAAATACTGTAGAGGACTCAGTTGTTTTATCTCCTTGAGCTTGTTACGAGATAGAATGCGTTTTTTTGTGTGTGTGTTTTCAGCAATTTAAATTAAAGTGCAAATCAGGAAATGCTGACAATGTTAATAAAAATTGTTTTAATTTTGTAAAAATATTTTTATTTTAGTTGGAGGTCAACTGCCATAACACTAATTCCAAACTGGTTGAATTTGCCAAGTCCAGGGGTTTAACCGTTATAGCCTTTGCTCCCTTAGGTACACCAAGCAAAAAGTAAGTCACAGGTTTCATTCAATACATGCATGCACATATTCTATTGAGACTAAGTGAACATCTATGTAAAAGTGGCCCCCAGAAAATATGTTCAAAATTATAAGTCAATAAGACAATTGCAAAAAGAACCCCATGCAACATGAAGTTGGAAACGGTTAGTTAAAATAATTTCCTTATCTTGATGACAATGTTCCCTTGAAGCTGCGCAGCCGTGCAGTTATTTGACTTATGCCGATGAGCAGTTTGATATTACTACGCAGCAAGGTTAGTATTACTACGCCTCAAAGGATATATAATACCTGTGTTTGAGAGATGTAAAAATTTTGGACAAAGATGGCTGCTGTGCAACTTTGCACACAAGTTTTTTATTTTGCACACAGACCAACAAACCTAAGAGGAAACATTGCTTGACAATTATTTATTCGATTGTAATAAGTGTTGATACTTAGTGGCAAAACTGACAATTTTTTACATATATTCTGAAACTGTATGAATTAAATCTAAATTTAAATTGAAGCTATTTCTGAAATAGCATAAAAAATAAACGATAAATTTTTATTAAAAAATGTTTGAAGCAAAGCGCACAAGTTCTACAAGAAATGGACTTTTTCATTGTAAACCTTTTAAATAGAAAATTATAATGGGAGCGTATTTTTTTTTTCTCATTGAGAATACTTTTATAATTGGGTATTTTAGTCTTCCCCTACAATCTATAAAACAAAAATTTCATCTCTATTTGAAAACCATAATGAATCCCTGAATGAGTTTAATTTCTCTTTCTAAAATGTCATTTACAAAAGTTCCTTTTAATATTTTAATTTCTTAATTAGAACATGCACTCAAGCAAGGAAAGTACATGTTTTGATAAAAATTTCTTTTTCTTATGATGTAACTGTAATTTATCAAGAAAAGGCTAAATCTTGAACAATATATTGCTTTCCACTTTAATAAATTAAGGCTCTAGGTATTACAAAACAAAAAGTAGCTTTTGGAAAGAACATTGCTAGAGTTAGCTTTGCTTGATAATCACTTCATTGTTTCTGAATGAAAATCTGGTGTTCAACAAATAGTGTTTCTTTGATTTTAAACTTTAAACCAGGTGTCTTTACATTTTTCTGCACACAAAATAGTCTTTGTGTGATTGTTTTTCATCTTTTTAATTATAATAAAGGTTAAATAATCATTAAAAAGAAAAAAATCGCAACGTCATAATTTGAAATAAATAATTGATTCCAAAATAGTTCAAAATATTTTTAAAAAATTATTTTTACTTCTTATTCTCAGATGGTTCTGTTGTGTTAGTTTTCTTATTACAGAATGTGAGAGTTAATAATTTAATTTTGGTTTCCATATAAGAAAATGAAATAAATCCATTTGTTCACTCCCTCAGCCCTAAACATACCAAACTTTTAGACGAACCTGTTTTACAAGAGATTGCTGCTAACCATGGCAAGACTGCTGCACAGGTAGAACTTACTGAATGTTTTTAAGCTGACTTATTTGTAGATTAGTGTCACCAGCTTTAATGTATCAACAGACGTAAATTGAAGAATTCGATTAACTAAATTTACTTAGTAATGCAACTATCTTTTTTTAAAATCCCCGTTTCCTTTCTCGAGAGATGTTATATCAATTTTAAATTTATTTGTGGGATATAAATTAAAAGTGGGTATTGAATATCAAATTTAATTAGGTTGCACTGAATATGTGAAGTCCACCAACAGATAAAACCTTGGTAATGTTATTTTTGTGTAAAAATGTCAAGAGATATTAACTTTATTTTTTGGTGCTATGCCAGTAAAGAAAAGACTGCGACCACCAGGAGGTGACAGAGAAGTGGGTATCAACATCATACAGAGTGACATAAATTTACAGCTGTACTTATCATTTATTTTATTACTTCCAATCTAGGTGGCCATAAGATTTTTAATTCAGAGAGGCCTGGCCACTGTTCCAAAGAGTGTTAATCCCAAACGTATTGAGGAAAATACCCAGGTAAGTGTAATACTATTACTGTGCATACTATGTATTTTTAAAAAAATCTATTTTTATTACTGATTAGTCAAAAAAGTCGGATAGCATGCTTTTAGTCTCAACAGACCTTTGGTTGTCATTATAATTATATTATACTGAAATTTGAATTGATAAGTGAGCTATCTTTACTATATTTATAAAGCATTTGTCATTTAATGGTTTTTCATATAATTTTGTTTCAAAGCCACACTTTGGGCATCTTTTTTCTTTTATCAAGTGTGGTCACAACCAGGCCTGTCAATATTGTTCAAAAATGCTGCTCGAGTACCCATCAAAATTTCAAATGGGTACCCGGATGACCCATTCAAAACATATGACAATAATATTATAAATGGAATTTTAGCAAATTTTTTAATTTCATAACCGGTTGATCGTAATACGGGAAATCCTTATGGGACTGAGGCGGAAGTTTTCCAAAAACCTTATAGCACTTTAAGAGTTAAAGCACCAAGAAGTTCACCATATTGGGTAGACATGTAGGGTAAATTACCACTTTGCAAACGCTTTACGCTAAAATTAGCACGACTTCTTGCTTTCAAGGCTTAGTTTCTAAACCACTCGACATGGAGTAAAAATGAAAGCACCTACAAGTAGTATGACCACAAGACTACTTTAATGTGAAAGCATTTTTGTATTACTACGCGAGGTTAGAGTGTAAAAGCAATATTAGCTGATCCAGTAAGCTACCGCCTAAGAAACACTTTTTTGCGTATTTTTTTTCAAAGGATACACTTTGACCTCATAGGAAACACATAACCAAAATCACCAAATAATCATTTTTCAGTAAAGGGAGTCTAACAAATAACACTTGAGATGTCAATAATAATGCAAAAACTTTTATTAAAGAAATTAGAGCCCAAAATAACTTAGTTCTGTATGATATGTACATTTAAATAAAGGCATACAGGATCAAAGAAAAACATAGTAGACTGACAATATCAGTATAAGCTTTTTTTTTTTTACAAAATAAACTTTAGGTAGATAAAATACGTTTAGAAATAAAAAACGTTTAGAAATAAAATAACATAACATAAACTATAACATAATCTACAGTCACTGGTCAGGACAGCAAACAGTGCAAACAAAAGTTTCTTGTTTTAAGGATGCACAATTTTTCGTGCACTGTGCATGCCACCAGCCATCACACACATCACATTGGACCCAAACCTCTGCCCCTCCCCCTTTTTTGCACCCTTGACACATTCCTGCCAACAAGTGATCCTCTTCTATATTAAAAATATTGTCTGCAGCGATGTCAATTTCTACTTTTTTAATTAACTGTGCGTTCAGATAGATCTATTACTGGATACTTCTTTACTTTCTTGGACTCCACTATTTTCTTTTTTTTTTATCTTCTCTTCTCCTCTTCTTCTCTGTATAATACTTCTTTTTTCGTTCTTGCTCTCTTTTCCTTTTTGAAGCCTCTTTTTGTGCGTCCTTTCTCTTTTTGATTTCTTCCCTCTCGATCTTTCTTTTCAGTTTATTTTTTTCTATTTCTTCTTTGTCTGCGATTTTTTTTTTTCAATGCTTCTCTAAACTCTTCTCCACTGACCAAGTTTGGCATGGTTGGAGCATTTACTGTTTTCTTCTTGTTTTTATTCCTTGTAACAAAAGCTGGCAGCTTTAAAATGTCATCTACTGTCAAGTTAGCTTTGAGTGTGCAGTTTTGGGGTTCTTCTACTGCTGCACTGCACGTTTCTATTAGCCCCACAGCTAAGGCTTGAAACTTAATAAATTTCTCTTCTTCCTCTTTGCTAATTTGACATCCTCTTCAGGCGTGAGTAGGGTCTTTGCATAGGCTATGACAGGCCTATCAATTTGTGGTAAAGAGTAGCAAGTGGAATGCCAAAGTCCTTAGAAGCCTTTCTAATAGAGAGCCGCTTTTCCCTAATACTAGCCAATGCCGCATTGATTACAACTGGGCTCTGTTTTGTATTTGGCTAGACATTGCTTTAAATCTGAATTATAATTATATTCTATTTAATTTTCATCCTAATAAAAACTTAGGAGTCTAGATATAGACTAGACAATTTTCCTACATGTTGAAGTGTTTGCCACGAAGTAATGTTCTACAATAAAACAAATATACTTCAACGCAGTGGTTCTTAACGTGAGTCAGTCGCCGGGGTTCGGCGGAGGGAGGTCAAGACAACACCCGACTCAAGGCATCTATATTACTACTAATAATGAAGGGTTCGGTGAATGTGCAGATGAAACTGGTGGGGTTCGGTACTTCCAAAAAGGTTAAGAACCACTGCTTCAACGTTAACATGCCCTCAAAACAAACATTACTATTTTCAAATAACTCTAGAGGCCAAGAATTAGTTCCATATCTATTTTTTTTTTCTGCAGAAATAAAAGCGTTTCGTACGAAGTAAAAACCAACGTTAAGCTTACTTCGTCGTAAACACCACTTTAAAAAGAACATTACTATTAAAAAGCATTGCAAAGTTTAACAGGGCGGTTACTGACCTATTAGTAAGTGATTATGCAATACCAAAAAGAGAGTTTTCCAAATCAAACAGGAAAAGTAGTCTTAACCCGAATATCACCATCGTTCTTCCTAGGGAAGTTGACAGCATACAAGGCGAAAGGTTCAAGATGTTTAAACAAATTTACTCACAAAATAGTATTTCCCGGAAAACGAAACGATGAAATTATATTGAAAAATGGACTATTTCGACTTATGCATGTTCGATTTTGTGTTAGACAAGCAAATAAACATACAGAGAACGCTTAATGAAATAGTGTTTCGTACGACATAGCGTTTCTCTAGTGGTAATTTACTCTAGTTGTTTTATCAACATTCACTTTATGTATAACAGCCTGATAGCGTTTGATTGCGCTGGTGTTGCCGCCTTTCGCAGACAAAATTTCATCACAAGGGTTATATTTTGCTGCGTCTCCATCACCTCTCTTGGTGTGTTCCACACTGCCGACATCTGTTAGTAACTATTTAATTTATTAACTTTAAAAACTGACAAGTTTGGGTGTATTATTAAAATCAGTTTTTGAGCTAGGCAAATATGCAATAATGAACACAAGAAACACAATGGAATATAGGAGTGGGTGGAAGAGAGGTGGGTGTCAGGGTTATGAGAATCACTGTTTGTTAAAGTGATATGTCTGCGTGGACACAAGCTCATGGATGATGTTTGTGAGTGAGATTCACATGGAGGCGTGGATCAGAGTCCATGCAAGGTCAGTCCAGGCCCACGGGGATATAACTCAGGTGTGTCTGAGTGGTAGGAACACAAGTCGACTCGGCACACAGGTGAACACAAGGGAGACACGAGGCTAAGCAGTGCCCAGGGTCGGTCTGTTTGGACCAAGGGCTGTTATATGTGAAGTTAAGGCACGAGGCTTAGCGGTGCCCAGGGTCGGTCTGTTGGACCGAGGGCTGTTATATGTGAAGTTAAGGCACGAGGCTTAGCGGTGCCCAGGGTCGGTCTGTTGGACCGAGGGCTGTTATATGATGAAGTTAAGGTGTACAGAGTTGTACTACTATTAATAGAGATGTACATATGTTACGAGTAAAGACTCGTGTGATTTAAGATTGCTTTTAGTACAGGGACTTAGTGTTCAATCGATGTACGCAAGTTGGCGGTGAAGTCTCGATCAGAACCCCTAGATGATGAATACCGACAGTGGGTAGATAAATAACATTGACTAGTCTCCATTGGTTGGCGAATTTCAAAGCAAAGTTAGTGCCGAAAATAAGGATGTACTGCATAGAGATGAAAGAGGCTGTGTTTGTTGTTAATAATTTTAGGCAGAAAAGTTTTTTCTTCCTTATATGATTATCTCAAAGCACCAAAACCTTTTTATGTTTGCAATATCTGTTTAGTGTTCAGAGAAAAAGATGAATCAAAATGAATTGTAGTTTCTTGAGAACATATTTTTATACCCGTTGACAGTTATTTCCCGTTGACGGATATTTCTCCTTTGATGTACTTGACACTAAATATTTGAAACAAATATTTCTACTTGTTAAATTGTTTCGCGAGCCGCAAAAAAACACATGCAAGCAAAAGTTTGGACTCCGTTATAATATAGACATTGAAGCCACATTTTCACTGGTACCCGGGCGCAATTTTACTACCCTTCAGCTAGACTTTTGTATATCTGAGCATGTTTAATCACTTGGCCCCATATCTAAATATAATCATTCATGTCTAACAACTGAGAAATAATAGCTGAGTTCAATATAGCAACTCCATCCAGTCAGGGGCGGTCTTAGACCATTGCAGCCTATGTGGCCGCAGTGGGCTTCCCGCTATCTTAATATTCACTTATGATCCTTATTAATTCCTTATTCCTACCCAAACTAGACCCATGCAATCAGTTTCACATGCTAAGCTGCATAGCACCCCGCAATAGCTAAGACCGGCCCTGTATACAGTTATAAATTTCATCTCAACTTGACATGTTATGTTTTTGAACTTCCAGGTGTTTGACTTCAAACTAAGTGAAGACGAATTGTCCAAACTGTCAAGGTTAAATAAAAATTACAGAGGCTATGATGAAAAAATGTGAGTAAACTGTGACCCTGGTCCTGTGAACTATGTCTGTTATTGCTGACTGCTACGTCACTGTAAATTTTTTCATTTTCCTTCAGTTGATCAATCTGTTCTTAAGACTAAATCAATTAGGGCGTAGACTATGTAGAATAAGGGAATAAATCTGAGGAGCACTTTTCATATTGAAAGGAAGCATCTCAGCCAGGGCTAGAGTTATTTTATTTGAAGTGGTGCGTAAAATTATATTATGTGTCCGTTGGTACAAGCCTAGTGACAACTCTGATTTGAACCATTCATACATGTATGAGTACATAATTAGACACTATTTGAAATAATGAAGCTTTTTGTCCTCAGTAATTCACACTAACTTTTAAAACTACTTTGTATTTAATTACAAAATGTTATTGGTAATTTAGAGAAAATGTTCTTGTTAATTTAGAGTTCTGCTGGGAGAAATTTAATACTGTCAACATCTTTACCTTTGAAACTGTCAGAGTCTTCTAAGTCATTTTCATATTATTGCTGCTTCAGGCATATTAATATTATATAAAGAGAAATCAGCTTGGTTCCGTATCCTAAATCTTGTGCTATGAATTTTTAAAGATTTGGAGGATACGGTTGAACAACCGTTGTCTTGTGCCTGACGGCATTGGCAGATTCCAATAACTGTGTCAAAATATCTCTACGGTAATGGTCATGCCTGCTCGACAAGGCTTTCCAGTAAAATCATAAGCGTTGTCATATAAGTCAGATTAACTTGACCTTCTCAGAGGAACGTTAACATTAAGTTCCAGCTGCCATAACTAAAAAAATGACCTGGTGTTATATAATTTATGTTAGTTTCCAAATTTATTTTCAGAGCTGTTGACCACCAGTTTTACCCATTCAGTGCTGAGTTCTAAGCTGTGTTTCCTGGGGATAGCATACTTCTATTATCTGCATTTGTGACATTACCAAAAATCCTGCCACATGTAATAATATTAACTTGCTCATTGTTGAACCTATATTTTTTGCTTTGACTCATCTGTAATATTTCATGCTAGGACTCAGTTAATGGTAGGCCTTTTTAATTAGGAGAGTGTCGATATGTTGTTTTAATTGTTTTATTGTTTCCAATTGTGCTGAGAAATTATGTATCTGCTAATACTTGTTTTGTAGAAACAAACTTCCCAGTGAGACGCTATATGTTAATAATCAGATGCTTAAATAATGAATTCAACAAAGATCATCTTAGGTGGAGTTTGTGTGCTGCATTTGGCCAGCTATCAGTTTATTATTATTTTTATAAACAAACATCTCTTGTTTAATACCTACTATTAAATGAATTTTAGTTCCTTCGCTCTTAATAAACTTTAAAAAAACGTTGAAAGACTAGAAGATAAAAAAACCAAAAGTATGTAGTAATAATACATTAAGCAATTAATTCTAATTTAGAAATACACCACAAAGAAAGCTTAATGCAAACATCAGATATCAATAAGGATAAAAACACCTTTCTTATTCCATATGCAAGAACAAACACACAAATGTTTTCTATTTTCCCGTCCGGAATTAGGGCGTGGATGGGTTGCCTGATGAAACCAGGAAAGCCAACACTTTTCCATCATTTAAAACCAATAAGAATGCAGGGCTAAATACAAACCATAGATAAGCGTAGGACGCAATAATCTTCTGTATGGAAGGAGTGTCTGTTACCGCTAAGATAAGATAAATAACACGAGGCTGTGTATTCAAGCACATACATTTTAATAGACTATCTTATGGACAAACACCTTCTTAAAGTTTTGCTATTAAATTTGAATTGGTAATTAATCAAATCTTTTTTTAAAAATTATTTTAATATCTTACTTTTTAAAAATTAAATAACTTCAATAATAGATTCAAGTTTTGCTCCATTTTTGTTAAGTCATTATATAATTTTCTTGATATTTTGTAAACTTTTTTTTATGTCAGCTGTCATTGAGTTTGTTATATGATTTGAAGCTTTAATTTGTGTACAAATAATTTACCCCTAGTGCTTATAAAATAGTGAAATGTACAGTTGATGTATGCATTGCTTGGAAACATTAGGATGAGTTTTGTCTTTTTTATTACTGTTGTAAATTGTACACACAGGTCAGATTTCAGAATGGTGTATCAGTCAGTATTATATTTTTCTATTGAAGGACACACAAAGTTGACACATAAGTAACATGTTTTTGAAAGGGTACATCACATGATGACAAGGAAACAACAATTTTTTTTTTTTAAAAGGGCTTCAATTAAGTGCCATAAGAATTGAAACATAAAGGTCTATTTTACTTATTTTAATCCTTGCTCTAGTGTTTGGTTTGGTATTGTGTCCTATACTTATATACCTATTTTCTTGAATGGTTTAAGTACTAAAATCTATATAAAAGCTATTTTTATTTTAGAGTATATTTACAAGCATCCCATATGTGTTTATTCCATGCTCTAGCAGTAAATGGTTTATTTACCAGAACTATGTTGATGGGGTTACAAGAATCTGATTGTTTTTTCATAATTGTCTTTTCAAAAATAAAGACTACCTTGCGAAGCAGCTACTATTAATAAATTCCTTTTTCTATTTGTTTAAAAATTTTGTCTTCATTGTACATTTCTTTTATAAATATAAAAACTAAAGTTACATGACTTCACTACTGTTAAATTTAAGAATATCTATTTCCAAATAATATGGATGTTTGCAATCACATTGAAAAAGTTTTAAATAAGATATCAGAAAATTATGTTTTATACTCTAAAATCTTCTCCTTGGAGGGGTTAGATCCAAATAGTAGTTGAATATTACTGGGTCTCTTTAAAAAAATGAAAATATAAGAAGATATTTTTAAGTGTTAGATAGATTACTTAATCCAGTCATCGAAATGCATGATTCACTTATTTGAGTAGCCTACCTTCTATACTTAGCCTGTTGAAAGAAATTTATGGTTACAGAAATGTAGACAAAAGCTTGAAGGTTAAAACCAAGCTTTTCTGTAATGATGTTATCTACTTGTTGAATGAAAGTAATGTAAACTACTGTACAAATATCTGTATACCTGCCCACAAGGACCTGTTGTTAATTCTAGAATATTCAAGACTCTCTGTTAAAACAATTTTTCCTGTTTGATGAAGTTAATTGCATTATAAGATTATATATCTTTCTTTAATGAATGTACAGAAATGCTTCCAAACAATTTTATTACAATTTGATCGCTTGATGACAGCATTGAATAATATTTATGCTGGCATGAAAGTTAGCTTCTCTCCCTAATGACAATAGCTCTTTAAGTCAAGTAAAGCTTTTTTTAATTTTTAAATAATATTGGAGCTTTACTAACAAAGAACATGTTAATTATCCACAAAGAGATGTCATATAAGCCACAGAATCCCATTGTTCCCAAACCAATATAATCAGAATTGCTCATGTTTGCTATAAAATAAATTAATCAGAGTTTTGAAAGACATCAAACCCATAACATTGAACAGTTCAGAAAAAAAAACAACAAAACAACTTGCCTTAAAATTCAGCAATCTTTTCTGGATTCAATAAAATGATTAAGTTTTCAACGAATGATCCAACCACCAATAGTAAAAATATTTGTTAGTTAACATTCTGTGATGTTGTTCTGAGAAACATTGATGTGCCATAACCTTAAGTACTGATAAAAGCTAAAATTTATTTCAGTATTTTAGAGAAGGAAATAAATTGTAATCTATTGAAAGGGGTCACCACATTATCATCATTATTGATGTTTTACAAAACTGATTTTTAAAAATATTTTAATGTAAGGGTCATTACTCTTGCCATAACCAATAAATGTCTTCAATTATTGTTTTTATGCTTCTACTTTTATCTTCCATTGCATACAATGTAGCGGTAGTGGTAAATTGATCGGTGACAGATAATGGCTTTCATTGTATTATAGCATTTCATCTCCCTCTCCCACCCACATTTGGCTTTTGAAAAGTCATATAAGTTATTTAAGAGGAATATCCTAAACTGTGAGGTGAGCATTACACTTTTTTTAAGGCTTCAATTCAAATTTAATGAAGTAAATATTAAGACATTTGTAAATGCAAACAACATAACCAACTTAAATGATCTTTTTTTTAAAATCACTCATTAGCTGTAGCTTTTACTTAAATATGTATCTATATATTACTCCATAAAATAAAATGAATTATGATTTTTTTAAAGTCATTTAATAATTGAGTTTTGCATTTTAAGAAATGGTAAGCAGTTAAAATATATATATATATATATTTACATATTATTATTTTGCAACCAATTCTTAATCTTTGTCATGTGGGCCAAAATGATCAGATTGTTGATTATGAGCCCTTATGAAATATAGGGTATAGCTTAGTGGTATCTATATGCCTGTAGTTAGTTCATTTTAAATATAAAATAAAGGATTTGTACATTTGTACCTGAAAATTTATATGTTTTTTTGGTTTTTTTTTACATTTTAATTAGACTATTATTAATACTATTATCAAATTTGTTAAAGGGAAAAGAAAATGAAACCGTTTATAAACATGGCAGTTTAGGGCTTTTATTTTAACCAAAATGTTTGATATGCACTCAACATTATTTAGGTTGCACAATGGCATTAATGAACATAAAGAGACAGTAATTATTTTATTTTGCTTGTAATTCTTTCACTTATAGCTATAGCCCATCGCCCTGTTTTTTTAAAAAAAAGTCTAGGTGGGAAAAAGGGACATAATTTTCTCTTGTGCTTACTTCATAGTTTTTTTTAATCATGACATCTTGTTGCAATATCCTTGTATCCCTGCAAGTTTTTAGCAGTTTTGCGTGCTCTGTTGATGTTCTGCCAAGTTTGATTGTCTCATGATTGTAAATAACAAAAATAAAATTGAATTCTCCTCCCTGTTGTTGGTGTGATGAAACTATTTAATTTATTGTCCTGCCAACAACTGCTGCTAGGCATGTCCAGCAGTAAGTGGCCCAACAATAAAATCACCAAAAAGTCATCTATGCTTGATTTTGTCAAATTTGTATTAACCCATACCAGTGATGGCCAAATGTTTTGGGTCCACGTGCCCAAAGTTCAAATAAAACCTACTTATAACTTATATATAGCGAAGTATCAACACAAGGTGCCAGCAAAGTGGTTTGAGATAATGATAAAGGGAATATTATTTCAGTTGGTGCCAGCTGATGAGGCTCTGTGTGCTTGGCACGCGTCACATAGGTTGGCCATCACTGACCTAGACTCGTAATCTGCTTCCTGTCAATGTCACTGAGTTACATCTAATTGTTGGCTGCATCCATCTGATAATGGCCAGACTCCCACATGTTATTATAATCAGAGGTGTCACAATCTGAGGTGTCACTGGGATTGGTGTCACCCAGTGCTTTAAGCTCGCGGTGTCACTCCCCTCACGACTAACTGCATAGACACCCTCCCGAGTCTTCATGTGCCAAATAACGGGAACATACAGAATTTTAAATTTTGGTGTCACCCCTTGTGACGGTGTGCTTAACACCAACCAGTAACGCCTCTGATTATCATAATATTAACAGTACAAGTACAAGAATAGACACGACAGCTCACCTCTCTTTCCCGAAACCTATTATTTAATGAATTTGCAATTTTCACAACATATGTAACAACTGTCAACAATCTTTGATGTTGTGATCCCATAATGCCAATAATGGCGAAGAGTTTAAGTTTAGTCAGTGTTTTAGGCTGGTACAAGATCCTTGTGGGACAAAGTTCATTCATTTTACTGTCGGGAGAAATGACCATCTGGTAAAACTACTGAAAGCTCCCGGTAGAGCAAAGCAAGTGTTTGCTCAAAGACATTTTTTTTGTGGTTTGAGTGAAGTAGTAGAGTTAAATTTACTGTCAGGTGCGTACAGGCAGCAGTTGGCAAATCTCAGTGTTGTGAGTCATGATTAATCATTATTATACTTGATGTATTCAAAGATGGTCAATAAAAATAGAGGATGAAATACTTGCTTTTGTCTTGTGAGTTTCATCACTGTCAAATATACATACATGTAACATTATTAAAAAAACAATTATATATTAAAAAATCAGCATTGTTTAAAATGAACTAGAACTTAATAACGATAATGAATGTTTTGATATTTTTCAAAGCTACATTATTTTATATCTTCGTTTTGCGTTGTAACTAGTGTAATAGTATTACCCGTCGAAAATGAAGGAAGTTTTTAAAATAAATATATTTCAGCGAAAATCTTTTAATTTTGAAAAAGACACACATCAGAATAAAAATACATGTAATGTAAATGTAATACAGAACATTAATTTTTTTTTTTATTGATTTCCTTATTGAAATTGAACAATTTTATGCGAATGTTCAAAAAGAGTTATTTATGGTGCAGTAATTTTGTTAAAGGCTATTTTTTTTAGCATGGCGTGGTTTTCTAAAATTAGTAGAGTTACGAACGGACGGACATAGTAAGCCAATTATTTATATGTTTTTTTTATTGATGTTTCATAATTATATGCTATGTTAATTATTGTTTCTAAACACAGGTCTCTTACATTAACTACCCTTTCTAACAATTTAAAATACCTGTCTCAATAATTTAACATTACCCGTGATGATAACGTTTCACCTGATGATGTGTTAACATTTTCCTTTTATATGTGTTGACATTTCCACTGATGATGTGTTAACATTTCCCCTATAGATGCGCTAAAGTGCCATTATTTCCTCTGCTAAAGTGTCAACATTTCCCCTGCTAAAATGTTCACATTACCTATTCAGATGTTTTAACATTACCCCTTCAGATGTGTTCACATTACCCCTTCAAATGTGTTCACATTACCTCTTTAGATGTGTTCACATTACCCCTTCAGATGTGTTAACATTACCCCTTCAGATGTGCTAATATTGCCCCTTCAGATGTGTTCACATTACCCCTTCAAATGTGTTCACATTACCCCTTCAGATGTGTTCACATTACCCCTTCAGATGTGTTAACATTACCCCTTCAGATGTGCTAATATTACCCATTCAGATGTGTTCACATTACCCATTCAGATGTGTTCACATTACCCCTTCAGATGTGCTAATATTACTCCTTCACATGTGTTCACATAACCCCTTCACATATGCTAATATTACCCCTTCAGATGTGCTAATATTACCCCTTCAGATGTGCTAATATTACCCCTTCAGATGTGCTAACATTACCCCGTCAGATGTGCTAACATTACCCCGTCAGATGTGCTAATATTACCCCGTCAGATGTGTTCACATTACCCCTTCACATGTGCTAATATTACCTCTTCAGATGTGTTATTATAATCTTTGGCGATGTGTTCAGCTTTACTCTCTTGTAACAAAAGAACTGACCCCAGGTGGGTCAACCAGTAACCGACTCTCTTCCTTCCCTCACTGTTTCCAGTTAACACCCTCTCTTGTTTGCCGTGGTGTCTCATTTCTGCTCCCTGTGGACCGTACGGACACGTAGACGACCTGGTGCGTTTGAACAGATTGACTCTTTCCCAGGATTTGATTTCACGTGGCGACTCTTCTAGTCGCACATTAACACTCCTTAGGGTTGATCATTGGTCATTGATAAGTATTAGGGGAAAAAATTAAAAATACCTTATGTGTTGTGATACGTTTCATAGTCAACTGGGTATTTGAGTCCGGGAAAGTGAGTGGGTAGTTAGGGTAGATGCAGGAACCTTCTTTGTCAATGAGTCTGGGGGGTTAGTGAGTGGTTAGTTAAGGTAGAGTAGATGCAGGAACCTTCTTTGTCAATGAGTCTGGGGGGTTAGTGAGTGGTTAGTTAAGGTAGATGCAGGAACCTTCTTTGTCAATGGGGTTGGGGGGTTAGTGAGTGGTTAGTTAAGGGAGATGCATGAACCTTCTTTGTCAATGGGGTTGGGGGGTTAGTGAGTGGTTAGTTAAGG
>MUZC01000379.1:147233-161831 GCA_002072015.1 Radix auricularia | reverse complement strand
CCCCCCCCCCACCCAACCATTCTCTGATTAGTCTGAGGGCGCCGGAAACTGGCGAGTTGATTACGTTTGATAGGGGTTAACAGGCGAGACCAACAATTACACACGATTTTCTCCACAAAGTTTTTTTAGGAATGGCAGAACCCCCCTCCCCCCACACGTTCATTTCCAGTCCTCAATAAGGCTGTGAACTGAGTGCATTCGTTTTCCTCTCCGCTTCGTGATGGTCCCAGCTTGACCTTTGCTCTCATTTGCCGAATCACCGGAAGAGTCTCATATTTCAATCTAGTAAACGGAGTGCACCCCTCTCGCGTTCCTCTCATTTTTTGCCGCTCCCATTTGCTGAATCGAAACCGAACGTTTTAACTCGCAACTAAAATTTCTCCCAGTTTACTCTCAGCTAGTGATTAGACCAGCCGTAAAAAATGTTCAATAAACAAAGCTCTAATAGCAGCAGTGCAAAAACGGCAAGCACTGTACGACAAAACTGATGATAACTGTTCGAACATAGTTTTTATTCCTTAACTATTCGAACAGAGTTTTTATTGCTAAACAATGGCAAGAAATTGGCAGAGAAATTGGAACTGATGATATAGTTCGAACAGAGTTTTTATTGCTAAACAATGGCAAGAAATTGGCAGAAAAATTATAATTGATGGTAAGTTTGTACATCCGAATATAGGAAACACATTTTTTCTTCATCTCTTAAAATTTCATCCAAAAGATGATGATATTCTCCAAAATCACCTCTTCGTAAAAAAGTATGTGTGTCCAGTAACGTTGTGGAGTTCGAAGTTTCCTTTTCATCCAAAACAGTAAGAGCAATTGCAAAGCCTCCATTATTGTTCCACCTAGTTGAACCAAACAGAGAAAAATGGTCGCCAGGGACGTTAAAAAAATGTAACACATTCGTTTCTCTTCCATTTTCTTGCCGATCGTCGAAATGATGACAAAAGAGACCATCACGAAGCGGAGAGGAAAACGAATGCACTCAGTTCATAGCCTAGGACGTTCTCATCATTTCATTAGTTGTTGAGCGTTGTTGACTTGAAAGTAACATGTGAACGTAATAGATATAGCTACATGGTGTTGTTAATACGTCTTAGAATTAATTAATCAGTTTTGGCAATTTGCTCTAAAATGAGGTCTCCAATTCAGTGGCTACCGAGGCAACCTCCCCTCATATATACACATATGCACGCACTCACACACACACAAACAAATACTCACAAGTGCACGTGTTTTAGCATACATTTACACATGAGAACTTAGTGAATCCAACTCTACGTTAAGCCAGATACTCCCAAAAATGGTCTGATTACTACAGCCCCAATGGCGTGACAGTATTTCCCTCTACCTGACCAGACACCCTACCCGCCCCCCCCCAATACATGACATGCATGATAACACAGCGTCTTTCATTGTGGTCTTTGTTTGACCTCGCAATAATGAGAAAAGGAAGTTACATTAATAGCTAGATCTACTTCACTCTACGTACAATGATATAACATTTCTTAACTTTTCAATTTAAGCACATGGACTTTCACTACTTGTTTAACTGTCTTTAGATTGATTCTTTCCCATATTTACACCATGTAGCTTAAATTCATTGAGTAATATCGCTAGTTTTGTCTTTCCTTACCGGGGTCTTGTTTAGAAATGTTAAAAAAAAAAATTAACAATCGCTAAGGATAATTTAAGAATGTAAGCACAATATTTTCCCTTTGTTATTATTTTTTAGGAATATTATTGAACATATTTCTGATTTCTCTGTAAAAAAAAAAAGTAGTTTGTCATTATTTATTGTTAACCTTGAACATTTCTCATAATAAAAGGTGAATGATAAAATAGCTTAGAAACCGCTGTAAGTTGGCGTAGAAAGGGTAGGAGGTGGTGGATAGTCTTCCAAATGAATCTAATATTAGCAGCCCCCTCCCCCCACTCTTCCCGCAAACTTACATTTTCAAACACGATTACAGGTGTGTCCGTTCCCAGCAATGTTGCACTGAAACAATGTATTGATATTCTTAACACCAGCCCCCCCCCGATGTATGTCCCACCGCCACCCATTGTCCCCTTCCTCCAGAAACACACGTACAGGTCTCATGTACACGCATGTTACAACCTGACCAACTAATTTAAGCAAGGTGTTTGGGAAATCTCTGCTAAACCCCCGGTCAATCAAAAACCTGGTCATTCGTCAGAAAGATGACTTGTTGGCCTTTTGTGGCAGGAATTACTGTTACTGTAGGTGGTACTGTGATATCTACATTATAAAATGATAATGTGATTGTGTGACTAGATATGTAGTGTTAATGAAATAAAGTTTGCATAAAATGTGGCCGTATTTAGAAGTAAGTTCAAGAAAAGTCAACAGATATTTCTAAAGAAAACAACAACCAAAACAAGAGGAGCTTTCTGAAGTTGTATGAACTGATGCTTCCGGTGAAGACATGTGAAAAAAAAAGTACGGCAATAAGATAATTTTCATTCATCTCATACGATTTGTGACCTGCTTGTTGAAGCATACGGTATCCGATGAAAGGCGCTCTTAAACTAAACGCGCTGGAAATACTTTAATAAAACCATTGTGTTGAGCTCAACGTATCTAACGTCAGATCGTTGAGCAAACTAAAGATAATCCTAAATGGAAGTATACATAAGTACGCTGTGGATTTTAAAGTGAATTCTTTCCTTTTAAGTTTTGATAGTTAGTCGTTACCATGACTTTTGCTGATGACGTCACGGAGCAGTGGAAGTGAGTTGAGAGTCTATCATTCTCAGCACGTGTTTTTTTTCTGGTCAGTGCTGAGGTAATAGACTCTTGCCTCGGCTTTCACGCCTGTCATCACCTGTCAGACACTGACCAACCAGTGAATGTCCAGTTGCAGACGACTCTGTTAATAACGACCATTCCACCGCCCAATCATCCAGAGAGAAGGCTGTAGTAGTTGTGGCTGAATGATCGGATTGTTTCTATAGTTATTGGCACAGCAATGTAGGTTTAGTAAAATGTCGTGTTGACATTCAGTGGCTGGAGATGGGAGGCGTGTATTTTGTTTAAATGCTTCTTTCCGTAACACATCGCGCTACCAAAACTTTCAACCTGGTGCGAATGTCTTGGCTGTTAGATGCACCATTATTTCTTTCAATTTCTAACAAATGAAGTAAATAAAATGAAGCTGAAAAATAATAAGTCTCACATCGCTAAAATAAAAAAAAATTAACGAAAAAAAAAGAAAAAAAACAACACCAAAAAAAAAAAAAAAACACCTTTAAATTTTCAAAATCTTTTTAATGTAACAATAACAGGCAGTTCGTTGTTTATATGGCTAGAACAAGGCTTAGTTTTTTTCAAATATGATAAAATTGTGCATAAAAACAAGCCTGTTGATATACATTCATCGTTCCTCTAGACACATTTAATAAATAAGGCACAAGCTATCCAATAAAACACCGCTCTAACCAATTATAAACCAAACTCATACATAGTCTATATGACGTTCAACTAATTCACTTTCAATAGAAGATATTATTTTCTTTCCAAACACACATCTATTAGACTCCAAACTCATCAACTAAACTCAGAGCTAATAACTCTCAGTTAAACTCAGAGCTCACAACTCTCAGTTAAACTCAGGGCCCACAACTCTCAGTTAAACTCAGAGCTCACAACTCTCAGTTAAACTCAGAGCTCACAACTCTCAGTTAAACTCGGAGCTCACAACTCTCAATTAAACTCGGAGCTCACAACTCTCAGTTAAAGTCAGGGCCCACAACTCTCAGTTAAAGTCAGAGCCCACAACTCTCAGTTAAACTCAGGGCCCACAACTCTCAAGTCAATCAAACCTTGTACATCATTATCATATGTAATAAACCGATTTTGATTATAAATTGTACACAAAAATATGCTTTAAAAGAAAATAATACATTTAGTCGGATCTCGCTAAGTCGAAAACCTCCCTATATTCAATTAATTGTTAGATTCGGCCAAACTCTGCGTCTATGACGTCACTTTCCCTAACTCAAAAACTCCGTAGGTCGGAATTTTTTCTGGTCTCTTTGCATTCGATTTAGTGAGGTTCGACTGTATATTCTTAAAACAGATATTTAATGCAGGTTTTTTCATGTATGTATATTTACATTTATTTTGATTATCGTTGTCATTAAAACAAAGCCCTTTTTAAAAAAAAATTAAAAAAGAAATAAAACTCTTCATAGTCATTTATTTCTGTATATTACGCTAACAGTAGCGGCATGATTACGGAAGGAGAATTTGTGCACTTTATCGGGTGTGCAATTATCGTGCGTCTCGAATCAATTTTTCACAGCAATGAACACAGATGTAAAGTGAAGAAGACGTGAAGTAGTCTCAGCGTATCAGGGCGCTTGTGGTAGTGTATGGCACCACGCCCCAATGTGGTAGGGTGCGTTTTTCGGTAGCAGTCAATGTTCCCTCTAAGCTTTGTTGGTCCGTGGGCAAAATAAAAATAAATCTATGTGCAAAATTGCACAGCGTCTATTTTAGTGCATATTTTACATACCACAAGCACATATATTCTTAAAATGTGACACGCGGTAAATGTAAACTGCTGCGCGGCGTCAGATGTCTGCGCAAGCGCGCGGCTTAAAGGGAACATTGGTGACAGTGTGCCGTCACAGTAGCAGACAGGTGAGATATTGCGTGATTTAAATTTGAGCAATTAATCATCTTTGAATCGGAGTGTAACATTAACATAAATACTGTTTTGTAATCACGAAGAAACATACATTGTTATTTATTTCTTGATTAAACGAACCTCATAACGGAAGCTTCGCTACATTGAGATTATATCATACATGATGCTAAAATTTCAGAAAAACAAAATAAATCAGATGTGAAATAATTTCTCCTCCTAAATCAACCACTAAAAAAAATAAAATTATGAAATCATTATGTCTAAACGAAACTTTCATAGTTATGTTACATAAAACTTTTACGAAATTGATAAAATATGAAGTCAAGTAATTTTTCAGGACAACATTGTAGACAATTGCCCCTCCCCACCCCATGCGGTAGCTTTCTCTTTTATAGCGCGCATGAATTATTTCAATATTATTGAGAAAAAAAACAACAACTTATTTCACCCCCGATTTGCCAAATCAACGACGTTTAAATCCCCACGTAAAGGGACGGCAAACTATTTTGGACCAACACTCATTAGTCACCTATAGAGTTTTCAACAGTCTGTCACATATTGATGTGTTTGTAATCATAAATACGCTAGCGAAGTAAACGGTAGGGAGTGGGACAATAGTTTGCGTGCTAGGAATTCAAAGAAAGTAAGAAGTCACTAACTGTCACTTTAATTAATTTACGTATAAATGTAGCTTAAGCTGTTCGTAAGTTGATGCTAATCTCACCTCTGTTCTCTGGCGGTCTTATAATGAGGTTCGTTCAATGAGAATGTGTTAATGCGATCCTTTCTAAATTTGATCTTTATAAGATGAGATACGAATAACCTATAAATCTGATTTTAGCTCTTCATGCGCAATATTTATTTGAATGGCTTACATCATTGGCTGACTATGGAGCGCTCCACAGACAACTCCATTAAGTTTTGTGCGTTGTATATGTTGATGTTGACCAGAGGCGCGCGTATTTGTGCACGAGATTAACAACATATTTACATTGCGAAATGAGTTAAAGACAAAACCATTTAACATGTAATACTTGTAACTACGTCCCTGGTATAAATGTTTAAATTTGAATCGAATTAAATGAATTGATGATAATTCCTAGACATGCCAGAAAAGTCGCCGGAACTATGACGAGAACTTTACTTCCGGTAGACCGTGAACCTGAAAGTAAACAGAATACAAAGATATTAACAATGATTTTTATAACGATGACATCATTTGATAATCATTGCATGACAAGCACTTTAGCCACATATTTTTTTATGGTGGGTGGTGGGTGGGGGTGGGGGATACTAGCGTTTTGTCATACCATATTTCATAAAAATAATTTTTTCAAAAGGTTTTACAAAATGCCGCCATTTCCTATGGTTCACGTTTAACACTGTAGTTACGTCACTAGAGTTGAGGGCGGAAAAAAACAACTAACTATTTAGTAATGAATTGATTAAATTCGATTAAATTTAAAAATTAAAACTTACGATATCTTTATTAAGAGTGATTAAACGTTTTTGTTGAAAATCTAAAAAACTCTGGAGTGTCTCCTTTTTAAGTTATCTTTTAACCAACTATGCAAAATGACAAGTGTGTTGACATTATTTTGTTCAAGTGATGAGCGGGTCTAATTGATAATATAACAAGCCCAGCTGAACAATCATTCACATGTAACTGGGGTAACTTGTATGCACAAAGCGGTCTTTGCAAGGTATGACATTATTGGATATCGGTGTTCATTAAGTTTCCATCCATTGTAGAGGGATAATGGATTCAGGAACTAATTTAAATTTTGTAACGCAGTAGTTCGTCAGAAGAGCTGTCGTCATTTTCTGTCTCTGAGTCAGACTCCGTTACTGCCTTTAGTTTAACACGCTTTTCATTTGGTTTGATAAGAAGGCGAAGTTAATAATTCGCGTCAGTCAATAATTTAAAACCAAAATGTTCTTGTGATAGTGAGGAAAGTTGTTATTATTTATCGGCCACAACTTTCATTGTTATTTAAAAAAAAAACACAACTTTTTGACTTCCGATGCGTTGAAAGTGATGGGTCGATTAATCGTTTAAAACAAATTGTCTAAAAATGTTAATGATTAATCGAGAAATGAATCTTTAATTTTCACAGCCCTAATATTTTTACAATGTCAAGTGCATGAAAAACTAAACACAGCCGACGCATTTTAAATTTAAACGTGTAGATCTACCTTTATGATTAATACATATATAGAAGAGACGTGTCTTAAATCAATGCATTAAAAAAATGCAATTCAATAATTTATAAATAATGTTTAAATATTTGTGAGCAGATAACCCCACACTCCACACATCTGAGACAATTTACATTTAAAGTTCAAACAAAAAACACCAAGAATGCAATTGCAATAAAATTCTTAGTATACCAAAAGATAAGTTCGGCGAAAGAACAAAACACGAAACAAGATACATTAATTTCAAATATAAACTTTTATATCTATGCACATAATCATGAAAATGCTTTCATGAAAAACACAATAAATTACTGTATCGTTGAAATAAAAAAATTAGGGCTGCGAAAATTACCGACTAATTTCTAGATTTATCGGTAAAACATTTTATCGATTAAAATTGTTTTAATCGATAAAATTTTGATAAAAAAGTAGCATTAAAAAAAAATTACGATTTATCAATAAATAACTAAAAATCCTTTTTTACCGTACAAACTGCTCCATTTAAGAAACGAACTCTAAAAGTGTAAACTTTAAAATAACCTGTTTTATAAGGACAAATTATATTTTTTTTAAAAATATTTTTAAATTTAATTAACAATAGCAAAATTTAAATTCATTGACATTATTTTGAATTGCTTGTATTTTAATATATATATACTAATAGTATATACAATAGTATTTTAAAAAATTAAATTACATAAATTACTTCAGTTGGAGCATTTTTAAAAATGCCTTATGAGGCACAAAACGTGAGGTAATTAACTTAATGGAAAAATTGATTACGAGATCTTAGAAAAAAAATAACTACATTTGAACCACTTGGGATAAAAAGATGATTTTCATGTTTTTGTTAATCATCAAACAATTTCTAAACAGATGTATTACTTTTATATTTTTAAAACTAATCTGAAATTTTCATCTTAGTGCCTAAACTTTAATGCATTATTTAACTTATTTTTATTGCTAACTATGTTTTAAAAATAACTCAATTGAAAAAAAGCAATTGACTGTTTTATTACTTACTTTGAAATTTTCAGTTTAATGACGTCATATATCTTTATTTTTAGCTTTAAGAAAATTATCGATTAATTCATCGGTAAATTTTCAAAAATTAACGATTAAATTTATTTTAATCGATAACAGCCCTAAAAAAATATTTTAAAAAATTGAGCACATGTGTCTAAGACAGTATGGCCATCAACAGTAACAGTACAGCAGTGTATACAAAAAAATCAAACTAAATAAAATGAAAGTCACCCATGATAAGATCAGAAACTGAAATAACCAATCCAAAGTTGTATTAACCCAACCTTTAACCTTTGCATCAATAAATCGAGTTGAAGAATTGGGGGCTCTTTTAAATTGAGCATCAATCATCCTTAAAACCCTCTCACTATGAACATTATGACCAGAGGCTGATCTATAGGAAAGGATCAGTGCGAGCTGATCACAGCGATCACCGTTTCCCAGGCCGCGTCGTTTTTTGACCCGCGATGAGAGTATTTGAGAGCCTAGTGTTGTTTATGAAATCCTCGCTAAGTGCTTAGTTCATGACATCATTGCTATGTGTCTAGGTCATTTGGCATCATTGCTATGTGTCTAGCTCATTTGACATCATTGTTATGTGTCTAGGTCATTTGGCATCATTGCTATGTGTCTAGGTCATTTGGCATCATTGCTATGTGTCTAGGTCATTTGACATCATTGCTGTGTCTAGGTCATTTAACATCATTGCTATGTGTCTAGGTCATTTGACATCATTACTATGTGTCTAGGTCATTTGACATCATTGCTATGTGTCTAGGTCAGTTGACATCATTGCTGTGTGTCTAGGTCAGTTGACATCATTGCTGTGTGTCTATGTCATTTAACATCATTGCTGTGTCTAGGTCAGTTGACATCATTGCTATGTGTCTAGGTCAGTTGACATCATTGCTATGTGTCTAGGTCATTCAGTCAGTCACATTGAGAGCACTTACTGTTCGGGTTCTGAGATGGTTTTTGTGCACACGTTCCACAGCAAGTTGCCAAAATGGATGTGTCGCTACTTGTACAGAAATTTCCGGTACATCCGGCCTTAGTATCTCCGTACTTGCATGCTTTTTAGGGGTAAATGTATTGAAAAGTAAGGGATATAAAAGGAAATCAAAGTCAATATTAGCAATTACAATTTAATTTAAAAAAAAAAAAATAAAGAATATAAAAGATTTTCGTCCGTTTGACTTTATAGATGACAATGTAATCCTACAACAATAACAACAACGACAAAACAACTACAATTTTAATGGAATATTGTTCGTGTTTAGTTAACAGCTAACTTAATAATAAATAATCAAATCTTATATGATATATAAAATCCAGAATTTTGTTATGTCTTGTCGTATATGAAGATTTTTTCAAATATATATTTTATATATATATATATATATATANTATATATATTAAAAGTAAAAACTTTTCAGATCTTTAATTTCTATTGAAAAAATAAATAAAATAATAACTGGATTGTCTTTGTAATTAACTAAATATTTTTATTGCCCGGAATGAGTGTTTGGTGGTTATTCTCATGGACGGATGACCTCCCTTACCTGGATCGCTGCGCTCTATCGCCTTGCAAGAACCACAGCAAACTCTCGTTACGTTCAGATCGTAACACAGTGAAGGAGCTGATCTGATGGCAGCGCTGCAATTCTGATCTACGTTGTTAACTCTGATCGTTGCGCTGCTATCGCCCAGGTAACAATCTGTCCACAAAAGCGTATGGTGGGGGGGGGGGGGGGGAACACATAACATTATGAATGACATTAGTCAATATGACACCATAAATGCTATAGCCAATAATGTTCATATTAAATCCCTAGTTAGGTAAATAGGAGTTGGAAGTGGTTAGTGGACCCAGTTACCACCCCCCCCCTGCATACTTAATTATTTATTTAAGATGGTGTGCCACCAAAGATGCTCTGAGTAGTAAATAAACATGTGCCCCACAATTAACATGTGCCCCAAAATTGACATGTGCCCCAAAATTAACATGTGCCCCACAATTAACATGTGCCCCACAATTAACATGTGCCCCACAATTAACATGTGTCCCACAATAAACATCTGTCCCACAATAAACATGTGCCCCACAATAAACATGTGCCCCACAATTAACATGTGCCCCACAATTAACATGTGCCCCACAATTAACATGTGCCCCACAATTAACATGTGCCCCACAATTAACATGTGTCCCACAGTAAAAACCTGTCCCACATTAAACCATGAGTTCTACTAAACTGTTTACAGTCCAAGAAACAAGTTGATCTCACTCCAGTGGCGTCCCTATGGGGTGCAGTGGGGACACCCCGCCCCAGGTGTCACAATCAGGGTGGGGACACCAAAATGTATATTTCTATATGTTCCTGTCATTTGGCACTGGGAAAACTCGGAGGAGTTCTATAAATTAAGTCGTAAAAGGGTGACACCATGAGCTACTGCCCCGGGTGACACCATGAGCTGCCGCACTGCGTGACACCATGAGCTACCGCCCCAGGTGACACCAACCCTAGTGACGCCTCGGTCTAACTCACATAGAAGTCAATGTCACACGAACTAAGCAACAGGGTCGGACCAAAATTAGGGTCTCACTTAATTAGATTCCTGCCAAACAACGGTAAATTTTGTGGTTGGCGGCCACTAAAGTTTGTGATTGGCGGCTACTAATCTTTGGGGTTGGCGGCTACTAATCTTTGGGGTTGGCGGCTACTAATCTTTGGGGTTGGCGGCCACTAAACTTTAGGGTTGGCGGCCACTAAACTTTGTGGTTGTCGGCCACTAAACTTTGTGGTTGGCGGCCACTAAACTTTGTGTTTTATGTATTTTATTGTATTCCGGCTTTTAAAAATGTGTTTCCTCAGCTAACTGTCAATCTTCACTTTTTCCAAAGTTAATGGAAAAAAATTGATATTTTAAATCAGTTGGTTTTTAAGTAATGCCGGCCACTAATAGAAGACTTGCTAGTGTTATGTGTGTCTCCGGAGTTTGAAAGTGATGGAGTCTGGGACGTGTACATTAATAAGATGTGAAAAACGGGGAGGCCGCCACAGATGGGGGAGTCAGCCATAGATGGGGGAGGCAGCCATAGATGGAGGAGTCAGCCATAGATGGGGAGGCAGCCTTAGATGGGGGAGTCAGCCATAGATGGGGAGGCACTCATAGATGGAGGCAGCCATATATGGGGAGGCAGCCATAGATAGGGGAGGCAGCCATAGAAGGGGGAGGCAGCCATAGATGGGGGAGGCAGCCATAGATGGGGGAGGCAGCCATAGATGGGGAGGCAGCCTTAGATGGGGGAGTCAGCCATAGATGGGGAGGCAGCCATAAATGGGGGAGGCAGCCATAGATGGAGGCAACCATAGATGGGGAGGCACTCATAGATGGAGGCAGCCATAGATGGGGAGGCAGCCATAGATGGGGCAGGCAGCTATAGATAGGGGAGGCAGCCATAGAAGGGGGAGGCAGCCATAGATGGGGGAGGCAGCCATAGAAGGGGGAGGCAGCCATAGATGGGGGATTCAGCTGTAGGTGGGGGAGGCAGCCATAGAAGGGGGAGGCAGCCATAGAAGGGGGAGGCAGCCATAGATGGAGTCAGCCATAAACGTTAGCAGCTTTATGTTAGGGAGGAAGCTATTCTAATTCATAGGGAAGAAAATGTTTAAACTATGTTTCAGCTGAACACTCTAGTATAAAACATTATTTTTTCGCCTGAAATATTATTAATTTATTAAAAACTAGATCGTGCCGGGGCGGCGTGGCGCCTGCGGCGCCCACTTTTTATTAGGGCGCCTACGGCGCCACAACTTTTTTCAAAAGCCCAACTAACTTGTTCTTTTTTGATAAACACGAAATATTAAACTTTCTGAAATGTACGCAAAGTATTTAATAATAGCGTTGTATTTTACGCACCGATGCACACCAAACAATGACGTCATCATATTAAATATTTTTACAGTGCTAATCACCACACGATTTTTCAACTGCTATAGACTGTTGTACATCGTTCCTCAGCGTTCCAGATCCATCCAGTGACTTGGACTATTATATTATTTATGCTCTCTGTAATTTATAGTATTTCACACCATGTTCACTTTGCATACATTACCTTGCGGTGTTTTTTAATATCGGACAATTATTTTGCTTACGAGTTGGCTAGAAAGTCGTGTGTTAGTGTGTGTGTGTGTGGGGGGGGGGGGGGGTTGGTTACTTCAAGCAATTCCACTTTAAAAATTCAAATTATTGAAGTGGAGAAGGAATTGAATTACAATACCATAATTTACAACATTATCGTCATATTAAACCAAATATCTTTAGACTAAACTATGCGATATGGTTAAACAACACGTAAAAACAAAGTTTTTGACTATAAATCCCTTATATATGAGACACAACCAAAAGTATTGATAATATTTAAAATAATATGCACCGCGAGAACAAATATACATTTACAGACTGAACGTGACTGAACTCTCTTAGTGTAAAAAGGGGACGGGTGGGGGTGGGGGGGTGTGGTCACAGATGGTTAACTGAACTCCAGCAAACTCGTAGATGTCAACAACAACAGAAGGCTACCACACATTTATATAGAAATAAACTAAAAGTGCATTTATTTAATTACGGTAAATTCGATCGATCTGTAATTTTGATAAAATCCATTGCTAGGTGACAAAAGTCTATGTGCAAAACTTCACGTCAATAGTATAACGGAAAGTTTGTCATTTTTTACTTTTGTTTTTCCGCCGGACGAACGACCCAACGGACGGACTAACCAAGAGACGACGGGGAAGCTAATAAAATGGATTTAAAAACAGCCCGTAAAAACAAAGTTTTTGACTATAAATCCCTTATATATGAGACAGAACTAAAATTATTGATTAAATTCAAAACAACATATACATACTGAAAGTAACTTTACTCCCAAATGCTCTAAAACGGATGAGGGGGGTCGGGGTGGTAACCGATCGTTGGAGTGAACCCGGCAAACTCGTCGATGTAAACAACAACAGACGGGTATTACACATTTATAGAGAAATAAACTAAAAGTCCATTAATTTAATTAAAATACAATCGATCGATCTGAAATTTTGATACAATGCATTCTTATGTTACACGAGTCTATGTGCAAAATTTGAGCTCGATAGTATTACGGGAAAGGGGTCATTTTTTAATTTTGTTTTTCAGCCGTACGGACGGACGGACCAAAATAGAGAGAGAGGGCGGTAAAGTTAATATATGGGATTTTTAAAAATAATATCAACGACTTCGTTGGACTAAACAACGCTACCCCACTGCTAAACAACAATTTTGAGAAAACATTGCGTTAACTTGGATGAAAGTCATTGTTCGTGTTTAAACAACCGTTCATAACACAACGACTTGCCTCCGATCTCAGGAGCTGAGTCAGCAGTCACGCATCGCCCTTTGGAGCACCACTGGAAATAGAAACAAAAAAAAACGGTTTAAAAAAAAAAAAAAAAAAACAACAAACAAACAAACTGTGGTGTCAAATCAAATGGGTGAAAAGCGGCGGGGTAATGCATGGAACATTTAGCCGTGGCATGTGAACGCTGCATCACTTGCCAATAAAAACAACAAAAAAACTGCTGCCTTGCAGATGGTCTTGGATGACCCTAGGCTATGGAAGCAAATCCAGAAAATCCAGCAGGCTGAAGTCGGAGACTACGGGTCTATTGGCGCAAAACTCGTGGCACGCAAAACTCAATATTCAATATTGAGAACGAAGAAGAAGAAATCAAATAGTTATCGGCCTCCACCAATCAATGTTTTTTACTTGGTCTATAAACAGATGCTCGTTAATGATCCTAAACACTTTACTGCCAGACATTTTCTATTACACTTGACCGTTGCAGTAGCCACAAAGACATTCGGTCTATATGTGTAGAGATGTCTTTGTTTTTATTTAAAAATAAATAAATAAAAGTTCATTGTGTTAGACTAGAGCTAAGCATGTCGCTCCAAGCTCGTGGCAAATTAGGGGAGGGTGGAGAAGCGTAGGAAAATGCTAAGTTTCACTTTGTCTTGATACTTGATAGATCAATACCGAGGAGAAAGCGTACATCATCTGGCAGTTCATGAAGTGAACTGTAAATAGGTAGTAGCTTCCTCGGTAGATGTTACAACTATTATGCCGACCACGTCTATAGCAAGTCTTTGGGTGAGTGTCTAATATTTAACGCGCCTACGGTTAAAACACAGTATTTCAAGATTTTATTATAGCACCTTAAACTTCAGCAGTGCCGCTAGGTCAACTTATTTAC
The DNA here is from genome assembly GCA_002072015.1 of Radix auricularia. Lineage (NCBI taxonomy): Eukaryota > Metazoa > Mollusca > Gastropoda > Lymnaeidae > Radix > Radix auricularia. The sequence goes on along the minus strand of MUZC01000379.1, from coordinate 147,637 downwards.
TTAAAGCGTAATTGTGCGCTAAAATGTCTAGGCGAGTTGTCTACCTTCTTGTTCCCGCATGAAGTTCTCTCAGCGGCGAAGTTTTTGGTACAATTATTGGTCGTCCCTGGCAGCAAGCAGTACATCGATGTACAAATGTTGACTAAGGAGCTGATGTCCTGATAAAAAAAGATTAGAAATAACATAGACGACCTTTATTACATGCGTTTCAATGAGAAATTGTGTATTTTCAAATGATGATAAAAAGGTAACTTTTAATTGCGCATTTTCTTTATTGTTATTAGATCACTTTAAAGCCAAGAGGCAAAAACGTTAAACTACAAATGTTGACTGGTGGTGATACAAGTGAGGTTAAATGTGGTTTGGGTGCGTGTAGCTAAAAGTGAAGACACGGGGGGGGGGGG
>MUZC01000379.1:135855-147061 GCA_002072015.1 Radix auricularia | reverse complement strand
TAAAAGTGAGGACAGGGGGAGCTAAATGTGAGGACAGGGGGAGCTAAAAGTGAAGACAGGGGGAGCTAAAAGTGAATACAGGGAAGCTAAAAGTGAAGACAGGGGAGCTTAAGGTGAAGACAGGGGGAGCTAAAAGTGAAGGCAGGGGAGCCGGGTCTACGGCGTTCATTTCATTAATAAATAAAATGTTGAAATGTAGCACTAAAATTTACCACATGAACAGCCTGTCACATAGCTACAATAGTGCATGTGTAGCTTTTAAAATTATTTCAAACGCAACTCACGGGACAAACCCTCGAGTCCTTCCCGTACACCATCTGACATTGTTTACTCGGTGGGTACATTTGGCCTGGATCAACTGATTCAGTGTCAGTGAATTCTGGGATAGGAACGCCGCTGGTCACCAAACAGTTAGTTCTGCTGAGATTGAGGGAGGAAAAAAAACAATGTAAAAAAACAATTTTTTTTTTTTAGGAATTATAATAACAAATTTTAGAAATTAATAATGTTATTCTCTTTTTTTTTAATACACATTATAATAAAATTTTAAGATTTATATAAATTTTGAAGGAATGAAACTCTTCAATAAATAAACGATATATTTACGTGGCATGAACTAAACTAAACACATATTCTTTGGACCTGAGATCTAATCTCTTAAGGCCTTGGCTATTACTTGGGCAATCTGCTCCATCTGTTGGGCAGTGCCTCATACAACATTGTCTGAACGTAGGACTCCCCTGCCCCCCCCCCCCAACCTCCCCGGCTATGTCAAGCGCGGGACATGAACTATAAAATGCTCTACTAAAAGACGATTGTATAACTAAATTGAAATAATTTCAAGCTAATTGCGCCAGCTAGTATAACACGGGTACAAAATACGTAGTGTTGCCAGCCTATGGTATAAAAGATATTATCAAAGCCTAAATGTGAAATCTCAATACAAAAATTATCTTACTACAAGCAGATTTTCATATATGAATGTCACATGTCTGTGACAGAGTTGAAGGAATGTGAGAAAATGGGGAGATTGGATTCAAACGGGGATGCCCAAGTCATCGGCCTGCGGGCTAAGTTTAGCCCGCGTTTAAATTTTCACTGACCCGGGGCCTCATCTTAAACAATTGAATCGTGGATTTTTCTAATTGTAAGAACACCATTATATTTATAAGAAAATCCGTAAATCATATAATTCATAATCCCATAACTCAGACTTAAAATTTTAAATTCTGTTGTCTTTTTTTAAAATCTTAATCCGACACCAAATAATGTTAATTCATTGAATGCGGCCATCATTGCACAATAGTTTGGACCGCCTTAGATGAAAACACTACCGGGCCCTTAGATACTCATGTTCTTTTTCTTTCAAAATTGATGTGTATTTGGAAATTAGTTGTGGAGATTGGTTTTGTCAGACAACGGATTTCAATTATTAAATGATCAAAGAGAATATTTAATCAGAAATATTCAGCTAGTATAAGCCATCAGCTAGTATACGCCATCAGCTAGTATAAGCCATCAGCTTGTATAAGCCATCAACTAGTATAAGCCATTAGCTAGTATAAGCCATCAGCTAGTATAAGCCATCAACTAGTATAAGCCATCAGCTAGTATAAGCCATCAGCTAGTATAAGCCATCAGCTAGTATAAGCCAGACAAATGTTGTAGCTTAGGAACGCCCGCTTTCTTGTTGGCCTTCTAAATATTTATCGGAGGGAGCAATTGTCATATTTGGCCCTGACGTATAATATCTGGACGTATATAGGGCCCTATATCTCAAATAACTTAGGGCCTTATAAAGTCTAAATCCAGCAATGCTAGGTGACCTTACGGTTCGTCAGTCAGTTCACCTCATATAAAGTAACATCTAAAATAAACAAAGTTTCCAACATACTTGTTCTGCGAGCTGAGAATGGATCCAACGATCGTTTTAATGTCGGTTGCAGAGCAGTTGGAGAAATACCATGGATGGTCAGCGATATCTGGTGACGTCGGCAATCCGTTGGCGGTCATGATGTAGTAGTCATTGGCTGGACAACTGCTGGCCGAATCTTGACCGTCATGTTTAGCTCCCAGGCTGAAATAAGCCATATTTAATGAGATAACATTATTTTAACGTATTTTTTAAAATGCATATTTATGTTGTATTTTAACGTTTGTTATATTTTAAAATATGATGCATTTTATCTTATGTTCTATTCTAACATTTATCTGATTTTTATGCATGTTTTATGTTAACAAAATAGATTTCATTTTAGTTTCGTGTTAGTAATTTGAGAAATTGGAGAATCGCATTAGATGACTTGCGCTCGATGTCAGCACTTTACGAATGGTAAGCTCTTAACTCTTCTACCTGTGGGCAACTTCGTGGGCCAGGATATATGCGCTTAAGAATCCGCCCCTGTCCTCTACGATGGAAGCACTGAGGCCATCCTGGTTGCACATGTTGGCAACGTAGGCACGACCTGGCGAGCAAGGTAAGAGTACTTACAAGCATGATTTCAATGCGTGCAAGACAATACTTAACTTATCATTTATGCTTATATGAGAAATATATTTTAGTAGGGCAGTGATGATCCCCCGCTTTTTTTATGTTCTATTCTAACATTCTAACATTTATCTGATTTTTATGCATGTTTTATATATATATTATTAATCAAGACCTCGAATTCTGACAGAACTTACTTACCCTGAAGTGAGAAAGTTGATCTTGCATAGTCGCTAGATTTAAGGTATTTCCTGGAAGTGAAAAGAAACAAAAATCAAAATGATTTAAGAAACGATAAAAAAGTTCGAGTAATTATTGAGCAATACTCTTAAAATCGTCTCAATATTCAGATGCATGATATTTTGTGACTTCTGTATCAGGACATACACATACATTTACTTCTGTATCCGGACATACACATACATTTACTTCTGTATCCGGACATACACATACATTTACTTCTGGAACTATTATAACCCTGGTTCTCAGAAAGAAGCATTTTATTCCATGTTAAACGTTGACTTTTTAAAGTGAAATTCAGTAGACTAGTAGATGGGACTTGCTTTAAACAAATTTTAATGGACAGCATACTCAAATTAACAAAGATAATTTTTATAAGCGGGCCTGCGTCCAATAGCTTAGCCGGTCCCTCCTTGTTATAAGCGGGCCTGGGCCCAATAGCTTAGCCCACCCCTTCTTTTTATAAGCGGGTCTGCGCCCAATAGCTTAGCCCAACCCTCCTTGTTATAAACGGGCCTGGGCCCAATAGCTTAGCCCACCCCTCCTCACCACAGGGGACACGAAATGTTACTACTTGCTGGTGATTAATTTAATCAACAATGAAACCTCCATAGAGCACAGGCTAATATTGTGAATGACCAAAAGTATTTAGTTTTACGAATCCCATTGAGCACACATAATGAGACTATTAGCTGAGTGTAAAGTAGCGTTAGTCTGGAACACCAAGATCTGAGTGATGGGAATGATCTTTTGCAGAAGTTTTAATATTTAATGAACACATCAAAGAATGACTTACAAATATCAGTTATTCAGAGCCTAGTAGTTTAATATATATATTTTTTACAGTCTTGTATAATAGTAGGCTACACGTGTCAGACTACATTCAGACATCCCCCCACCCCATTCCCCATTTTTCCCCAATGCCAGTAAAGTTATTTTTAGACGACCGTTAACTTACGAGGTCATGAGGACGGCATGGTCATATCGAGAGCCGAGTCCACGGTCGTTGGTCCAGTTTCTGAAGGTTTCAAGTCCCAGTGTTGCATTCACCTCGGTGGCTTGACCAAGGACATTCTGAAAATTTGATGGTGACTAATGAAGTAAAGTTAGTGTGATATAAGTGACAAGTTAGTTACTGCTGACATCATGATTGACACATAATTCCGTACTGACATGAGTGACAGGTGAGTTTCTGCTGACATCATTTTCTTTGTGTGCAGCCAAACAATGGAGTTCTCTTCCATTACACATCCGTAGTAATTCAACTACTAAGTCCTTTAAGACTGCACTTAAGACACATCTTTTCAAAATTTATTTTTCAAATTAATGAATCAACATTTCTTTTAATGATTAACGTAGCTGATGTATAGCGTTTTGTCATTTATGTAGTTAGTATGATTTGAATGTTTATTTAATTTATATATGTATTGTTATCTCCAAAAATAAGGGCTGTGAGCCCGGCTCCTAGCTGGAATACAGCGCTATATAAATTATCATTTTATTACTATTATTATTATTATGATTGACACTTGATTCCGTACTGACATGAGTGACAGGTGAGTCTTTACTGACATCATGAGTGACAGGTGAGTCTTTACTGACATCACGAGTGACAGGTGAGTCTTTACTGACATCACGAGTGACAGGTGAGTCTTTACTGATATCATGAAAAACAGGTGAATCTGTACTGACATCATGAGTGACAGGTGAGTCTTTACTGATATCATGAGTGACAGGTGAGTCTTCACTGATATCACGAGTGACAGGTGAGTCTTTACTGATATCATGAGTGACAGGTGAATCTTTACTGATATCATGAGTGACAGGTGAGTCTTTACTGACATCACGAGTGACAGTTGAGTCTTTACTGATATCATGAAAAACAGGTGAATCTTTACTGACATCATGAGTGACAGGTGAGTCTTTACTGATATCATGAGTGACAGGTGAGTCTTTACTGACATCATGAGTGACAGGTGAGTCTTTACTGACATCATGAGTGACAGATGAGTCTTTACTGACATCATGAGTGACAGGTTAGTCTTTACTGATATCACGAGTGACAGGTGAGTCTGTACTGACATCATGAGTGACAGGTGAGTCTTTACTGATATCATGAGTGACAGGTGAGTCTTCACTGTTATCACGAGTGACAGGTGAGTCTTTACTGATATCATGAGTGACAGGTGAGTCTTTACTGATATCATGAGTGACAGGTGAGTCTTTACTGATATCATGAGTGACAGGTGAATCTTTACTGACATCACGAGTGACAGGTGAGTCTTTACTGATATCATGAGTGACAGGTGAGTCTTTGCTAATATCATGAGTGACAGGTGAATCTTTACTGACATCACGAGTGACAGTTGAGTCTTTACTGATATCATGAAAAACAGGTGAATCTTTACTGACATCACGAGTGACAGGTGAGTCTTTACTGACATCATGAGTGACAGGTGAATCTGTACTGACATCCTAAATGACTCATGAATCTGTACTGACATCATGAGTGACAGGTGAGTCTTTACTGACATCATGAGTGACAGGTGAGTCTTTACTGACATCATGAGTGACAGGTGAGTCTTTACTGACATCATGAGTGACAGGTCAGTCTTTACTGATATCATGAGTGACAGGTGAGTCTTTGCTGATATCATGAGTGACAGGTGAGTCTTTACTGACATCATGAGTGACAGATGAGTCTTTACAGACATCATGAGTGACAGGTGGGTCTTTACTGATATCACGAGTGACAGGTGAGTCTTAACTGATTTTCACGAGTGACAGGTGAGTCTTTACTGCCATCATGAGTGACAGGTGAGTCTTTACTGATATCATGAGTGACAGGTGAGTCTTTACTGACATCATGAGTGACAGGTCAGTCTTTACGTATATCATGAGTGACAGGTCAGTCTTTACTGACATCATGAGTGACAGGTGAGTCTTTACTGATATCATGAGTGACAGGTGAGTCTTTACTGATATCATGAGTGACAGGTGAGTCTTTACTGACATCATGAGTGACAGGTGAGTCTTTACTGACATCATGAGTGACAGGTGAGTCTTTACTGATATCACGAGTGACAGGTGAGTCTGTACTGACATCATGAGTGACAGGTGAGTCTTTACTGACATCATGAGTGACAGGTGAGTCTTTACTGACAACATAAATGACTCATGAGTCTGTACTGACATCATGAGTGACAGGTGAGTCTTTACTGATATCACGAGTGACAGGTGAGTCTTTACTGACATCATGAGTGACAGGTGAGTCTTTACTGACACCATGAGTGACAGGTGAGTCTTTACTGACAACATAAATGACTCATGAGTCTGTACTGACATCATGAGTGACAGGTGAATCTGTACTGACATCATGAGTGACAGGTGAGTCTGCACTGACATCATGAGTGACAGGTGAGTCTTTACTGACAACATAAATGACTCATGAGTCTGTACTGACATCATGAGTGACAGGTGAATCTGTACTGACATCATGAGTGACAGGTGAGTCTGTACTGACATCATGGGTGACAGGTGAGTCTGTACTGACATCATGAGTGACATATACGTCCCATACTTTAGTGCTGTCCATAAATGACGTCACGTGATTTTAACCGATTTTTACCCCTCCCTCCCTGCCCCTAGTCAAACTTCTTCACAAAATCTTAGACCCCACTCTAATATGACGTCACAAAGTTTTGCGCCCCCCTCCCGCCACAAAGCAATATTTTAAAATTAAAAATTAGTCTCTTGCGAATTCCTTTTTTGATACTTAAATTTAGTGTAAGTCTTGACTCTAATGTCGTATTTATTACGCATGAAGCCATTAAAAACGCCTTTAATAAATTGGAAGCAATCAAAATATTTAAGAGGAGCTTTTATTTAAAGTCGCGCGTTTTGATGTGATGTCACATTTCTGAAACACCCCCCTCGCCCTCGTCACAAATGCGTTGCCCCCTCCCAACCCCCAACTCCGGCATGTGACGTCATTTATGGACGGTTTCCTTCCGTCTCGCAAGACGATGGTCGATGGTGCATCGAGTTGGTCCGAGTTTCATTTTCTTTTGAGGCTGTGCAGTCCTATCTTTGTGTGACAGCCTTTACCACAGCTTTTTGGCACACGAATTCTTTGACTTCCAATGTTTTGGCCTTTCTCCTAGCTCTTCTGTCTGTAGCCTCCTTTATCCTTCGCTCCTCGGCCACTATGACGCCATGTCTGTCACTTAAATCGGTATTCAGCCTTACACTCCAAGTCGCTTGTGCGTATTTCTGCTGCTTTCAAATCTCTATGGCAGACATCTTTAAATCGCAGACGTGCGCGTCCTGTCTTACTCTTTCCCAATGCCAGTTCATCATATAGGAGGTCCTTCGGGATGCGGCCAGGGCTCATTCTTTTTACATGCCCTAGCCATCTCAGGCGTCTTTCACTAAGGATTGAGAACATGCTTTGGATATGGGCACGCATCAAGAACTCACTATTTGTCACTTTATCTTGCCATTTACTGACAAGAATGCCACACAGGCACCTCAATTGAAAGCTATTAAGTTTGCGCTCATGTGATGTACAAGTGGTCCATGTCTCGCTTCTGTATAGCAGCGTACTGATGACGCAGAGTCAGTAGACGCACATTTTGGTTTTATCTGTTAGCTTGATGTTTCGCCAGACCTGTTTATTTAGTTTAGCCATTGTGTCAGCTGCCATGCCTCATCTACTGTTTATTTCGTCCTCGATGGACAGTGTATTGGAGACTTTGAAACGTAAGTAGGTCAAGCTGTCCACAACCTTCAAGTTTTCATTGCCGATATTGATGGCAGAAGGAGAACTTGTGTCTTGGACCATGATGTTTGTCTTTTTCAAGCTGATTTGCTGGCCAAATTATTTGCAGGCGCTGGAAAAGCTTGACACGAGTTGTTGCAAACCAGTTTCTGTGTGTGCTATCAGTGCCACATAATCTGCAAAGAGTAGCTCACGAATTAGGACATCTGTTCTTTTCGTTTTGGCTCGGAGGTGAGCAGTGTTGAAAAGTCCTCCATCAGCTATAAAAAGTCTTTTGACGTAGCCCCATCGAACTGCACTGTGCCCAGCATATTTTTATGGAACTGCCTGATGATGGTGAGTAGGTGTGTGGCACAGCCGATATTCTCCAGGATTTGAAACAGCCCGTAGCGACTGACTATATCAAAGGCTTTTGTAAGGTCCACAAAGGCAATGTATAGTGGCATCTGCTGCTCTCTGCATTTTTCCTGGAGCTGACGTGAGGAGAACACAATGTCTAGACCGACCAGCCCGGAAACCCCACTAAGATATTATTATTTATTATTATTATAATTAATATTATTATTGGTTGGGTGGAGGTGGAATTCAGCGATTTAGTAATAACTTATTTTGACTGGTCAGTTCGTGTGGTGGACAAAACAAAGATTCATTGAAATAACGGTCAGAGATTTTTTAAACTAAATAAATGGATTTTAAATTTCAAGAAACAAGACTTTGAATCTGTGAGAGTGTGCGTGTGCGTGTGGCAGGTTAAATTGAAGTCTTGTCAAGCCTGCTAGTGGAGTGTCGACTCACCTGGTTTGTCGTCACGTTCATCACCTGGAGACTCAAGTCGTAACCAAGCTGAGATTTGAGTGAAGACAGTCTAACGTTGGCCTGTGGGGAAGGGGGGCGGATGAGACAGGAATACAAAGAAATATTTAACCATCGGCCACTCACACTTATACCAAAACGCATAAAGCTTTAACGTTTATATACACTTTGAATTGCTAAAATAACAATTAAGAAGCTTAAATAATAACATTAAAAATTGTGGAGCTTATCTCTACGAAATTGGATTTTTAGTTAGTGTTTAAAAAAATAATTTAAATAATCAATATAACGCGTGATTTCTCCATGTCTTCCCCTTGTCCATCCTTGGCCACTGTATTATGTGAAATAATTGAATGAGGAATTTGTTTGTGTTCTGATAGCTCAACTTCTGATCTATTTTCCCCAACACTTCAGCTTGTGAACAATGCGACCAATTTATGCTACGAAACGTAATGCAGGAAATATACTTTTAAAAAAATATATTATTGATGTCTCTCAAATAAAATATAATTATATAAATTGTTCTTGAAACTATGACAAGCCTGTCTACACCGATGGACTGAATTTAATACGATCATAGTCCCATCAGATCACCTTTCTACACATGATGCGAGCGAGATGTTGATAGTTTCAAAAAATGGGGAAATGGGAAACGGTCAGTCACTCCAAAAGGGAATAGAAAGTCCTGTCTCATAAACTCAAAAATTATGGTTGTTGAATTTTAAAGAAAAGCATGTAACCTGTATAGTTCAGTTTATTAAGTTAAAAAAAAAACACCCAATAACAAAAACAACAACAAAAAAATAAATAAATAAAATAACTAAAATTATTCATTAATGAAGACATTTACATATGTGCATAAAGAACTTATAGCGATGCGTATTCTTTTCTTTTAGCGTAAAACAGAGGCGTCACTAGAGTTGATACCATACCACTCGAGTGGTAGCTCATGTTGTCAGCCCCTCGCGACTTACCCCATAGACCTCCACCGAGTATTCCAACGCCAAATAACGAAAAAATCTAGAATTTTACAATTTGGTGTCACCACTTGTGATGGTGTCACCCGGGGCGGCCCGCCCCCTACCATACCGCCCTAGTGACGCCACTGGCGTATGATAGGTTGTTGCGGTCAACAACCCTTAGGATTCATGTCAATTTATGTTTACTGACCTGGTGAAATGTCAAGGACACGTACTCTTTCACTTTTTGTTCAGCTAAGATTTTAATTTGACTGTCAGCCGTTTCGTTCGTGTTGTCCTTGATCCATTGCACCCATCTGAGGGGCGATAATTGGTTTGGGGTTAGGGGCAGATAGCATTTAAAATCTTAAATGTTACAGAGCGTGTTATGATAGATCGGAGGAGGCAGTCTTATATTCATTCAATGTCAGCTGAGTCTTACACGCATACTAAAGTCAAGAACAACAGTCACACCTACAGCAGTCAGATCTACATCAGTCAGATCAACAGCAGTCACAGTTACAGCAGTCACACCTACAGTAGTCACACCTACAGCAGTCACACCTACAGCAGTCACACCCACAGCTGTCAGTCACACCCAAAGCTGTCAGTCACACCTACAGCAGTCACACCTACAGCAGTCACACCTACAGCAGTCACAGTTACAGCAGTCACACCTACAGCAGTCACAACTACAGCAGTAACACCTACAGCTGTCACACCTACAGCAGTAACACCTACAACAGTCACACCTACAACAGTCAACCTACAACAGTCACACCTACAGCAGTCACACCTACAACAGTCACACCTACAGCAGTCACACCTACAGCAGTCACACCTACAACAGTCACACCTACATCAGTCACACCTACAGCAGTAACACCTACAACAGTCACACCTACAACAGTCACACCTACAGCAGTCACACCTACAGCAGTCACACCTACAACAGTCACACCTACAGCAGTCACACCTACAACAGTCACACCTACAACAGTCACACCTACAACAGTCACACTTACAGCAGTCACACCTACAGCAGTCACACCTACAACAGTCACACCTACAGCAGTCACACCTACAACAGTCACACCTACAACAGTCACACCTACAACAGTCACACCTACATCAGTCACACCTTTAACAGTCACACCTACAGCAGTCACACCTACAGCAGTCACACCTACAGCAGTCACACCTACAACAGTCACACCTACAACAGTCACACCTACAACAGTCACACCTACATCAGTCACACCTACAGCAGTCACACCTACAGCAGTCACACCTACAGCAGTCACACCCACAGCAGTCACACCTACAGCAGTCACACCCACATCAGTCACACCCACAGCAGTCACACCTACAACAGTCACACCTACAACAGTCACACCTACAGCAGTCACACCTACAACAGTCACACCTACAGCAGTCACACCTACAGCAGTCACACCTACAGCAGTCACACCTACATCAGTCACACCCACAGCAGTCACACCTACATCAGTCACACCCACAGCAGTCACACCTACAACAGTCACACCCACAGCAGTCACACCCACAGCAGTCACACCTACAGCAGTCACACCCACAGCAGTCACACCCACAGCAGTCACACCCACAGCAGTCACACCCACAGCAGTCACACCCACATCAGTCACACCTACAACAGTCACACCTACAACAGTCACACCTACAACAGTCACACCTACAGCAGTCACACCTACAACAGTCACACCTACAACAGTCACACCTACAGCAGTCACATCTACAGCAGTCACACCTACAGCAGTCACACCTACAGCAGTCACACCTACAGCAGTCACACCTACAACAGTCACACCTACAGCAGTCACACCTACAACAGTCACACCTACAACAGTCACGCCTACAGCAGTCACACCTACAGCAGTCACACCTACA
>MUZC01000379.1:106925-133136 GCA_002072015.1 Radix auricularia | reverse complement strand
AACAGTATTGAATACAGTAACAATATATAACAACTCGAACAGTATTGAATACAGTAACAATATATAACAACTCGAACAGTATTGAATGCAGTAACAATATATAACAACTCGAACAGTATTGAATACAGTAACAATATATAACTCAAACAGTATTGAATACAGTAACAATATATAACAACTCGAACAGTATTGAATACAGTAACAATATATAACAACTCGAACAGTTTTGAATACAGTAACAATATATAACAACTCGAACAGTATTGAATACAGTAACAATATATAACTCGAACAGTTTTGAATACAGTAACAATGTATAACTCAAACAGTATTGAATACAGTAACAATATATAACAACTCGAACAGTTTTGAATACAGTAACAATATATAACAACTCAAATAGTATTGAATACAGTAACAATATATAACAACTCGAACAGTATTGAATACAGTAACAATATATAACTCGAACAGTATATAATACAGTAACAATATATAACAACTCGAACAGTATTGAATACAGTAACAATATATAACAGCTTGAACAGTATGAAATACAGTAACAATATATAACAACTCGAACAGTATTGAATACAGTAACAATATATAACTCAAACAGTATTGAATACAGTAACAATATATAACAACTCGAACAGTATTGAATACAGTAACAATATATAACTCAAACGTATTGAATACAGTAACAATATATAACTCAAACAGTATTGAATACAGTAACAATATATAACTCGAACAGTATTGAATACAGTAACAATATATAACTCGAACAGTATTGAATACAGTAACAATATATAACTCGAACAGTATATAATACAGTAACAATATATAACTCAAACAGTATTGAATACAGTAACAATAAAACTTACACATAAAAACATGAAAGGCGAGCAACAAGATGTGTTGTAAACACAGTGCCATTGTGATGTTAAGTCACACTATATCCCTTGAACAGATTGATGTCTTTTAACGGCTGGATGTACAGGCTGGGTGCACAGGCTGGGTGCACAGGCTGGGTGCACAGGCTGGGTGCACAGGCTGGGTGTACAGGCTGGGTGTACAGACTGGGTGTACAGGCTGGGTGCACAGGCTGGGTGTACAGGCTGGGTGCACAGGCTGGGTGTACAGGCTGGGTGTACAGGCTGGGTGTACAGGCTGGGTGTACAGGCTGGGTGTACAGGCTGGGTGTACAGGCTGGGTGTCGACTGAAGTCAGGAGTTCTCTGCCCAACTACAAACAACCTGGATATTCCATCTGTTGAGATCTGTGGCTATAGAAATCGTTTTCAGTTTACCTGTTGAATAAAATAACATGATGCGATAAAAATGACTTGTGACTAGTACCACAAATATCACATTTTCAAGTAATGCCCCTGCTCAACATCACAAACATCACTTTTGTACAGTGACGAAAATGTACTCTAAATATTCCAAGGCAGAGTGACTTAACTCTCATGCTATTGGCTCAAATTGTTAATCGATATATGATTTTGAATACACCTTTGTTAACACACGTACACAATCTCGATGTCAAGTACTAACCGCAAATTACAAGTAGAGACTTTTTAATATCTTCTTTTAAAAATTAATGAAAAGTATACAACGTAGGGGACGTCTATAAATGACGTCAGGCGATTTTGGACGATTTTTTCACCTACCCCCCCCCCCCCCCCCCCACTTCTCGTCACACGTCGGACAGAAAGTAACGTTTCAGAATCCGTCTAGTTCAAAATAAGTTCGTCATTTGAGATAAAAACATGACTTTGTTTGTAAAATGTATCATAAATAAACAGTCATGAACATGGAGATAAAATATTATTCTGTATAGAATATATTTTTTTTAATAAAAAAGAGGTTTCTTTTAGCCATGATAGTATTGTGTTAATTTTGGTCTCTGTTAGCCAGGATAGTATTGTGTTAATTTTGTTTTCTTTTAGCCATGATAGTATTGTGTTAATTTTGGTTTCTTTTAGCCATGATAGTATTGTGTTAATTTTGGTTTCTTTTAACTGGGTGTTACCTAAAAATCATAAGACATAAGTACTTAACCATTATTTAGCAATAAATTTCAGGACACGGGATGAATAAAAATAAAGATTGGTGGTCAGGTCAAAAAATCGATTTGACAGTTGAAATAATTTGTGGACACCTGTTGCTAGTATAACAGCAGACGTCAAGTTACCTGTATCCCAGAATCCTTCGGCTAAGATGACAGCCTGTCAGATCTCATCTGGTAGATGTAATTGTCGTGTGCTCAGTAGTGTCCGGTGTGGTAATGTAGAGGTAAATCACTTCTGATTCATCCAATAAATTGTTCTACCTGTCGATTTTTAGCGTCAGTCTTTTGCGTGCATCTGATTGGCTGCCGGCTTGGCCAATGCTTATCACTATTCCCTGATCCTTGTGCAATAAATACTTGAACCAAAACCTTCAAGGGAAAAAAATGTTTTAAAAGAAATTTATTTTAACAATGCGAACACGGGTTTCACACCACATTCACGCTTGATCAATGTTAATAGTATAAACTCAGCCATGCATGAACAATGGAATAAACCATTATCTTTTTTTTTTTTTTTATATTTAAATATACATTGCTCAAATTAGTGCGCCCCCACTCCGTCATGGATACGCAATACAGTTTTTCATTCTCTAAAAAAATTGTAATGAAACAATAGAAAATGGAAGGCGGACTTGGGATTTAGAATAGCTGTTCACAAACATATTCTTGAATTTACTTTTTTTTAAATCAGATCTTGGAATTTCATAGAGTCAAAGTAAATAAAAGTTTGGGGGCGGGACATTTTACGATGTGAATGAGTAAAGCATTAAAGTTGTAGCTTTTTCCAAATCTACCAATGCGCATGCGATGCGCGCATCCGTGTTATCGGTTACTTTAATTACTAGATATATGAGAGACTAGCGATTTCCCCGCGCGTTGCTGCGGGAAGTTGGATGATTAGTGATGAGTGAGTGAGTGCATAAAAAAAACTATATTTGGGTCCCCAGTGCCCAGCAAAAGATATTTTAAATATTATTTCACCTGCTGCCATCATGGAAGTGTATTTAACAAACCCAAAATTTTCATGTGTTTGCCTATTCGGGAAATAAGAGAATTAGTGATTTTCAATTTTTATATAGCACGTATAAAGAAAAAAAACACTTTTTTTCGGCCCCGGCCTTCATGAGTGTGCATTAAGTGGAAATTTACCATTCCCTTTCGCCAACTTTTATCGGGATATTGTACTCAACATCTTTCCAAAGTTTCATGCTTCTACCTACATGGGGAAAGGGAGAATTATTGATGTTCAATTTTTATATAGTTTATATTAGGAAAAAAACTACTTTTGCCCCCCTCCCCTCTCCCCCATTAAGAGATATTTTAAATATTTTTTGACCTGCTACCATCGTGAAAGTTTAATTATTCATTCCCCAACGTTTCATGAGTCTACCTTCGCGAGAAATAGGAGAATTAGTCATTTTCAATTTTTATAAATCTCATGTAAGAAAACAAACGTTTTTTTGGGCCCCGGCCCCCATAAGTGTGTATTTCAAAATTCTTTTACACCGAAATTCGTCGTGAGAGTGTACTTAACAATTACCCAAAGTTTCATGCTCCTACCTACACGGAAAATTGAAGAATTGGTGATAAGTCAGTTTTTAAAATAAGAAAAAATCATGTTAAGCCTGGTCCCTTTTGGAACTCAGGACGTGTTAGCGCATTTTCGTATTATGTATCAGTACTTATGTTAGGTATCAGCATTATGTAGTTATCAGTAATTGTGTTTAGATTTTAGACATATTTTTATGAATTTTCTTGTGTAATGAATATACCTGAAATTTTTTAAATTTAAAAGTCATTTCTTTCCATTTTAAATTTTTTTATTTTCTCTTTAATCTAACTACAAGTGGTTTGTGGTCACTGAAATAGGACTCATAAATGAAACATTCTAAATTGTAATCAGCTAATCACCCAAATACTCCGTCAATTGTTGTTTGATAGATCGTGGTTGACAATCTTGGTGAAAGTAGTTGAATGTTGAAGCTTGTTTCGAAAAAGTTTTCAATTTCTGCCCCTGGGCCGCTAAGATCTTGATTGAAGTCACCACAAATGATGACGTAAAACTCTCTAAACTTTTACACATATTCTAATGGCGTCAACAAAAAAAAACTAATACTTTTGATAATACTAAGACTTCCGGCAATGGCGGCCGTTGCCTGCGCCAGTGTTATCTCTCGATTCGCAATGTTTTTTGGTAGTTTTAAAGGTTTTTTTTTAACGGATCGAGTAACTGAGTGTTGATGCACAAATGGCAGGTCAGGACATACAAAAAACATATATACATAATGGGTCTAGGACTTATGGATGCTGAGATCTAGGGTGATGACAGACGGACGGACAAAACGGGTGCAATAGCGCATTCGACTTCTCGAAAATGCGCTAAAAATATATTTGGGCCCCTGGTTACCAATTAGTGAGAAATCTAACATTCTTTTTGCATATTTTCGCCGGGTGCTTCTACTTGAAAAATTTCCAAAGTTTCATGCTTCTACCTATATGGGAAATAGAAGAATTAGTGATTTTCAATTTGTATATAGCTCATATAAGGAAAAAAACGTTTTGGGGGCCCCAGCCCCCAATACTTGGAAATTTAACAATCTCTTTTGCAAATTATCATTGGAAGCATGAACTCGAAAAATTTACAAAGTTTCCTGCTTCTAACTATACGGGAAATAGGAGAATTAATGATTTGCAATTTGTAAACCGCTCATTTAAGAAAAAAAAACTTTTCTGGGTCCCCCTTATTGTTGGGCCCCAGTATCTCTATTACTGGGAATTTAGCCTTCTCTTTCGCCAATTATTATTGGGAGATTGTATTCAACATCTTTCTCAAGTTTCATGCTTTCTACCTACATGGGGAATGGGAGAATTAGTGATTTTCAGTTTTTAAATTTGGGCCCCCAGCCCCCCAGTAAGAGATATTTTTAAAAATATTTCACCTGCTAGCATCGTGAAAGTATATTTATTAACTCTCCAACCTTTGATGAGTCAAACTACTCGGGAAATGGGAGAATTGGTGATTTTCAATTTATATATAGCACATTTATTGAAAAAATGGTTTACGGGGCCCCAGCCCCCATGAGTGAGACATTTAATTTTTTCTTTTGCAAATTATCGTCAGAAGCATGTACTCAAAAATGTCTAAAGTTTCATGCTTCTACCTACACGGGAAATAGAAGAATTATTAATTTCCAATTAGTATATATCTTATACAAGGAAAAAAAACATTTTTGGGGTCCCGGCCCCCATGAGTGTGAATTTCAAAATTCGGCTCCGCCAATTTATTTTGTAAGAGGGTACCCAACAACTTCCCAAAGTTTCATGCTTCTACCTACACGGGAAGTTGAAGAATTAGTGATGAATCAGTCAGTCAGTAAGTCAGTCAGTCAGTCAGTGACGGCTTTCGCTTTTATTAGTATAGATTATCAATGTAATGCATTTAATCGGTTCGTATAAGAACATAAAGACCCTTAAAATCTAACAATAAATTTAGTAAATATGGATTGAAGATATCCGGCATCCTTCCGTCTCGCGAGACGATGGTGCATCACCGTTGGGTTGGGTTGCATTTCCTCGAGTGACTGTGCAGTCCTATCCTTGAGTGACAGTCTTTGCCACAGTTTTTACACACGTGTTCTGTGCTTCCAAATGTTTTGGCCTTTCTCCTAGCTCTTCTGTCTGCAGCCTCCTCCATTCTTCGCTCCTCGGCTACTATGACGCCCTCTTTGACAACTGTGCGCCACGTAGATCGGTCTTCTGCCTTACACTCCCAGTCACTTGTATGTATTTTGGCTGCTTTCATGTCCCTTTGACAGACATCTTTAAATCGCAAGCGTGGGCGACCTGTTTTCCTCTTTCCTGAAGCAAGTTCACCATATAGGAGATCCTTCGGGATGCGGCCGGGGCTCATTCTTTTGACATGTTCTAGCCACCTCAGGCGTCTTTCACTAAGAATTGAGAACATGCTTTGGGTATTGGCACGCGTTAGTACCTCACTATTAGGCACTTTTTCTTGCCATTTAATACCAAGGATGTGTCTCGCTCCCATATAGTAGTGTACTGATGACACAGGCTCGATAGACGCACAGTTTGGTTTTCTCCGTTAGCTTGGTGTTTTGCCAGACCCGCTTATTTAGTTTAGCCATTGTTGCGGCTGCCTTGCCAATTCTGCTGTTTATTTCTTCTTCAATGGACAGTGTATTGGAGACCTTGGATCCCAAGTAGGTGAAGCTGTCCACAACCTCCAAGTTTTCATTATCGATATTTATGGTAGGAGGAGGTCGAGTGTCTTGGGCCATGATGTTTGTCTTTTTCAAGCTGATTTGCAGACCAAATTCTTTGCAGGCATTGGAGAAGCTTGACACGAGTTGTTGCAAACCAGATTCTGTATGTGCTGTTAGTGCCGCATCATCCGCAAATAGTAGCTCTCGAATTAGGACATCCGTCGTTTTGGTCTTGGCTCGGAGGCGGGCAGTGTTGAAAAGTCCTCCATCAGCTCTGGTATGTAACCAGATTCCCTCACTGCTATCCTTGAATGCGTATCGAAGAAGTACAGAGAAGAATATTGCGAAGAGTGTTGGTGCGAGTACACAACCTTGTTTAACTCCGCTGCTGACAGGGAAGGCCTCTGACTTAGCTCCATCGAACTGTACTGTGCCAAGCATATTTTCATGGAACTGTCTGATGATGGCAAGTAGGTGAGGGGGACATCCAATTTTTGCCAGTATTTGGAATAGCCCGTTGCGACTGACTAAGTCGAAGGCTTTTGTAAGGTCCACAAATGCAATGTATAGTGGCATCTGCTGCTCTCTGCATTTTTCCTGGAGCTGTCGTATGGAGAACACCATGTCTATGGTAGACCGACCGGACCGGAAACCACACTGAGATTCTGGATAGACGCGGGATGCTAGGCTTTGTAAACGTTTTAGTATAACGCGGGCAAAGGTCTTTCCTACAATACTAAGGAGTGAAATGCCGCGATAATTATTGCAATCACTCCTATCACCTTTGTTTTTATATAGTGTCACTATATTTGCATCCTTTAGGTCTTGGGGGATGTAGCCCTGTTCCCAGCAGAGGGACAGAATCTCGTGCAATGGTTGGAGTAAAGCTGTCTTGCCACTCTTTAGAACCTCTGGTGGTATTCCATCATTCCCAGGCGCTTTTCCACAAGCTAGACTGTCAATTGCTTTGCTCAGCTCTTCCTGTGTGGGCACGACATCAAGTTCTTCCATGAGTGGCATATCTGGGATGTCATCTAGAGCGGTGCTGGAGACTGTGGTAACTGTTGAATACAATTCCAGATAATGCTCAACCCACCGTTTTAGCTGTGCTGCCTGGTCTTGAATAATTTCTCCATTTTTGGACTTTAGGGGAGCAGCTTTTGACGTCAAGGGGCCCGTTGCCTTTTTGATGTTTTCGTACATGACTTTTGCATTGCCCATGTCTGCAGCTGATTGTATACTGGAACAGAGCTTAAGCCAGTAGGTATTGACACATTTACGTGCAACCTTTTGGGCAAGTGACTTAGCTGTTTTTAAAGCATGCAAATTGTCAGGTGTAGGCTTTTCCTTGTAAGCCATAAGAGCTTTCCTTTTTGCTTCAGTGACGGGTTTCATCTCGTCCCAATGTTCATCAAACCAGTCCGTGTTTTTGTGAGATTTTTTGCCAAAGGCTTGTATTGCGGATGTATAGATTGTGTCTCTCAGTTGCGTCCATTTGGAGTCAATGGTGACGCATGGGGACATCTTTGAGAGACTTTCCTTCACCTTGTCTTTGAACAGCTGCGCTATCGCAGGGTCTTTCATGCAGGAGGTATTGATGCGTGGACTTCCCTTTTTCTTTGTGTGGTACGAGTTTTTCCTCATTATTCGTACTTTGCTGGCGACAAGGGAATGATCCGTGTCACAGTCGGCACTGTGATAGCTGCGAGTGAGTAGGACGCTAGCTAGTTGTGCACGCCTGGTGATAATGAGGTCCAGCTGGTGCCATTGGTGGGATCGAGGGTGTCTCCAAGATACTTGATGTATATCCTTGCACTTGAAGAAAGTGTTGGTCACACACAAGCCTCGTGAGCAGCACAATTCCAGAAGCCTTTGTCCATTTTCATTTAACTTTCCTCTTCCAAATAGTCCAAGGCAGGTGGGCCAGGCTTCGTGGTCGCTCCCCACTCTAGCATTGAAATCTCCTAGGAGATAGATTGCCTCGTCTTTGTGGATGCCGGCTATTGCCTGGTCTAACGCTCCATAGAACTGGTCCTTCTCTTCCGGAGTTGAATAGAGTGTTGGGGCATACACACTAAGAATGTTTGCTGGGCCCGCAGTTGTTTTTAGTCTTAGAGTGAGGATCCTCTCCGTGCCTGATGACGGTGGTTCAATGGATGGTAGAAGAGTGTTTTTAACAGCGAAACTCACACCATGCTGTCTAGGTTCGTCTTTCGGTCTGCCTTGCCAGAAGAAGGTGTAATTGGCCTCTTTGAGTGAACCGTTGTCTGGGAGCCTGGTCTCCTGAAGGCATGCTATGTCAATCTTTAGCCTTTTAAGTTCTCTATCGATTATTCCTGTCTTCCGTGTGTCGTTTATGGACTGCAGATCATCAGTGATGCCGGGACACATAGTCCTCACGTTCCAGCTAGCGATTTGAAGAGCTGGGGTCTTCTTTTTCTTTTTTGTATTTCTTGGTGCAGGGCTTAGTGGCCCACTTGTTGAGTGGTACTCTAATCTCCACGCACCCAGTGGAGAAGGCAGGCCATGACGGGATAGCACCTATTTGACTGGGGGCTGCCCAGTTTGAGGCGGGCGGTAGCTGTCCAGTGAGACATTGGTAGTCTCTCCCACCGTCGGAAGCAGCCCCTGGCGCCTAGCTCTACGTCAATTGAGCTTTGGCTTATAACCGGTAACTGCTGCTTCCCGTGTTTTGTCGACACCTTGCGGCGACGCTGGAGTGTCCTCTCCAGAGGTGATGCAAGCCTGGGCGGGTATTATGGAGAATTAGCTGCTGCCCATACAGCATATCCCCCCTCTCCACGTCAATGGTGTAACCAAGGGAACGAAAGATTGAAGATAAAAACTTATGGAACTGTATGTGTGTGTTGTATAGATAGACTGGCGTTTGTAATTGGTTGGCATGTATACTAATATTTGTATGTATTTTTTCATGGATGAGTTCTCTTAAACAGCACAGGGATCTATGGCGGATTAAGGGGGGGGGGCTGAGCGGGCTAAAGCCAGGGGCCCCGACGGTTTGGGGGCCCCCAAACTTTTTATATTTTATAATAAAAGTGTACAAATGTTTGCACGAACCCTTGACAATATAATAAATTTAAAAAATTTATAAATATTATCTATAGATTCTACAACTGATCCCGATTCAGTCTTAATAATCGAAAAAACTTGATTTAATTGGCTCACTTAGAGAACATAGTATAAAATATAGTTTATAGTTTTAAAAAATTTCTCATATTGGACAAGCACCGCTGGTCGTGTGGAGAGAGTACAGGCGCGTGATGCAACCGGTGTCAGGTTCGATTCCCAGAAGTGAAACATAAAATTTTTTCTTTCATCCTCAATTCAGCGGCGTAACGTGGGTATGTGCCGCCCGGGCAGAACCCAAATTTGCCGCCCCCGCCCCCCCCCAATCAAAAAAAGGGAAAAAAAAAGAAAAGTTGTGTATAAGCTATTGGAAAAAAAACAGTACGTATTAGAAAGTTATAATAAGGAGTTGTTACTTTTTTATGTTATAAATAAAAAGAAAAGCATCCACTCTTTAATAAAATTGCAGTTTTCAGTTTTTCCTCATGGCACCAAACTTTCATGTAACAATTATCAATTTTGTCAGCCATGCCATGCTCGTTATAAAAAATCGCTGTAGATTAGACAATATATTTGATTGTAATTAATTTTTTATTAACTTTATTTTTTTGACGCCACTTTAATGCCTTGCATTTAGACAGTTCTAAACAAAGTTCCAATTAATGATAGTTATTTTAGACATGATAACATCGAACCTAGATATCTTAATAATTTGAATAAATCAACTAATTTTGAATTCCTTTTTTTTATACTTGTGAGTTAACAGTCCTTGCTTGATGGCAACGTCATATGAGATATTTTAAATACTCTAATTCGAATGCAAATTTTCGAAGTCTGGTGTACGAAAATTGTAAATGTTTTCCGAATTCTTCATAACTGCCAAAACCTTATAAGAATTTCTACATTAATCTCATCTTATGAAGAATAAAAAATTTTTCTCAAAAGTTTTTCTACATAATATGGCTATAGATTCGCTTCAAATACCAACCATTTGCTCACTCGTTCTTTGATTGGAAGATTTAATTAAAAGGATGAGGTCTCCTCATAAAATTTTAGCAAATGGCGAAGCATCCTTTAAGTACTCTATTAGTGTCTCTGTGAGTATCCTCTAATTTTGGGTTCATTGACTTCATAAAGTACATGTTTCCAAATGTCAAAAATAAATTCGAAAGTAAAATGTAACAAAGTTCCTGCATCTGTTCATGTGTTGAGATTTTTGTCTGCCTCTGTCAGTTTTTCTATAGATTTTGTACACTATTTTGTATCCAGAAGTCTGTTTAATGTATTGCTTGTACAAGCAATTAGATAATCCCATAGGTGTATGGACATAGAAAATAATGTGTAACAACGTTCTAATGTACTAAAGAGTTCGTTTCCGTTGTAGTGCTTTGTAAAAAAAAAAAAAGGTTTAATGAACTGTTTGAACGAGATTTAACATTTAGATCTTTCGTCTTTCTTGAACTCCTGCATACATTCAGCTATGTGTATTAACTCAGTTCAGACATCTGCAGTCCATAATTTTAAGAACATCAATTATTTAAAATCATTTAAGTTTTGTCGTATGCAGATTGACTTTTGAAAGATTTTACAACGTCTACATTTTTATTTTCAATCTTTACTATATCCCTCAAATGGACTGGCTTGATCCTTACGTGAACTATATGAAAAGCTATCGAATACCTTGAACAAAATTTGGTTCCCTTTTCATGAAAGATGTACTTCGTGAACTCTTATCTTCTAAAATTGCTATGACCTCAATTTCAATTTGAGATGCCACGTTTTTTACCATTTTCACACGATTTTCTCGGAGCGCTCCATTGTACTGCAAATGCCTCAGTTAAAGAATATCTCATTTATTGGCAACAGTATTGTCCTCTATGTGCCGTTAAAAAAGCAACATTCAAAGTTGCCAGGATCAAATAATAACTCTAACACGAACTTTTTGACTATTGATTTTGTTTTCTTTTACAGCAACGTATTGTTCTTCATTAATATTCTATTTTTTAAATCCGATTTACGACTCCTTACGGATAGGGCTCCTGTTTGATTGCAGCCCAGGGCCCCGTGCAGTCTTAATCCGCCCCTGACAGGGACCAACGAATCAGAGGGAACATTGATGCCCACATGTCACATTATATAAATGTGGCATTCTGGCATCAATGTTCCCTCTAAGATTTATTGGTCCCTGTGCTGTTTAAGAGAACCCGTGTGCAAGGTTTCTCAGCATCCATTCTTTGTGTAATATTTTAACGAATTCGATACGCGGTAAACCTAAACCACTACGCGGCGTCTGTCAGATATCTGCGCGGCTCTCAGCTTAAAGGAACATTGGTGGGCATTACGTGTGTATGGATGCTTCACGGCTTGTATGTATGCGTTATATGTGTACGTGTGTAGTAGGTGGGTTGTGCATGTATTGACGCGTTATTGTGTGAATATGAATGTTTGTTTTTTGTTTCTGTATTCTGTTCAATATCTTTATTTTGTGAATATGCGTGTGTGTCCCCATATTTGAGATTTTGAGTATGCATGTGTTTCTTGAATGTATGTGGTTGTGTGAAATTGATGTTATGGGTATGTGAGGCATGTGTATATATTGTTTGTGTACCGTGTGTGAATAAATTTTCATATTTTATTCATATTGTGTGGATGGATGATGAATTTATATATTTATATATCTATCTATCAATATATTATTAACTATTTCCGGACCTCGTGTTTTATTATCTAATTTAAAACACATTCAAAATCATCAGTTAACTCAAAGATACAAAATATAAAAGTATAAGATCTTTCATCAGCACCTTAACTCGCCTTTTAAAATAAAATTCTTGACACCGAAATGTCATTTAATTTGAATCTAATCTTTAATTTAATTTTATTTAGATAAACGAAAGTCAAATTATCCGGCAGTTAAAAAAGCAAAAACACTGCTTATAAATGGAAAAGCACATATTCTATTAAGCCCGTATTAAATTAAAAACATTTAGCTTTGGTCTTCATGGAGTCTTCAATCGATATTATTGGAGATTTCACCAATTCCTATTTCCCACACGATAAGCTTACCTCTCAGTACATGCTACACAGTAGGAAGTTGTCAAAGTAAATTAACACAGCGGCTGGCAGTAAAATCCAAAGAGAAATCGCCAGTACCAAATAGAAACAATACGTTCAACTCAGTGATCCACTTTCAAACCCCCACCTGGGGTTGGTAAGTTCACAGCACGAGGGAGGTATCGCTGAGTCACTGAATTGTCCGAAATCACAAACCAAACAAACACACAGGCACACGGTTCCCAAACAAAACAGACACACGCAGTTCCGAAAACAAAACACACACACGCAGTTCAAACAAGACACTGTCTCACTTCCGTGTTCGTGTGTCCGTGTTTACAAAAAGAAAAGACTGGCGCTGTAATAGATTTTTTGACATAAGAGATATCGTGTCACGGAATCTATACGCATGACTAACGTTTAGGTGTGTCAATACGAGGACAAAGATCATGCAATGGGGATTGTTAGCCGAACAACTGCAATCATGGGAACATTTATCAGCAATTTTTTCCGGGAGGATATATTCTTTAAGACACAACAATCTAAGATTGTGATCCATCAACACAAGGGATGGTCATTTGCTGGACGGGAGGCAACCGAACTGGAGGCTAAGAAATCTTTTTCAACCCCGCCCCCCCCCCTTACATTCAGCATTGTAACACTGCACACTCAGTCACGCTCATGCCTACACTAATATTTATGTTCCCATCACTTTTAACATCATAGATTAATTGTTACATGAACAACATCAAAATTACCGTTAAAATTACGGATTAACGCCCTTGATTTATTAATAGAGAATTCCAGAGTCCGATATTAAGATCTCTGTGTCAGAAAATGATTACAACCAAAATGTGTAAGGATAGAAGTGAGACAAAGGACATACTGGTTACTACCAGACAAAGAGTTATGTGCTGTTACCGCTTTTATAGGCGCTTACCGTCAATGTTGTTACCATCCATGTCTGTTGAACGACTCCGTCCCCTGACCAACCAACCGAGACAGACGCCGTGTTGGCGGGAACAGTTGAATGTTATCAAGTTTAAGATCATTTAATTCACTTCAACACTGAAGCCCTGGAGGACACGTGCATTTTTACGGCTGTTGAATTGAATTCAATCCTGGTAACAAATTTAATAGACGTAGCCGAATCAAACTTCTGAAGGATATTTTTAACAGTAACAGAGGTGTGTCAAGATATGTCAAGACCAGGGGTGTACAGGATTCAATTTTAAAAAAAACTAGGCCGAATTTATGAAGTGAAATTTTGCCGAAGCCGGATTTTAAAAAAATGACTGGATTCCGGATTTGCCGGAGCCGAAATCCGGTACATTCCTAGTCAACAAACAAGAAGGAGGTCTCAGGACGCAGTTGTACGCAATCGAAAACATCTGTCATGAAATGTATGTGCTAGTAGAAGACCTTGACATCTAATGACGGGAATCTATTTATAGAAGCAAACAAATATCCGGGAATTCCTTGTAGACTTATCTCCACTGATCTTTAGTTCTAAGTTATTTCGGGACATTCTAATTGACCATGACAACATTGATAAACAAAAGATTACTTGTATACAAATGTTGAACAAAATTTCTTTGCCAAAATCTTGAATAAAATATGTCCAATTAGAAAATGACATATCGGTTCAACAACAAAACGACCCTTGACAAAACGGTCGCTGTCAAAACAGCCCCTGACAGTACTGCCCCTGTCAAAACGACCCCAGACGAAACGGCCTCAGACTAATCGGCCCTGGATTAATATATGTTAATTAATGGAATAAACAAATTTATTAGTATTTTTACTCACCGATTCAGTGTCAGGTTTAGTTCACACACACAAAAAAAAAAAAATATCACAAGAAACAATTAATAATAGTTAAACTATATGGTAGCAAGTCACAATTGTTAGTTGAACAGAAATAATATCATAACGTTACAAGAAATAATTTTACAAGTTGACAACTTTTTTAAGAGGTGAACAAGTTAAATTGTTAAAATTAGGAATGCAGAAATAAGCTATAAGTTTATCGATTTATCGTTAAAAATTTTAACGATTAAATTATTTGTTTACGATTGGTCGACCTATCACTTACAAATTATTGGAAGTCAAAAAGTAAATTTAAAAAATAAAAATGGCGACCAATAAATAATAACAAATTTCCTGACGATTACTCGAACATTTTGGTTTTAAACTATAGACAGTAGGGAATGTTCAAAATTTTGATAAAGTTTTTCTACGATCGTTCTAGCACTGCGCCTACTTATCAAACCAAAAGAAAAGCGTATTAAGCTAATAGCAGTAATGAAGTCTGACTCAGTGACAGAAAATGAAGACAGCTCGTCCGATGGTTTCTTGCGTTACAAAGTGAGATGAACGTTCCTGAATCCATTAACACTCTACAATGGGGGAAATTTAATGAACAACGAAATCCGATAATTTCATTCCTTGCCAAAACCGTTTTGTGCATACCAATTACCTCAGTTCCATGTGAAGGATTGTTTATCTCGGCTGGTTATATTGTCATAAGACCTGCTCATCACTTAACGGTATAATGTCAACACTGAACACACTAGTCTTTTCCCCCTTTCTATGACACAACGACGAGAGGACAAACGATAAGGTTTTTTTCACTTGTCGTTTTGTCTTGTTACAGTTTTTTTTCTTCTAGTTAAAATGAAAAAAAAAAAAAAATAAAATTGTGAACAATTTATCTGGGGCCGTTTTGACCAGGACCCTATTTCCCAGGGGCCGATTTGACTGGGGCAGTTATGTCGGGGCCGTTTTGTCCGGGGCCGTTTTGTTCGGAGCCGTTTTGACGGGTCTTTGACATAAAAGATCTTCAATTCTGATAAATCACTAAATCCTATTTACGTTTCAAAATATCTTTTAAGGAGTACCCGAGAAATCCGCGTTAGGAATCCGGGTTTTGTTTGAAAGTTCTAATTTGTAAAGCCATAGAGAAGCAATAAGTGTTTTAAAAAGTTAAATAAACAAAAATTAACGATTTTTCCTAACTCTATTGCACACAGAGGCGTCACTAGGGTTAATGTCACCCAATGCCGTAGCTCACGGGTGTCATCCCCCTCACGCCTTACCTCATAGAGCTCCTCCGAATCTTCCAGTGCCCAATAACGGGAACATACAGAATTTTACATTTTGGTGTCACCCCTTGTGATGGTGTCGCCCGCTGCGGTTCGCAACCCCGCACCCGCTAGTGACGCCTATGGCTGCACAGACTGCACAAAAATAGACGAGAATGGCGTGGAACAGACAGCAGTGGTATGCGATAAACAAAGAAAGGCAATGCTGTTTTTTTTTTTTTTAATTTAATTGTCTTCGTATCTCAAACCTTGTCATCTCAGATGTAGCAAGGAACAACGTATTAAAGTAACTCATATGATCGATAGCGCAGCTAAGTTTGCTACGGTGCAAGAAAAACTTTCGCTGCGCATTTCACGAAATAAAATTTCATGAAAAAAATCTCCCTTCCATTATATAATGAAGGATGTGCCGTATGGGTTGAACAGTACACTCTGCTTTATCTACGCCCCTGGATTAACACTTGTGCCACTAAAAAAGGTGCACGAAGCTGGCCTAACCATAACCATAAAAGACGGAATGAACGTACGTAGATGAAACGTACCGTGGTTATAAACCCAACTGTGTGCCATGGCCAGCGAACTGTGAAAACTTAATACGTTTACGGGTGGCAATGAGGGAGTTTATGGAGGACTTCATTTCTAAACACTTATGTACTGTCTCTCTTTCTCTTTGTCTTTCTCTGTTTCTCTCTCCCCTTCCCCCCCCCCGCTCTCTCTCTCTCTCTCTCTCTCTCTCCGGACTCGCACTAAGACTGTCATAAAATGTATATTAGCGCTTCGTGCTTTGACTAGATTCATCAATGCAACGATTACTCCCCATTAATTTTTTTGTTATTGACAAGGGAGCTACAGTAATGCAAACACCGCAGTATAACTCACTGACTTGTGCGCAGACTTTCAATCACCGAATGCCAGA
The DNA here is from genome assembly GCA_002072015.1 of Radix auricularia. Lineage (NCBI taxonomy): Eukaryota > Metazoa > Mollusca > Gastropoda > Lymnaeidae > Radix > Radix auricularia. The sequence goes on along the minus strand of MUZC01000379.1, from coordinate 116,676 downwards.
ATGTTAGTTGTAACTTGTAACATAAGACTGTTCTATACAAATTAAACTTCTTGAACAATTTTTAATATAGAAAAACAACATTCTTATATAAACAATTTTAATACACATTTTGTGTGGAATGTTTTGCAGTCTATCTTCCGAATTCACTTTATTGGTAACCAAATCCCTTACTGACATAACCCCATTTTCTTTTTTAAAAAAATACCATACATTGATTGGATTTTTAAAATTAATTTCTTTATTACATAACAAAATTGATGTAACCCTCAAATATGTGTAAGGTAGCGACGAAATGGGGGCCTTGTGATCACGTGGTGGAAATCTATAAATAGAAATATCCGGGATTTTAATTTATTGTTTTAATTATAATGCCAATCAGATATTCCGGGACTCTGTTACGACGTAGTTTAATTATAAACATTTTAATGAGTCAACTTAGGTGGATTGACCGAGGAAATTTTAAAAAAAAATTTTTAAAATCTGTCTAAGCCTAAAAAACAAAAATCAAAAACAAAAAACCAAACATGCCAGTTGTCTTTTTTACGAATACTGTGTTCTAGACGTTACGTAATGAAGTGTTCCGGTCTGAGAAATGACAAGGAATACGGCGAAAGACTCAATATTTAAATCCTATATATTAACTTCACCGTCGTCTACTCGAACGGCGGAAAAACAAAAGTAAAAAATGACCAACTTTCCGTCATGCTATCGACCTGAAATTTGGCACATAGACTCGTGTCACCTAAGAATGCATTGTATCAAAATTTTAGATCGATCGAATGTAATGTAATTAAATTAATGTACTTTTAGTTTATTTCTGCATAAATGTAAAATAGCCGTTTGTTGTTGTTTGCATCCACGAGTTTGCTGAGTTCACTCAGACGATCGGTGACCCCACCCCCATTTTAGGGCATTTGGGAGTTAAGTCACTTTCAGTCTGTAAATGTTTGTTTTGAATGTAATCAATACTTTTAGTTCTGTCTCATATATAAAGGATTTATAGTCAAAAACATTGTTGTTACAGTTTGTTTAACTAAATCCATTATATTAACTTCACCGTCTTGTTCTTGCTTTCTGTCGTGGTCTCGCGGAGAAATAAAAGTAAAAAGTTACTCACTTCCCGTTATGCTATCGAGCTGAAATTAAGTACATAGACTTGTGTCACCTAATAAAAAAAATATAATACCAAACTTTCAGATCGATCGAATGTACCGTAACTAAATTAATGAACTTTCAGTTTATCGGTATGTAACTCTATGCGGCATGTGTATCCGTCTGCTATAGTTTACCTCCACTTTTTTTTTTGTTTTCTTCTATAGTTTACCTCCACGGGTAACTGGAGGTTCACTACTGGCCTCGTTGGCCCCATCGCCGTGTTTTATAGCACGGGGAGTTCAGTCAAGTTCAGTCTGTAAATGTTTACGCTAGTCTGTCGCGCAGTGCTTATTATATTGAACATAATTAATACTCTTAGAAATATATTATGTAATGCGCTAAGGCGCATTTCCGTCCGTCAGTGTGTGTGAAGTTCCTATGTTCCGCAACTCTGGATTACTTTTTTAAATTGAAAATATAGACATAAAATCATAATGATTTTGGTTTTAGGATTAACAGAGCGTGTGGTTTTGTGCGCCGTAAAAAAAATTAAGTGGCGTCATGAAGCTTTTATTATATTAATTTATTTGTTGTTACTTTTTATGTTGATTATAATCCGAGTGTGTGAATAAGCATGTGTGCAAGTGTGTTCATGTGTGTATGTGCGTCTGTGTGTGCGTGTGACTGTGTGTTTGTATTAGTTGTGAAATAATGATTTATTTCATACATTGCTAAAAGTGAAATTAAATATTGAAAAGACGTTACCAGGTAATGGTTTATGTATAGTTACAATTATGCACTGTATTATGAAAAATTCCGTTAATTTTATGAACACAAGTTTCAGCCGATGCGTTCTTCGTGGGTGCTTGATTAAAAGATAACGGGAAGTCATTGAATGTGACTTAAAAAACTGTTAATGAGAAGATCAATCTCCAATCATTTTTTTCAGAGATGGTTTTAATTTATGTTTAATTTTAGAAGAAATGAGCCCCTGCGCATTAGTGAGACGATTACTCGCATGAATTGCCACAATGGAAAATAAACAGTGAAAAGAACTTAGAAATCTAAAGGTGCTATTGAAATTGCATTATTTATAGTTGTAAAATGTAATTGGGTAAGATTGAGGCTAATTGGCGCATATTTTTTTAAAAAAGAAAATGGAACCTTTCTAAAATTTTAAATTGTATTTTACAATAATAAAATCACACGAACATGGGTCGAACTAATTTCTCTTAGTCTTTGTTAAATAACTATAGAAATAAATGTGAAGAAATAATTTCATTGCAGACGAAATATCAATTTTACATTTTAATATAAGCTTTTATTCATCTACGTATATAATCGGATGGAGACAAATTTTATACGGGCTTATAACAAGTCAAAATTACAGAAAATGAAATTTCTTAATAGAAAACTTAACACGGAACCGCTTTTGAAGCATTTAACAAGTGATTTATCATAAAAAAAATTGCAAATATTTGTTAGGAGGAAGATGTATTTCTCTTATGTGCTTACTTAATACAAGTAATTGTTTTGGGTCGATTTCATTATCAACTGACATTAAGGAAATTCGTATTGAAAGTAAACGCTCAGGGATTTTAAATAATAAAATGGTACGTGTATAACCGTTTATACACTGTTGTAAGAGTGGGGTTAAATAGCGGAATTGTAATTTTTATAAGGAGGGGCAACTCTGTGAACTATTTGAAGGGTGCTTTTCATTTCTTGGGTCATGAGTTTATAATATTGCTGAGCCCTGAGTGGCACTATTTCTAAGCCACTGATAATATCCTTTTTGCAAAGATTAAGAAAACCAGTAGTGTAAAATTTTAAGCCCAAACCTTGCGATTCAACGTGTGTTTTTTAAACAAATAGACAATATTCGACCCCGGACGATTCGACTCCAGACAGTTCGACCACAGGACATTTCGACCCTAGGGTGTTTCGACCCCGGACGTTTCGACCCCTTTCTCTCTATACCATAGAAATTTATTATTATGTTTTGTATATATATTTTTAAAAATTTAGTTTTTGGTATAAAAATAATTCAGCATAATATTATTATGCATTAAAAATTAAATTCAGTTTAAAATAGTTATTTGTAACGTTTAATTTACGATGATTTGAAAAAGTACGTACACGTATAACCAGTCAACATTCATCGTACATTCATGATTGTAATAATTGCGCGATTCAAAACCAATCTAAATCCACCCCAAACCCAATCCGATGTAATCGGGCAATAAATAGGCAGTGTGATCATATCGTCCTTTCTAAAGTTGCCTACATTCTCGCTGCACCCCCACCTCACTTTATTTACTTTTCCCATAACCTTCGCCAGCACACGGCGTGATGTGGTGGTCACTGAGTCAGCCTTTGTAACATGTTTAAAAATACTGACAACTTTGTACGTCTTATTAAAATCAGTATTTCTGCGAGTGAGGTCTTCACGTGTTAAGGAACACAAAAAGTAAATTGAAGGGCGCGCGTTGGTAATGGTTCTAACGCCTTCGAGGTGCATTGTTCAGCTTATCGACATTTTAAAAAAAAATCATTTATTTTTGTTATCACAGTGAAAATCTTTGAGCCACTTAAATATATACATCTTTAAAACCCAATTTAACTTAGGTCCTTTTTAAGTGTGTTTGGGATAGGATTTGAAATTCTGTTTTTAATTTCTAATTCATAATATACCAAAAATTAATTAAAAATAATAATAATAATAAAATAACACATTATAAATGAAAAAATCTCAGTTTAGAAACGAAAGGGTTGAAATGTCCGGGGTCGAAACGCCCTAGGGTCGAAAAGTCCCATGGTGGAACTGTCCGGGATCGATTCACCCGGGTTCGAATCGATCGGGGTCGAACCGTCCGTGGTCGAACCAACCGGAGTCGAAACGACTTGGGGACGAAACGTCCTGTGGTCGAACTGCCAGGGTCGAATCGTCCGGGGTCGAAGTGTCCAACCACCAAAAGAAAATACTTTTTGAACAACTAAAGTAAACCAGCAGGGTACATTTTCTGCTCAAACCTTTTGATTTAATGTGTTTCTTTAAAACAAATTAACTCATGCATACTTTAATTTAGCATCAATATTCACATAATTAATATCTGGCGCATAAAAAATCCTATTCATTTGACTAAGGCCATGCTTAGTCTAGAAATAGAAATAATGTTTTGGAGAGCTTTTCCCATGAAAAAAGTAACCTTAAAACATGTATTTTACTCTAAGACCTAACGAATGATGAAACATCCATTTTAAAAAAATGGGTACATTTGTCGAACAATGCGGTTGCATGACATGCGCTTTGAGTAAAAACTGTTCTTTAAGACGTAAATATATCAAGTGTAAAGAAATATCACGGGTATTACGACTTATAAATAGGATCTAGCATAAGAAAGTACGTGCTATGTCGATAAAACACACTGACAACAACTCATTTTGTGCCAAGCTGTTTTGAGTTTATTAGATGAATAGTATACAACGGGAATAAAGATTGATGTAAAGTGAATTGTTACTATTAGAAAAAATGTGCGGGAATATATAATGATTGACATAAAATTTATAAGGAGATCAATTTCTCACCATTTTCTTAAAAAAGCAGCATTGTTCTTATGTTTTTAGTCACGTTAAAGGAACATGTGCCTCTAAAACAAATAAACCATATTTTACACTCTCCACAAGCCACGCTATTCACAAATATTATCTGGCTAAAAATATCCTATTCGTCTTGAACTAATTTCATGCTTAGACTATAAATGAAAAGGGTGTTTAGCGAGCTATTTCTAAAAACCAAAGGAATCATGTGGAAAGATATTGTTTTCATGTTTTGATTCACGTGAAAATAAAGTGAGCCTTGCCCGTTAGATTTTTGTAACTGTTAACGACGTTTGTTATTCTGGTAGAGTATATAGCATGCGTTATTAAAAGGGTTCGAGCATGGTGAACGAAAGCCATCAATCGATCTGAATGGAAGGATGTGGTGGAGCAAGCCAGGGCCCTACATGGGCTGTAGCTGGAAGGATGTGGTGGAGAAAGCCAGGGCCCTACATGGGCTGTAGAGCCACGGATGATAATGATGATGCTATATTAAAGCAGAAATGCCAAAATTGATGGGTAATATTTAAATTAATAATATTTTTATTTTTCTCGACACACATATCGTTGTTTTATTAAGAAGGGGTTTGATTTATCACTACCCTAATTTCCAGATGCGTTTACATTCATTTTTAAGGAGAATTTGAGACCCAAAACCAAATAAAGTTTTTCTTATTGAGACTACCCCGTAGCGTAGCACGGGTATCTTGCTCGTGTCTCATATATAAGGAAGTTATATTCAAAAACTTTATTTTTACGGGTTGATTTTTTATTCAGATATTCACTCACTTGACTTTTCTTCTCTTGGATCTTTTCGACATTGTCCACAGGGTCCAGTTTCCTCGGTGACCAAGTCGATAATAATATTATCAAAAGGCGGGGTTGAGAGGAGACACAACACACAATTCGCGCTCACAGACAATAAAAGGTTTTTAAATTTTTTTTATAAAAAGGGTGGGTGGGTTATAGAGGTTAGTTAGTGTTGAAACGTTTTTGAGGTTAGTGGGTTAAGTCATGCTGTAGTATTTCTCAAGACTATGAATAATACAAAGCTACACTGTTAACGGCATGTACACTTTGTTTGACTAGACAGATCGACATTGAGTTTTTAATTTAGCCTCGTTGTTAAACGAATTTTTAAAACACACAAGTTGAATGGTATTCAGTATCCGGTCCATTCCCCACCTCCCCTCTCACCGCCAAACCATGGCAGTTTAACCTTGAACCACCTGACGCGTGACTTGGTCGTCTGCTTCACCTATCCAATTTCTAAGCCAATATATTTTTTCCTGGTCACACAAGACCGACGATGAAAGGAGGGGCATTTTTTCGACAGGTAGGTACTTCAACATGAACATGTGTTGAGAGAGCTCAATGATTGTATTTGTTGACTGTCAAAAGTAACGAATATTTCATGGCGTATTTGTGAAGTAAACCCGGACACACAATATCAAAACAAGGGAGTTCCAAAAAAGATCCACGCCAATGATAAGATAAATGAATATTGTATTCCATGAACTTAGACAATGTCATTTGCCCAACATGCCTAGCCTCACCCAACCCTACTGTCATTGGAGAACTTGCATCTTCTAGAAGGGTGAAAGGTATCAAGGACAATGTTCCCTTTAAGCTGCGAGGGCCGCAGAAGTTTAGAATTATCGAACAGCACAATTTTTATAATATAGCACAAAAAAATGGATGCTTCGCAACTTTGCAAACGAGTTTTTAGAGGAAATCTTGGAGAAAACATTGATCAAGGGTGTGGTTATTTACCGTAGTTTCTGGAGCTAAGCAATTCTTCGCTTACATTTACATATAAAGAAAGGGTGTGACACGGTATCTTAACTCATCTGTTACAGACGGTCATTCTATGCCGAAGATTATCGCGTCCTCCGATTATCCATGTGATAGTATCATTGTGAATTGATGTTACAAATACCAGTGTTAAACAAGCGTGATTGCTCTTTATGTAGGCCGACTGTACACGTATCATTACCTTTTTTAGTCTGAATTTCGTGTCTAAGAAATTTTTAATTTTTAAATGCTCAACGCGTATCGTGGAATTATTATTATTATTTTTTTCATTTTTAGCGCATTTTCGAGATGTCGAAATCGCTATTGCACCCGTTTTGTCCGTCTGTCATCACCCTGATCACAGGATCCATAAGTCCTAGACCCATGATGTATATATGTTTTTTGTATGTCCTGACCTGCCATTGGTGCATCAACACTCAGTTACTCGATCCGTTAAAAAACCCGTTAAAACTACCAAAAAACTTTGCGAATCGAGAGTTAACACTGGCACAGGGAACGGCCGCCATTGCCGGAAGTCGAATAGAGCATTTTTCAAGCATTTAAGAGTGGTGCGAAGGCGTGCAAAAGAATTAGTTGTTTTTTTTAGTTGACGTCATTAGAATATGTGTAAAGGTTTAGAGACTTTTACGTCATCATTTGTGGTGACTTGTAGTTAGATTAAAGAGAAAATAAAAAATTTTAAAATGTAAAGAAATGACTTTTAAATTTAAAAATGTCAGGTATATTCATTACACAAGAAAATTCATAAAATATGTCTAAAATCTAAACACAATTACTGATAACTACATAATGCTGATATCTAACATAAGTACTGATACATAATACGAAAATGCGCTAACACGTCCTGAGTTCCAAAAGGGACCAGGCTTAACATGATTTTTTACACACGGTTACCGTAATGTTTTATCTTGTGTTGCATGCCGCCTAAGCGAGCAACATTAATAACAACTTTATAACTGCAAAATAAAATCATTCTTCTTCTTCGTTCTCAATATTGAATATTGAGTTTTGAGTGCCACGAGTTTTGCGCCAATTAGCCCGTGGTCTCCGACTTCAGCCTGCTGTATTTACTGGATTTGCTTCCATAGCCTTTGGTCAGCTAAGACGATCTGCAGGGCAGCGGTTGTTTTTGGCAAGGGATGCAGCGTTCACATGCCACGGCTAAGGGTTCCACGCATTACCCCGCCGCTTTTTGCCATATTTGGAGCTTGGTGGAACTCGGGGACACCCTGGGCCCCGGAATCAAGTCTATGGCTTCCCATGACCATCGGAACGCCAGTCGAACGCGCTGCAACTCGACCACCGCGGCCCCTAATCATTTACGACTGCGGTACCTGTAGCTATCAGGAAGGCAAACTACGTATTTGAACATCCATTTTGGTATCGATCCTACAATCCGAGATCAGATATTTCTACGGATCAAAGCACAGAAAGATCGACAGCATAACAGAATAAATGTTTGCAGTTTTCCTGACCGAATGTCTAAAGGGATCCTTGCAGTCTTCTTGACATTATTGACGCTGACACAACCGACTTAGATGAAGTATTACAGTAAATAAAATACTCATTTTTTTAAAAAAAACCTAATCAGAGGCGTCACTAGGATTGGAGTCACCCAGTGCGGAAGCTCATGGTATAAACCCCCCCCCCCACTCATGACCTACACCATCGAACTTCCCCCGAGTCTGCCAGAGAAAAATAACGCGAACATTCAGAATTTTACATAGTGGCGTTACACGGTGATGTGCGAGCCCTTATAGCGTTTAATCTCAGCACAGTTTGTGCGCTGGTGTGTTCTTGTTGTATCACGCTCAATGTTAGCTCGAAGTGTGTGTTTTGGAACATTCATTTTATAACACAAAAATAGCCCCCTTTTCAGTCCATGTCGGACTCTAGGGCAAAAGTTTATTTAGCCACCACTAAGGAGCAAAGAATTGTGTGGCTGGAACTCGTGACTCGAGTACTTGCAACAGTTCGGCAGTCCAGCGCGCTGACACTTTGACCACCTCGGTCCGGAAACATTCATATTAAACATATCTGAAATCATTATAGAGTGTGTGTTTTTGAAAATTAATATCTGTAATCATTACAGAGTTTGTGTTTTGGAAGATTAATACCTGTAATCATTACTGAGTGTGTTTTGGAACATTAATACATGTAATCATTACAGAGTGTGTGTGTATGTGTGTGTATAAAGTGTAAGCAGGTGTCTTCTGTATTAAGGGTTGACAGGTAAACAAGCAAAGCGAAGGAAGAAAGGCACGGAGAAATGGATATGGGAGGGAATTTACTGGGTCCAATTGTATTAGACAGGTATTGACTTGGCGCCAGAGAAACGGATTAGCTTCAATGGGATAGCAGAAGTGACGTAGAGACTCGAACTTGAACATGAAGCACAGATTGAGAGAAAGACTCAAATACAGGGAAGAGAAAGTAACAATCTCACTGTAACAAAATGACCACAATTTAAAAAAAAAAAAAGTCAAACTTCTTCTTATGAGGCGAAGTGTTAAGCAAAGATTAACTAAAAGAATCGATTTTACTTCACACAGGATATCAAAAGCAAGCCGTCAGATATTTGAAGTAAGGGGGGGGGGTAGGGGGCGGGTGGATATCAAACACAGCGTTTAACAATAAAGCAAATTTAAACTTTGACCGTAAAGAACTCTCCGATAGACATCAATTTTCATTGCTCCACTGTTGAACAAGTCCGTGTTAACTGCAAAAGCTCAATAAATTGTGTCAACTGTTTGGTGTGTCAACTGTTTGGTGTGTCAACTGTTTGGTGTGTCAACTGTTTGGTCTGTCGACTGGTTGGTGTGTCAACTGTTTGATGTGTCAACTGTTTGGCGTGTCAACTGTTTGGTGTGTCAACTGTTTGGTGTGTCAACTGTTTGGTGTGTTAACTGATGTGTCAACTGTTTGGTGTGTCAACTGTTTGGTGTGTCAACTGTTTGGTGTGTCAACTGTTTGATGTGTCAACTGTTTGATGTGTCAACTGTTTTGTGTGTCAACTGTTTGGTGTGTCAACTATTTGGTTTTTTAACTGATGTGTCAATTGTTTGATGTGTCAACTGTTTGATGTGTCAACTGTTTGATGTGTCAACTGTTTGGTGTGTCAACTGTTTGATGTGTCAACTGTTTGGTGTGTCAACTTTTTGGTGTGTCTACTGTTTGGTGTGTCAACTGTTTGGTGTGTCAACTGTTTGGTGTGTCAACTGTTTGATGTGTCAACTGTTTG
>MUZC01000379.1:80161-94957 GCA_002072015.1 Radix auricularia | reverse complement strand
CCCCCCCCCCCCCCCACACCGTGTCTAGCCTGCACCGAGTCAGTCTGAGATGTATCGGAAACCAATCAGACTTACATTTCAAATACATGAAAACCATCTCTGAGTCGATCAGTTTAACCAAATAAATCCAATGACAGTCACAACTGTAATAACGGTCCGAATATTGTGCGTGTTTATTCTTATCGCTTCAGTGTTTCGTATTAATTTATTTTAAACTACTTTAAGATATTACGTGGCATTTTTTTCCCTTCTAAATAAACCCCATGAGAAAGATTAATTTAAATGAGTAAAAAATCCCCCCCCCCTTTAAAAATAATTAAGCAAAAAATAGTGTTAAAAAGTTTTAAAATTTTGTACCAAAATTTGTTTGTTTATTTCTGATAACGAATTCGAAAAAAAAAATATTCATAACTTTAAGGGATGCAAGAAGCGCTTAAAAGTTAAGATGTTTTTTTTTTGTTTCCTTTTTTTACAAGATTTCTTATCAGAGCTATACAAATAAGCAACACAGTATTGGCTGGGCTCTGGAGTTTTTGTCAAACACATGACATGCTATGGTCTTCACCGAAACATAGATCGGGGTACTGGGAAAGATTTTGGTACTCCAAAGAACGGAATGTTGTTGTTTTGATCAAGATAATATTTTATGTCATGGGCAGTGAAAGTTAGTTTAATTTTTGGTGTAGTTTTATCTACCTTGGCTGCGCTATGTCTCCGAGTAACAGCATGGATTGGTGCGTAGCTCATGGCCAACTTTATGATTGAGTGTCTGGCAGAGAAGGGGAATCAGCCAAATTAAGAGCATAGAGAGATGTTGTGTCCCCTGCTCTACAGTACGCATGTGAAATACGTACGTGGACATAACTGTAAGAACATGAAAACAAATGTTCTCTTTTGATTAGCAACCGTTTAATGACACTGTATAGTTTAGAGGAAATTCGAACAAAGCTATTAATATTATTATGAAAATCTGCAGGAAACTCCTTTTCAAATGTATCACTATTAATATTGTTTGTACATTTTTGTTTATATTTCTTCCAAGAGGAATTTAAATAATTAAAAGACTGCAGTCAATATCAATGTTATTTTAATTCAATGAAATTTATAGATAGTACAAATATTAACTTGTTTAATATGTGCAGTAATTGTTTCAAAGTAACTTCCACTATCTTCTATAATTTTCATACAAAAGATCATGAAATGTGGTTTATGAAAAGAATATGCGAGCCAAGTTTGACAAAACAGTGATTTTTTATTGATTTATTATTTTAAATATAAAGTTTATGGGTTAAATTTTTGTCCCAAACATTGTGGTCAGGGTAACTAGTAATGACGTCAATGTGTTGAGACGTGCATGTTAAATCGTAAAGACGTCAATGTGTTAAGACGTCACTGTGTTAAGACGTCAATGTGTTGAGACGCCGCTCTAGTCCTCCCACTAGAACTTGATGTTGACGCCGCCTCTGACAGTCGTGTGTCCCGGTCTAGTGGGGTCAACACAGGCAGTCACAGTAACCCTGTCTGATATGGGGCGAGAGATGCATATGTCCCCCCCACCACCTGAGTTGGGGGAACTCGCCCCACCTCCTGGAGTCAAGGCTGGGATGTTAGTGGGGCCTTCGTAAGAGGACATCTGGAAAAGAAATATGGAAATATGTAATGAAAACAACCCAATTGGTTTACCTTCCAGAAAAAAACGAGGGAAAAAAAGACACAGACCTAACATGAAATTTTGGCCCTTTCAAAAATTCACTTAGAAAGTTTATTATTTTTTATAAAAAAGTGTATACTTAAAAAAGAGTTTATCTTATCTTATCTTAGATATACAGACGCTCCTTCTATGCAGAAGATAATTGCGTCCACAGACCATGAGAGATGATCTGTTGGCAAGTGATGCAGCGGTCACAGACCACGGCTATAGGGGTTCCACGCATTACCCCAACCGCCTAACTATTGTCTAGTTAGGTACCCATTCGGAGCTGGGTGACTCGGGGACTCCTCAGAACAAATCCTCACCTTCGTGTGGATTCGAACTCGTGACCATCAGTATGACATTCGAAAACGCTACCTCTCGACCACCCACGTTGATGAGTTTTACAGTTTGTGTTAATCGATAAGTTTATTTAATGATAATTAGTTTCACTATCGGATCCCTTTCTTTATAGCTGAATCCAATTTCTGAGTGTATGGCGTGTTTCGGATTGATTTAGAGTGAAATCCATTCCTCGGTAGAAAGATAGAAAGGGAAAATTCCGGAGAGTTAATGAAATGACGCAACGGGACGCCGTTCAGTCGCGCCTCGTTATTTTCGCGAAAACGGTTAAGTGGCGATGTTTTCAGGGCTCCCATATTTTGTGGCATCAGTTATAAACAATTACCAATTTTCCGGTAATTTTTGTAATTAAAGTTCCTTTAATATATTTGATTAAAACAAGCGTACCAGGATAAGTGTTGGTATATATAATACGTGAGTACAGACTTAGTTTAATGTGTAATAACTGTTACAGGGAAGAAAACAAAAACACGTTTTTATTTGTACCTGTATTACCCATCAATAAGTTAATCTGAAATCAGTACTAAGTCACGATAAATAGCGATTCACCTAAGTCGCGATTACATAGATATGGACCCGATCGACCGCGAGTTAATGGGGTCGCACTGTATCCAGAGGCAATTTTTTTTTCGGAAGACAGCGTTAGAAGGGGCGAGAATGTAATATTATTAGAGAGAGTTGAAAACAGAGGCGTCACTAGGGTAGGTGTAACCTAGTGCGGTAGCACATGGTGTGACCAAATCGGGACTTACCCTATAGACCGCCTCCAAGCCTGCCAGTGCCAAATAACGGGAACATACAAAATTTCATACTTCGGTTTCAACCCACGCTTTGTGATTTTGTCACCCCGTGTGGTCCGCACCCCTCACCCTCTAGTGACGCCTCTGATTGCCAAAAAAAAAATGTTTAAAAATTAAGTTTGAAAACTAAAACGTACCTTTAATGTTTCAACGGTGTTCCTTTTGAATTCTTGTTTTCCAAACAGTCGTTATTTTCAACTGCTCTGGTCAAGATTGTTTCGTCTTTTTATACCAGCAGATAACGATAACTCTCAACGCCGTTGCTATGGTGTGTTGCCATGTAAACACTAGTCTCACAATAACATAAACAGACACAAATTTAGAAATCATTTATGTTTTTCCCGATTACCCAAACACTTAGCTGTGTTTTTGTCTTTAAAAAAACAAACCCAAAACTTAAGGATTGGTCAAAGCACACCATAAAAGGTATTACTGGGATCACTGGGATAGAGAGAGGTTGGAAAACGGTTCAAAAATTATAGTTAACAAAGTTAAAACTTGTAAAGTTAATGGGTTACAGATTTCTAGTGCATAATTACATGCTTTATTACAACAACAACAATAAAAAAAACAACAACAACAACAACAACAACAAAAAGCACGATTAAATTCTTTGACAATTAATTTATGTCGCTAGTTACTTTTTTTAGTGAGAACTAGATAGATCAAAACGTATCCAGTTATGGCAAGTTTCTCAAACTTTTACATTTCGATGCATACCATGACCAATACAATTTTGGATCCCTTGTAAATATATCAGCATACATTTACATAGATCAATGATTTACAAATAGCGGTTGACCCATTTATTTTTAAGGATGCTATACGGCAAACTATACTCAGACCTTGCAAATCAAATCTCAGAGAAAACTACGTTGGCGTTGAGTTCCAGAAAACTAAGCTGTTAAAATGCGCCCATGGGATGCTGATATCCCATTCCGTGTTAAAAACAAAATTCCCCAAATCAAAACAACTTTATTGCTGAACTGATGAGGTCATGATTTTTAAGGTGTGTTGCGTGTGGTTTATTTATAAATATCGGAAATAGTCGAATGATAAACCGAATAACACTGAGTCATGTCTTCTAAGTTTATAGAATGTTATAAACGGGAAATTCGGTAAAATGTTAACGGTTTTTAAAACAAATTTTGTTTTATTTCGCTTGATAAGAATTTATTTTCTAAAAATTTAACTTCTTATAAACCTAAGTAAGTTGCATAAAGACTCATACGTGAAAGAAATTTTTTTTTAAATCAAATTTCATCATCATTAATGAGGTATACGTTATACTTACAAAAAAATTTAAAAAATTAAGAATACGAAATATTATTACTTTTAAAACACATAACAAAATAACACTCTTGCGGAATTTGTGATCTAATTTGTTATAGACGGCTTTCTATTCAGAAGATTATTGCGTCCTGCGCTTATCTATGGTTTGTGTTTAATCCTACATTCTTATTTGAGTTTTAAATATTGATAAAGTGTTATTTTCCAGGTTTCTTCAGGCAACCTAATACACGCACGAACGGGAAGAACAAGAATCTGTATGTGTTTGTTCTTGCATATTGAATGAGAAAAGGGTTTTTATCCTTATGTCTATCAGAGGGCGGTGTACGTTATCATTGTGTTGTTTTTTTCTAAATTAGAATGAGAACTAAGTGCAAAAGATGGATTTAAATTTTATTGCAGCAAATTTCAAATAATCTTCATTTCATCTACTTTTATAATTACTTTCTGTGCCACCGTTACTATTAACAGTGTATGAAGTGGTTAGTATTCGTATACGTTAAACATACAGTTAAAAATTCGCTTAACATACAATTAAAAATACGTTAAAAATACAGTTAAACATATAGTTAAACATGCGTTAAAACTAATTCTTAGACAATTTTATTTTATTTTAAATTACAAAGCCCTCTTTAAAATTCGATTCGCGTGTTACGTCTTACTGTTCTAATTTTAATTATTGCCGATGTATATAACTAAAGTCATCTTAACGTATATTTTGTTTCAACTTCTCGTATAAACTATTTATGCACCAAGTACGTGTAGATTCTAGTTGGTTCTAACCAGAAGGCTTCATTAAATGTCGTTACAAAAGAAAGTTTTCGTTCTTCAATGCATGAAACTCAACGTACTATTTTGTTCCTTCTTAATGCGTTCCAGAAAGCGCGTCTAATTTAAAAATAATTGAAATATATTCTTTTAATTTATTTATTTCATTTTAAAGCTGTCATTTTTAAATTCCTGATCGCTAACTTACCAACTTCAAACCCCTCCCCTCTCTTCCTTCTATCGTACTTATAAAAATCTGTACCATTCACTGAGTTCCACGTGAAAATTTTATCTCGTCGTATGGCATACATAAGAACCCGTCGTTAAAAGACATTCAAACAAAGTAAATGAATAAATAAAAATACAAATTTCTTTTTAAAAATGTTTGAAAACAGGAATTTTCAAGGGAGAAAAATTTCACTCAAGGAAACTAAGCGATTACATTATATAAATTTTTATAAAATCCATTTTTTATTATTCATACAAATAAATTATTATTTTAACAAATGATTTTTAACGTTATTGCAAAAGTATCTTTGCTCTGGTACACAATTGCATATGTTTATTATTTAAATGTGCTATTTAACTGTTAAGAATAGTATTAATTGGGCCTTTCAATAACTACTTTTTAACTTGGATTAAAGTTTGGTTGATGCACGTGTTTAACGTACGTGTGACATTGTAACATATTTTCTATCTTAGTACTCATACAGTGGTAGGCATAAGTCATAATCAATATAATAGCCCAGTCACTAACTGGCTGGCTAGCTGGATGATCCGTAACGCTAAGAAGCCATTGTATGAGCTTATATTTCAGACAAGGTGTGCATTAGGAGGTGTGCAAAATCATTATAAATTAAAGATTATTTTTGAAATAGTACAACAGTCCAAAGCAGTTAAAAATTACTGTCGTCTATCTCAACGTTAAAAAAAAAATGACGTCATTATATTTTAATATTGAAAAGGGGAACGATGTAATAAAAGAATTTAAGGATTTATAATTATAAAATACTTTGTGTACATTTCAGGAAGTTTAATATTGCGTATAGGGAAGTTTATCTGTTCGGCTTGCACAACAAAAGGACATGTCTTACACCGAGGTCGGCCGCATGGTATGGTACCCAGATGCTTGGGTGATGTTGTTAGGCGGGTGCGAACCAGAAGATCACGTAGGTTTCTGTCCCTCCTAAATACAATTAGGGGTGGGGTGGAGAAAATGTTGTTTGTCTCAGGGTCCGCAAGGAGGATAGTACGGTTCTTCCTTTTGTTGTGCAAGCCGAACAGATAAACTTCCCTAAGGGGCTATTTATGATTAAGGATGGTTTCACCTGCGCTAGCCGCAACGTTGTCTACGCCATTGTGTGTAAGCGCTGTCCTTTGAAATACATAGGAGAGACGGGACGATCTTTGTCGTGCCGAATGTCTGAACATATTAGGGCGATTACACAAGATAAACAGTGTCCCGTCTCCCGTCACTTCAATGGGCGCGACCATATGGGTGTCAAGGACCTGGCAGTCACTGCTATTGTCTCGTGCACAAACACACCCACGAGAGTCCAGATTGAAAACAGATTAATAGTGAGCCACGGTACAATTGCTCCACACGGGATGAACATGGTCTTTTCTTTGTCCACCTAGGTGATTGCCCCGCCCCCTCTCTGCTTTCCTATATAAAATCGCTCTGTCATCTCTCAGTTTCACTTTTTCTTTGGATACTTCGGATTCCACCACAGCTAAGTTCCTTCATTTTTCATTTTTTATTTTTATTTTCGTTTTGTTTGTGTCTTGTATGTTCGTTGATAAAGGCTCTTTGCCGAAACGTTCGCTGTTTTGTTACGTCCGGTCAGGCTAACCCATACCTTGTTTACGTCTTTTCCATTGAATTCTGTATAAGCCTGATTGCAGTCCTACCCCTCATTTTGTTTACGCATAATATTAAGAGTGTTTTTTACATTTTCGCCATGATAAAATCGACGTGAAATTATGCAGCAGACTGTCGATCCAGTAGTTTTGTTTTGTTTTGTTTTTTAAAACTATAAATCCCTTTATACAGGAGACATACTTTAAAATTTCGATTTTTGGTTTTTTGGATCGTCGTTCGATGCGTATAATAATGAATATACCGTTAGTTATGTCTCGTATATACAGGATTTATGAAGACAAAATCTTTGTTATTTTCCGTGTTTAAAGAAAGTAAATGTGACTTTTTATTTGAACAACTTATTTAGATACTTAAAGTGGAACATGTTTCTGATTGGTTAAGAGACTTGACGGGCATAAATTTAACGAAAAATTGATTTTTTAAAAATCCCTTATGTTTACTTGGTGGTGCTATTATATTATTACACAAAGCTAGACGTGCTTACCGACCTTTTAAGTTTTTAAAAAAAAAATTGTGATAAATGAAATTATACACTGGAATGGAAATTTGAGCAGATTATGACAAACAAAAGCCATAGACTATTCTACAGATTAATTAGTTGACTGTCTCAGCTTTCATACAGGACACGATGCGATACAATAATTCCCACATTGACTGTTGAAATATTCTCTTCTATGTTAATGACAGTTGTGTTAAAGCAATCGCTGGCTTCTGACTTATCCAGTTCATTGTGATTGTGTCCTTGAAATATTCGCAACATTACAACATTCATTATTTGATTTTTTATTTTAAAAAAAACAACAACAAACAAACGAATTGTGTATGGCTTAATAGTTTATGTAAATAAATAAATAAACTTTTGATTTATTTACTTACTTTGTTTCGGTACAGAAAACAAATTTCTAATCACTATTTGAAAAGTTCATACAATATTGAAGTATAATTTTGTGTATTCCTTTTACTTTTTAACACAAAATAGAAAAGTAAAAAAAAAAAAAAAAAAAAATTGTATGCGGGAATAGTTCATGACATGCTTAAAAAGGAGAGTGGATACTTCAATATAATTTACACATATCACGATATCTTGTATAAGGATTTTGGTTTATTATTAAGAGATTAGAGAAAGTGAAATTATTATTTATCTAAGGTAAAACATCTCTTAATGTTGTCATTTTATTTGGAAGAGAGAAGACAGTGAGTTGCTCAAATCTGTGTATTTAATAATTATCTTGGCTAATGGCATCTGGCATCGCTTTCTCAATTTCGAGTTTCTACACAGCCTACGTTAAGATGGAAATACATCTTGTGTGTAAACTTACACCACAAGACAGCAGAGTGTGGTTTATGTAGAGGGAGGGAGCGATCGAGGAGAGAGAGAGAGAGAGAGGGAGAGAGAAAGAGAGAGCGATAGAGAGAGAGAAAGCGATAGAGAGAGATAGAGAAAGAGATAGAGAGAGAGAGGGAGAGAGAGGGAGAGAGAGAGAGCGCGAGAGAGAGATAGAGAGAGAAATAGAGAGAGAGAGGGAGAGAGAGAGAGTGCGATAAATAGAGAGAGATAGATAGAGAGAGAGGGGGAGAGAGAGAGCGATAGAGAGAAAGTGGGGGTTGGGGGCAGTCAGACATGCGTAAACAAGCCTATTTTAATAGAATTTCAAACTTTTCAAAAAGCCATTTATGACAATTATCTTTTAAAAGTAATATTAAAATGGGAAAAAACGCGTTTCCACTTTCTCTTTCATTTAAAAAAAAAAAAAAAAGACACCATTGGGCCAAAAAGATTAAAAAACAAAAACAAATACAACTCTTATTGTAAGTATATTAAGCAATCCAATAAAAAAAATATATAAAGTGCATTTTAATTTGAATTTAAAAAAAACAACAACATGTTAACTGTCAAATAAAGTAAACCTAAATTATTATTTTTTTTAAATTCTACAAGTATAAGATGTAAGGATTAATTTTTAATTGAAAATAGCACGCAAATTACTACAAAATATTCGAAACTTCTTTCTTACTTGCTAACGATTACATTGTTTAAACTAAATTTCACAATTATTTTTGTAAGCAATTGACCGACTTGACAAAATAAAAATTCATCGGTTTTGAATGGTCTTTTAATACTTTTTTACTACTGCTTAAAAGTAATCTTAAATCCATAATAGCACTCACATATAAAGAAAAAAAAGATAGCCATAAAAAATTCGAAACTAAATGAACCCTATTAGAAATAAAAATACATCAACGTCAAAAAAGGGAGAGGCATTGTTGTTTTGTCCAATCATGTCCCAAGTAACTTAGAAATGGATGGTGACGCTAGACGTTGTTTTTGTCCCATCATGTCCCAAGTAAGTTAGAAATGGATGGTGACGCTAGACGTTGTTTTTGTCCCATCATGTCCCAAGTAAGTTAGAAATGGATGGTGACGCTAGACGTTGTTGTTTTTGTCCAATCATGTCCCAAGTAACTTAGAAATGGATGGTGACGCCAATCGAAGCGCCTGCTCCGTGGTCACCCTGCGGGTTGTGGACACATCCGTTCACGGAAGCTCTGTCGGAGATTCTCGTGCTGTGACAAAGACTGTCGCTGCCGGAAGCTGATGACCCGTTGCCAGAGCCAGCAGAGGTGGCCACGGTTGGTGACGACGCGGTTGAAGAAGGAGATGAGGTTTGGGAATGAGTGCTGACATTTTTTGACGACATCCTGAAAATAAAAATAAAACATAAACATTTATTTTTCCGGCCAAGAGAGTAGAAGATTGATGTCCGTACATGTAAGACATGACGGGGCCCGCTAGTCTAAGTGGTAGCACACTGGACTGTCGAACCAAGGCTAGAACCCGAGCTACGGGCTCGAGCCACGGAATCGGCAAAGCGCCGGGGCATTGTACTAACCACGCTTTCCTCTGCTCTTTAGTGGTCAATGAAACTTGTGAGCGCTACTTCACTTGCCCCATAGACCGTCATGCTTTGAAAAGGGGTTATTTATTTAATTTTTACAAAGTTTGAGGTATGCTAAAGGGAAGACCTTTAAGAATATTGTAAATATTCAACGTAAAGTTGTGAATCATAAGGAATCTTGTGAAATTTGAGTTTTGTTCCGATACTCGGGGTTTGGGAGGGGCTGTGTATATAGATGTTTGAGATGTAAATTTATATGATGTAGATGTTAACACAAAGGGTTTAGGTAAATGTTAACACAAAGGGTTTAGTTAAATGTCAAATATTTTGGTGACCAATAAATTTATAAAACAACAAAATATTTTGAAAAATGATTTTTACTATAATTAAATATATTTACCCCCACCCTTAAAAAACAAAATAAAATAGAATACATTATCAAATCTCCAATTTACTTAAAAGTTAAACGCAGATAACCCTTACTATTCAAAATTATTTGGTAATTCGTCTTGTTTTAATTAATGTAGAATCCAGGGGCGACCAGACCTGTGGTATTATTCCTAAGAGCCATTGACAAATGTCAAATAATTGTTAAGAACCGTATTGAAGGAATATGGGTCATTAAACCTAGCTTGGAAATCTTTCGGAGTATCCTTGTACATATCTTTCCTTACTAATTGTTCACAAGACCCAATGTGAACACAGAAGAGCCGCATGAGGCTTGCGAGGCGCCTGTGTGACCACCGTTGTAGGAATTGATAAGTCTTCGTATACGTTAAACATACCGTTTCACATACAATGAAATATACAGTTTCACATACGGTTAAACATACGTTAAACATGTAGTTAAACATACGTTAAACATACCTTAAGCATACATTAAAATTATTTTCACATACAGTTAAACATATGCTAAACATACAGTTAAACATACGTTAAACATACCTTAAGCATACGTTAAACATAAAGTGTTTCACATACAGTTAAACATACGTTAAACATACAGTTAAACATACGTTAAAAATAGAGTAAACATACGTTAAACATACAGTTAGACATACGTTAAACATACAGTTTTAAATACAGTTAAACATACGTTAAACATAGAGCTAAACATACAGTTTTAAATACAGCTAAACATACTTTAAACATACAGATTCACAGTGCGTGTTTGACACATTCATGCACATGGACCGTTAGCTTGTAGGGCCCCATAGAATGATCGTTCGAGTTACATACGCCAACAACCGACTAGGCCAACACATAGATCAATACAGTCAGGTTACCACCGTTTCAAAGTAGACACAGAAGGATATAGTCTTTGAAATAGAAAGCTACGAAAATTCATTTTCAATGAAACGTTTTAAAAATAATGTGTGGTTCCATTGTTTCCCTAACCGTTTATTTAATATTTTTTTTACTAAAAGTTTATTTTCAATTTTAAAATTTTATTTTTAAAAGATGTTTTAATAATTTAGATAATTTAGGACGCAATAATCTTCTGTACAGAAGTAGCGACTTTAACATATAAGATAAGTTAAGTCATTTCTTCCAAACCGCGCTTTTAACTGGTTATTTACTGAACACATTATTTTTTACTTTAAATTACTTAACTATTTATCTTCTATTTCCGATACAGCCGTCTCTCTGGAAAGTTTTATTTATGAATGTTACTTTTCAAACTATTTTAAAACACAATTTTAATTCTGATAATGACGATGCTATTTTGATAACACTTTCATAAAGGGACGTTCATCTCATTTCAAAGTGAGGCGACCATCTGAACTGGACACCACAAATAACATGCACTTCAAGGAATTTTCATTATCAGATACCAGCACTGCTGGTCCAGCAGTGATCAGAGTAAACATGTATAGAGACGTGTAATGTTAAGCTACGCTTTCAAACGTCAATGATGTGTTAAAAATTAATATATTTATGAATGTGAAGATTTCTTGAAGTTGTGCAATAAGTAAAAGTTAATTGTTAAAATGATTAAACAGGCCTACGTATCATACTGTAAAAAACCTATCACCCCCAGTGTCCAACAGCCTTAAAAAAAGATTTAAATCACGTGATTTGCAAAAACGTTATATTTCTAAGACTTCGAAGCCGGCATCATGGATCCTACTCTCTAACATTTCATTGGATCTCGTCTGAAAAATTATTTGAAAATTCTTAGTTCAGACTCTGAGCTCTTTTGGCGGTATTGAAATCATGAATGTTCGAGAAGCCAAAGTGACTGCGATGCTATTAGTATTACTTTTTATTATCCCCACATTGTATTCTCTTTGTTAATGCATTCAGATTCGTGGAGAGAGTGGGTTTGTTGTCATAGACACTTATCCTAAATAAAATCTTGGACCTTATGACCTGTCCTGAGAAATCCCTAAAACATTTCTAAGACTATAAAGTCACAGTGTGACGAACTAATACTAAAAATACCCAAAAGTCATGGTGAATTTTGAATTATTTCAACAACGCTCTTTAGCCTTATAATTAAATCTAGCAAAATTATTAAACTCTAAGTATAAGTGTGACTAGCAGTACATTACCTTCAAGCAAAGTTATGACAGAAGTTTCAACTTCGTGCGTATCTGAAATGCTTGACTATCCATGAAATAATCTTATTTATATACTTAAGCCCGCGCTACTATTATAGGAAATATTGATAAGTCAACGAACAAAATAATTCATTAACATTTTAATATAAAATTGAACTCTCCGGAAACTGTTCAAAGATTATATCTGGACGACCCCCCTTCCTTCCAAGTTTCAGAATGTAACGCCAGGATTCCTGTCAATAATACAACAATAAAATTTTGAAAATCTTTTCCCCCCCCCCTTCCTCATGACTTTATTTTTATGACTTAATCTATCTACTACACCGTGGATTATACGTCAGCAAAAACATCATTTATGGCAAAACGCCAAAAACAATTCCTTAGAACCTAAAAGAGGAAGATCCGCTTAAGTCGCGCAGTACAATAGTATGATAAAGATCTAATTGATGGCTCTACAATGACACGTAATACAAGCACATGGCTAAGAGTATACCTGACTTTATTTTGATTTTCTTCCTGTAACAAAAACCTTAGAACGTTCGTATAATAGGAACATAATATTTTAGTTTCACAAAATCCGACATAGATCTAAACATTGCAAGTCATAAAAAAAAAAGAAAAGAGAAAAAAAAAAGATTTAACGCCTGTTTGCCAAACTCTTTATACGTTATAGTAGAAATTCTTTTTAATTTACACGAATGCAACTTTGAGGATTGGTCATCAATAAAATACAACAACAACAACAAAAATTCAAATTCACGGGTTGATGACGTCTTACCTTGCTCAAAGCAAAAGCTGTAGATCTTTACCCGAAAATAGAGTTTTCTTTCAAAGTGACGTGTTTACTTCAACCATAACTTACGGCCTTACTATCGGGTCGTTGGATATACAACTTATCGATCTTTACATAGCAAGTTCAAGGCCATTTACTTAAGCCCCTAGTTAAAGTCAGGTGCCAGGAGAATGCACCGTCAAATAGACTGGCGGATTTTAAACATAAAGCTGCACTAACCATGTTAAATGTGATTTTTAAGAGTTTAAAAAAATGTATTTATTATTTTAAGAAAAGCTTTTATGTCAAGTAACGCTAAAATTTATTATTGTATTATTATAGTTATAATCTTTTTTTTTTAATTTTACATACAAATTAGACAATATATAATTATATCTAAGAGGCATAGCATACACATATTCAAAAGTATTATAATACATGTATAAATCAAAATGATAAAATATATAACTTTAAATGTAGTAACAACATTTTCTTATGTGACACAAAATATATTTAATTTTTAAATCCTTGTGGTGTCTTCTTGCTTGCCGAAAAAACTTTGGATCGAATTTTAAACCACTTCCACGAATGACTAATAGATGACGAGCAAGTCACAGAGTTTAGGACTAACAGATTACCAGCACGTGACAGATGATGTAACTGTCAGATGACGGGCACGTGACAGAAATTATAACTAACAGATGACGGGCACGTGACAGAAGCTTTAACTAACAGATGACCGGCACGTGACAGGAGCTGTAACTAACAGATGACCGGCACGTTGCAGAGGCTTTAACTAACAGATGACCGGCACGTTGCAGAGGCTTTAACGAACAGATGACCGGCACGTGACAGGAGCTGTAACTAACAGATGACCGGCACGTGACAGGAGCTGTAACTAACAGATGACCGGATGACCGGCACGTGACAGGAGCTGTAACTAACAGATGACCGGCACGTGACAGGAGCTGTAACTAACAGATGACCGGCACGTGACAGAGGCTTTAACTAACAGATGACCGGCACGTGACAGAGGCTTTAACTAACAGATGACCGGCACGTTGCAGACGCCGTTGATGATCTTGTCCAGCTCGGCCTGAAGCAGACGGTAACTCTTGGGCTGGCTTGTGTTGGCGGTGTCGTTGATGAAGATGGGAGGTCGGTTGTTGTTGTTGACAAGCCTTAGTTCCTCGGAATCAATCTGATTGTTTCCCTGCAATAACAAAGGAAAGATTGTTCGTCACCATATCATTCATGCGACTTGAATAATTGCAGACTCATCGAAGACTAGTTAAATGACTAGGGTATCACCCATTCAAAATGACGGAAGTGTTACAAATAAATATATATTTTAGCTTCAATCTCTTAATTTCAAACAAATGTTCATCATAACAAACAAACAAAATCAATCTCCCTATATTCTATATAATAATGCGCCTAAGCGCGTCCGTCAGTGTGTGTGTGTGTGTGTGTGTGTGTGTGTGTGTGTGTGTGTGTGTGTGTGTGTGTGTGTGTCTGTGTGTGTGTGTGTGAAGCCCCTATACCACGCAACTCTTGCTAACTTTTTTTTAAAATTGAAAATATAGACGTAAAATCAAAATGATTTTGGGTTTGAGATTAACAGAGGGTGTGGTTTTGCGCGCCGTAAAAAAACAATTAAGTGGCGTCATGAAGCTTTTATTATATTAATTTATTTGATGTTACTTTTTATCTTGATTATAATCCGAGTGTGTGAATATGCATGTGTGCGAGTGTGTTTATGTGTATGTG
>MUZC01000379.1:31572-51390 GCA_002072015.1 Radix auricularia | reverse complement strand
GGGGGGTGGATCAAAGCTTATTGAAGTCATATCGAAGGGTGGGGTCCAAGTTTTTATGACGAAGTGTGACGAGGTATTAAAAATTAGCTGAAATCGCGTGAAATCATAATTTATGAATGGCCCTTAAATGATTAAACAATAGTTTTAGTTTCATTAAGGAATCTTTAAATAAGATAGAACTCTTAAAGCTATCCAACCCTCTGTATTAATATTCAGAAATAGAATGTTTGAAACAATTGATGCTCATACCAAACTGTGTTAAAATATATTTTTAGTAATAACACCTCCCTTCCATTATGATGTTATATTGCTAATTTTTTTTAACCTACACCTCAACACTCACTGTCGTAATGTAGTGATGTTAAATTCGTATAACCAGCCATCTAAACGCGGAAGGATGAAATACAATGTACATGAATGGGAGCTTTTTCTAAGATGAAGCCTAAAGGACTTTTTGCCTTTTAAACGAAATGTTGAATATTGGCATCACTGAGGGGTTCTAATCAGAGGCGTCACTAGGGTTGGTGTCACCCAGGGTGGTAGCTCATGGTGTCACCCGCGGCGGTAGTTCATGGTGTCACCCCCTCATGATTTAACCCATAGCAATCCTCCGAGTTTTCCAGTGCCAAATAACGGGAATATATTAGATTTTACGATCTGGTGTCACCCCCCTGTTGGTGTCACCCGGGGCGGCCCGCCCCCTCCGCACCCCCCTAGCGACGCCACTGGTTCTAATCATTTTACCTTTTTTATGTCCTGACAATATTAAAGCCAAAAATTGCACTCAGAACTTTGCATTAAATTCTATTTACCATTTAAGCTTTGTGTGAGTTACGTAAACTTTATTTTATGCGTACAACAAAAAATTTGGGATTGTAATTTATGAATTATTGCCATTGGAACGTCATATAACGTCATCCAATTATCGTTTTTGGTATTTTCATCCAAAGTTTATTGTGTTCGTTTTCTCAATGAGGAATACTAGTGCCCAGCGAAATGGTTTTTAATTAAGTCTGAGTCTAAACTGATGGAGGAAAAAAAGTATAAAATCATAAACAACATTTTTATTTCTTTTTGTTTTTGTTGTGATATAAGCAAGTTACTGGCTACATACCAATTAGTGCTGAACATCAGGGCCGGTCAAATATTGTCTAACAGAGAAGCTATACAAGCTATATGCCAGCTGATTTTTATGTAGCGTGGGGCCGCCCATAAATGACGTCATGCGATTTTGGCCGATTTTTAACTACCACTCCTCCCTCGTCACACTTCGACACAAAAACAAATGTTAAATTTTTTTTTTTTTAAATATAAAAAATAAATCAAATCCACAATTTTACCTGACTGCAAAAATCGTTTTCCCGTTGTGGTTTTCATTGTTACTTTAGATACTTCAACTTCCTCCTTTTTCTTATATTCTGTCCTTGTTTGTTTTTGTTTTTCTTTTCTTTTCACTTTTTATCACATAGACTCTAATATGTTTTAATTTTAAGATATATGTAAGTAAATGTTTTTGTACTGATGAAGGCATGAGCCGAAACGTTTACCATTATTTGTATTAGTTGATAAATAAAGCTTTAATTTATTGTTTCCTTACACAAATAGTTTGTGTAATTTGTTTTTTTTTTTAATTAAAAAGCTTTATGCAGTCACATTCTGTATGATATATTAATATATGTTACAGACGCTCCTTCTATACAGAAGATTAATGTGCCCCATGGTTAACAAAGATTTAATCCCTGACCCCTAAAAGTCGTATTTTCTATTTGAAAATGAGCATGTTTTAAATCATTTTAATGTCATTTTAGT
This sequence comes from Radix auricularia, assembly GCA_002072015.1. Taxonomy (NCBI): domain Eukaryota; kingdom Metazoa; phylum Mollusca; class Gastropoda; family Lymnaeidae; genus Radix; species Radix auricularia. Next base: position 49,581 of record MUZC01000379.1, on the reverse strand, counting down.
ATGTATTTAGTGTAAGGCTGCACTCTAATATCGTAACACGCGTGAAACCACGTAAAACGTCTAAAAATTAATTGTAAGAAATCGAATATTTAAGTTGAACTTTCATTTAGAATTAGGGCCGACCACTACCCCCCCTAACTTCTAAATTTTGCGGTAAACTCCAGGTAAAAAAAAGTATTTTCTTTGGAGATTAAAGGGTATCCAGGGACCGATGAGAGGGCTTTGCGGGCCGCATCTGGTCCGCGGGCCGTAGTTTGAGGACCCCTGATTTAGATTATCCTGCTTGACGTGACGTCACAATTCTTACCCCACCTGGACCCACCCACCCTCGTCACAAAGTATGAATCCAACTCCAACTCAAAATTTTACATTTTTTCCTGTGTCATTTTTAGCTTAGTAAGAGTAGCGCCTTCAGAGTTGTGGTTGATTATTTATGTATACTGTATGCGTCATTGTAAAATCGTGGTTTTTAGAGAATTTTAAAATTATTTTTCTAAAAACAAGCATTTCAGTTGTAAATATACATTCATTACCTCAACTAAATATTATAGATTATAGAGAATCTTGATGTTTGTCTTGTAAATATCTTGGTGTCTCCAGAGGCGTCACTAAGGTAGGTCATGGTGTCACCCCCACATGATTTAACCCATAAAACTCCTCCGAGCTTTACGGTGCCCAATAACGGGAATATATAGATTTTAACGGTCTGGTGTCTTATCTTATATGTTACAGACGCTCCTTCTGTACAGAACATTATTGCGTCCTACTTATTTCTATGGTTTGTGTTTAGTCCTGTATTCTTACTAGAGTTTTAAATAATGATAAAGTGGTGGCTTTCCTGGTTTCTTTAGGCAACCCATTCCACGCCCGAATACCGGACGGAATGAAAGAAAACTTGTATGTGTTTGTTCTTGCATATGGAATAAGAAAGGTGTTTTTATCTTTATGTCTATCTGAGGTTTGTATTAAGTTATCTTTTGTGTTGTATTTCTAAATTAGAATTAATTGCCTTATGTATAATTACTCATTTACTCTTGGTTCTTCTATCCTCTAGTGTTTCAAGGTTTAAGGATTTAACTAATGGTGTTACTCTTGTCATTTTTGAATATTCTCCAGTAATGAATCTGACAGCTCTTTTTTGGATTTGTTCTAACTTATCAATACTTTCTTTGGTGGATGGGTCCCATACAGAAGATGCATATTCTAGTATAGGTCTCACCAGGGTGAGGTAGCATTTTAGTTTTATATCTTTGTTACATTTGTAAAAGTTTCTTTTTATAAAGCCTAAGGTTTTGTTTTATTTTTTAATAACTTCATTGACATGGGGATTCCAAGATAGTTTCTCATTTATTATGACTCCTAAGTATTTTGCATCTTTAGTTTGGGTTAGTTCTTTTCCATGGATGAAGTATTTTGAATTTATTTGTTTCTTTTTCTTTGTTACTCTTAGCAGTTGACCTTTTTCTGGGTTGAAGGACATGCTCCAGTTAGTTTCCCATTTTATTAATTCATCTAAATCTTTTTGTAAAATTTGGCTATCTTGTTCTGACTTGATTGTTCTATAGATTATACAATCATCAGCAAATAACATAACTTTAGTTCCTGTTGAGATATTGTTGGGTAAGTCATTTATATAAATTAAAAATAGTAAGGGACATGTCTCTGTTAGACAATATTTGACCGGCCCTAATGTTCAGCAGTAATTTGTATTTAGCCGGAGAGAAGCAAGATTAAAATTAGGTGCTCTTGCCTATGTCTACATATTTTATGTTTCCATTGTTTTAGTGTAATTTCTTTTATTGTACTTAAGATAGAGGTGTAGTCAGGTACTGAATATGTGTGCTTAGTGTTGTGGTGGTTTATAACTATAGATATGTTAATATGATTTTTAGGATGTGTTTTGGTTGAAGTTAATGCCCTTAAAAGTATTGTGGTTAATTCTAAGATTAAGATTCTCATTTTCAGTATGGCTAGTTTACTAGTTTAAGTTTAAGGATTACGACAAGTAGTCTCAACTAGACTTAGATTTAGACTTAAGATATTTCTATTATTATTATACAATAAGTTTAAGTATAATTTGTTTAAAGAGCGTTTATTTTTTATATTAAGTTCAATTAAGATGGTGTCACCCGGGGCGGGCCGCCTCCACCGCACCCCCTAGCGACGCCACTGGGTGTCTCTCTTCTGTCTCACGTCGACCTACAACAACGAAAATCGTTTGATTAAGTTTTCTTTTAGGTTAATATAATTTAAATTAACTTAAATTCTAGGTTGCATGACTTGGATTCAATTGTTTTAATGTTTTCACCCGGCTAGTGTTCATGTCTCAGTAACACACACACACACACACTCTCTCTCTCTCTCTCTCTCTCTCTTTCTCTGTCTCCGACTGTGTGTGGTAAGCTCCCCCCCCCCCCCACTGTCCTCTTTGTCCTCTTCCACTTTCAGACTCAGTACTACTAGTCACAATCAATGCTAATTTTTTTTTTTCTTAAAGTAAAATTTCTAATAAAATGTTTATGATGTGCAACTATTCACACGAGTTTGGATCAACGAGACTTTGGGGAAACTACAGGTCCCGTTTATAGGAAGTAAATGTTGTTCCAAAATCGGAAAGCTGATATTAAAAATGAACGTGGTGGTTCAGATGGTATAGTTAAATGATTGGCCCACCCTGGACTACCACGACGTTAACACCGCCACACAATTAGGTGTTATGATCGTTGATTTGATTCTTTAATTGTTTCGTGCTTAATTTGTCCCTGGCATATCATGTAACTGATATTCAGGGCTTAGGAAAGGGGGAAAATAATCAAAATAATAACCGCTAGTATATTTAAGGAAAGTTTTATTCTTGACTTAGACTGATGTGTTATTTGTATTTTTTAAAAGTATTTTTAAAATATATATTTTTTTCAAGACACTACATTTATTATAAGTTTGTTGTTCTTTTGATTACACAAATTGCAACATCCAAATAATAATTTTAACAATTTTAAGTAATGTGTTCATTTTCAACGTCACGCTAAAACTCCACAAATGTGTTTTATAATTGAAGGTATAGTCACACCACGTGAGAGCAGGCTTGTGTTAGATTGAGATTTGATGATTTCTGTACAAATTGTCTTCTGTTCTCTAAGTAGCGGTTTCACTTAAAACTGAAATAAATCCACGCCGTCATTGACAGTGTCCACTAAAACTAGTAGCTGATGCCTCCTTTGACCGCGTAACTATCCTGATCCTCGCTCTTGGCACAGACGCACACGGACACTCGGTCAGATATGGGAGTGTCCTTACAGCCGTCCCAACTATCAGGTGAGTCTGATCCACTTGATCCACTGCCACCGCTCTTGTCACTGTCTGAAGACGGGGTGGAATTAAAAGTAAAATATCTAATTTTCAAAAAAAAAACATTTAAAAATACAAAGGAGCTTTAGAATCCGACTGTAAATTACCTGAAATAGTCCTTCTGTCTGCCTATTAATTAATGGCACATTGCAATAAATGTAATAACATATGAAAACCTCAATGCGAAGAAACGGCTGTGATATTTTTTTTTGTAGTTTTGAAATATTAAAATTTTTAAAGTTCAAAACTGTAGAGATTAATTATTTGTCAACCAAATACATTTAAATCATTTAATGAGGTCATAGACGTCATTTTCCAATGAAACGCCATTCATATAATTTTAATTGTGATTATGCGTCTGATAAAAAGGGGGGTAACTATACATTTACAAAAAACATCACAATGCCGTATTTTTCCCCTTGTGGTCTTCTTATGGCTCTGAACTATACCCAGCCAGTGGCGGCGTTAGATAAGCGCGGGGCCTAGTGCCAACAATGACCCCGCGGGGCCAGAGTACTAGTAAAGATCGCTAAGCACCAGTATGCTATAGCATTTAAAAATATGAAATATCCTGATTATTGTGTAATTTTAATACCTTAACCCTTACCTTGTTTACGTCTTTTCCATTAAATTTTAATACCGCATGTCACCTTTTTAATAAATTATTACGAGTTCATTATTTTCTCTGGTCTATAAACAACGGTTTATTCTTATAAAAAAATGACGTGCCGGTTACGACGTGATTTAAAATGCAATTTATTGGCAGACCTATTGCAAAATAATGCGTTTTGCTAATTGAAAATGAACTGTGGATGTCGACATGCAGGATACCTTGACCCTAACTTATTACAATAGCGAATCATGTATTATTAGCCATTTGACAGACATGCATGTTTTATGACTGTTTTCCACTAATAGATGTCAAGTTCACTTTGATGACGCTAATTAATATTTCCGATCGCACCACTACCGAGACACTGCCATTTCAATGACACAGTTTTCTAAAATAACTTTTTTTGTAAATCTATTGTGAATGACGTGTACACAAATAAAGGGTATTGGCTGAATGGTACATCTTACCTATTTGCCGCCAACGGTGTAATGCTTTCAAAGACGTCTAGAGCTACGCTACGGAATTTGACTTTCAAAAAGGATTACAAGAGTGCCTCTTTCATTTCTTTACAATCGTTTCCAGCATACGTTCTACCATCCACTCTTTGGTTCTATATGTATAGGCTTTTAACCAGGACGAGACATGTTCAGGACCGAAACGCGGGGCCTCCCTATGCGCGGGGCCTGGGGCAGTCGCCCCAGTTGCCACCCTCAAACGCCGCTTCTGTACCCAACTTCTTATACTTTTTTTTTGCAGCTTCAATACGGGACGTTGCCTGCACGCGACAAACAACGCAATACTGAATGTCAATTCGAAAGCTGGGCTAATAAATATACATAAATTGTGTCTAGCAAGTAAAAGTATTTAATTTCAAATGAAGTATTTTTATGGAAAGTTGGAATATTATGCTAATGATAAAAATATTCACATAATTTGGCGGATTAAAAAGGGGGCTGAACGGGTTTTCGCCACGGGCCCCCGTTGTTCTTAGGGCCTCCAAACTGTTTATACTTTATAATAAAAGTGTACAAATGTTCGCACCAACTCTTGAAAATTTTTAAACCAAAGAATATAATAAATCTTATATATTAATCTAATGGTTATTCAGACCTGATAGTCTTAATAATCGAAAAAGTTGATTTGAACGGCTCACTAAGAAATCATGTTATATGATATTCTTTATATTTTCTTAATTAACCAATTTTTATAATCTCTGCTGGCCGTGTGGAAGAGTTTAGTCCTGTGCTGGAAGTGATGGCGGGGTCGATTCCTTGTGGTGGAATATATTTTTTTACACTCAATTTCAATATACCAGCAAACACTTCAGTTACTGCTTCGCGTTCGTTTTTTTTCCTGATTAATATTTTTGGTTGATAAAGACGTTACCACAGCACAGCCAAAGCATGATCAGGGAAAAAATGAACTATTCATGTACAGTCTTATATTAGCTGCTAGCAATCATTTTACTTAAAGGGACGCTTGCTCGATATGGCCCCCGTTTGATTGCAGTCCAGTGCAGTCTTAATCCGCCCCTGTTCACATAGGTTAAACAGGTATTGATTTAGGTAGACAAACTAAATAGGCGGGCTATTGAACTACAGATGATGAGATGGATTCAACAATAGTGAACAGGGGAAAAGATATGAAATGAAGACAAACCTTAAGGATTCCACTATAGTTTTGCTGTGAATTTGGATGCTATACAACAGGTCGATATCTCAACTGTTCTCTTCTACAACCGATTCAGTCCTTTTTATAGAGTTCCCGTCACCCCGCTATTTGGTCGATACGATGTGTCAATATTGACTATATGTGTGACAATGTAGATAAAGAAATGTCAACTTCACTTTGATATTTTCCGATTTCAACAAAAACAAAACTGTGTTGTTGCCAAACGAGTTGGTTGTTGAGGATTGTCTTGAAGGATGGCCGGTGGCGGGGGAAAAGGGGGGGGGAGTTAAAATAAGTTATTGATTTCAACTCTAAATATCGATAAGCAACAACAGAACAACGTATATTTTTATACAAGTGTACCAGACATACGCATTCACACATGAAAATTGTGTTTCAGTCATTAGATAAGTTATTTTATTTTTATATTAATTTATAATCAAGATTATTCAACCTTTTATTTTAAATTTTGACTATTTCGTATAAATCATCTTATGTCCTCCTAATAAGTTATCTTTATTATATCTTGTGTCCTCCTATAAATCATCTTTATTATATCTTATGTCCTCCTATAAATCATCTTTATTATATCTTATGTCCTCCTAATAAGTCATCTTTATTATATCTCATGTCCTCCTATAAATCATCTTTATTATATCTTATGTCCTCCTAATAAATCATCTTTATTATATCTTATGTCCTCCTATAAATCATCTTTATTATATCTTATGTCCTATAAGTCATCTTTATTATATCTTATGTCCTCCTATAAATCATTTTTATTATATCTTATGTCCTCCTATAAATCATTTTTATTATATCTTATGTCCTCCTAATAAGTCATCTTTATTATATCTTATATCCTCCTAATAAGTCATCTTTATTATATCTTATGTCCTCCTAAAAATCATCATTATTATATCTTATGTCCTCTAAAATGTCATTTTTATTCAAAAGCTTCTCCAAGAAATACGATGGAAAAACACAAATCAAATAAGTTCGAGAGAGGACGTCACTTCTAGTCTAACTGCTTGTCTAACTTCTAGTCTTACTTCTTGTCTAACTTCTTGTATAACTTCTTGTCTAGTCTCTTGTCTAACTTCTTGTCTAACTTCTTGTCTAACTTCTTGTCTAACTTCTTGTCTAACTTCTTGTCTAACTTCTTGTCTAACTTCTTGTCTAGCTTCTTGTATAACTTCAAGCCTAACTTCTTGTCTAGCTTCTTGTCTATCTTCTTGTCGTTGACTTGTATCAGAAAGATAGAGCAACTTTCGAAGGAAACATTTTTATGTTAAAAAATGATATGTACATTTGCGTCCTATTTACATACAAAGTGAAAATAAACTATTCAATTTGTATCAATATACAAATATGCAAGGGCAAATTTTGTCTTTGGCTTTCCTTCTCTGACCTCAGATTTCAAAAGAAAACCGTTATTTTCCAGCAGAGGACGTGACGAATGAATTCTACATTGAGCAGGCAAATGATGTTACTCTGATATAACCGTATCAAATTTTATGATCAATCATCACTGTCAACATAACTAAATTTCGATTATCCAGGCATCAAATTACACACACACATACACACAAAAGTCAACTTCACTTTAAACGTAAAGTTTAAAATATCAAACATTGAAATTCGCAGCTATTTTTCACAAGTATGTTGTTGGCACTTATAGGGTAACATTTATGGCACTGAAAGGTTTGCAGTGTCAAACCCAGTCCCAGACTTTCATTGTAATGGTTTCATTTTTAGTGTCTATTTTAAGGGACTGTTCTGCCTATTACATTCTATGCTGTAAGTCGTAAATATAGGATAATGGAAATTCTTGATTTTAATGTTACCTTTAAAACATAAAGCTGTTTGGTAGATAAGGGGTGGTCCATAAAGTATGTCACGCTATTTTTGACCATATTGAACTCCCCCCCCCCCCTGTCACAAACTNATGGAAAAAGATTATATTACAAAGAACCCCCCCCCCTAAAATACATCTCAATTTCGCACAAAATATATTTTTATTAACAAAAAAATTAAAATGAAACACGGTTACGTCATACATGGCCGCACACCCCTCTCCCCCATTACAAACTGTCACACTTTCTTACACCCCCTCCCCCACCCTTCCTCTGGAGCGTGACGTAATTTATGGACGTCCCCTAAAGCTACGGACAACTTTTATTTCTCTCTACAAATTTGCGGGTTGATAAGCAGTCTATGTCCCCTTTTGCAAGCATTGAGTGTGGCTTTAGAATGGAGGGTTGTAAAGAGTATGTTAAGTAAGGCAGAATAGTAAGATCGATAAATCTGAATGACATCAAGTCACCAATAACAGAGTATCGCCCTATAGCAACACATACTTAGCAGGCCAGAGCACTGCAGGGACTTAAACTGCTGGTATTGCAGCCTTGAAACAGTTTTGTAACTTTTTACCCCACGCTGACCCTGGGCGAGGGAGGGGGTAGGTCGGTAAAAGACTCATACACTCAGACAATGTTGTATAGTGCTGCTACCTACACAGCCTATGGTTCATGTGACGCAGGACTTGGCCGAAACTTACAGGGAGAAATATCAAGCAATATGAATATTTAAGTTAGAATGGATGAATGAGTATGAGCAGGGCAGAGATAAAACAACAGTTAATTATAATTTTCTTTCATTTTTTTTTAACCCTCTAAACACCGGTCACAGTTTTTAATACAACAGTTTTAAAAAAAACTGTGATTCTCTAAACGAAATAATATAAAGTCATTGAATGAAGAACTCGGGAAATAAAAGGAATTTACTCAACATTACTTCAATGTAATAACAAAACAAAAAAGAAATACCGCAGTTGTTGAGAGTAGCACTCAATAGTATGTAGCCAAAATATTTTATTTCAATTAAGAAGAACTTCTAAGAAGAAAGTTACATTACATATATTATATTTCATTAACAATACTGCAAACGCAAGATGGAAATGTGATTGTGTCAAATCTTTAATTCGAGTGAAAAATCTTGTACTAGACGTAAACAATCATAATAAGTTCAACAACATTTTAATTTTGCAAACGAATCTTTGCTGAAATCTTGTCAAAGGTAAGGGTGTTGTACCCAGTTCTTTAACCGGAAATTTCTGGTGTTATTATGACGTCAATTGCATCATAACTGCTAAAATATTATTGACTCAAGCCGAGTTTTCTGCTAATGATTCTAACGACCATTGTCGAGCGGAATGCGCGCTCGGTTGGCGAACCGATGGCCAAGGGTTCGAATCCATGTGGGGGCTATAATATTTTCCAGGGGAGTTCACCCAGCTCCGAATGGGTACCTAACCCTAGTAAGGGAAATAAAGGCGGCTGTGCAATACGTGGAACACTTATAACCGTGGCGCGTGAACGCTACATCACTTGCCAAAAGACGGGCATGGCTAGTGGACGCAATAATCTTCTGAAGAGAAGAACCTCTGCATAGATAAGACAAGAGAACTCCATAATGTGCTGCAGTAGGTGCAGCCATTTCGGCTGCCATTAGAGGTTCATTAAATGAAGTCGATCATTGCTTGACTGGCCCTAGACATTTAAGGAACACAATGACTCACTAATAATAACGTTACACAATGCATCACACCTTCCAAGAACTTCCGGTTGTTCATTAGGGAGTATACAAAAGAATGGAAGCGGCATTGACGTCATTCAAATGTCACCTTGTTTCTCGTCCAATGAATGGGCTTCCTTGTAAATTTCAGGAAACGAGAAATACCTTCAGTCTGAGAACAAAGACTCTAATAATAACGATGATGCGTTTTGTTTGGAAGAATCCAAGTATGGCATCAACTATAACATCAAAATAATATCAAATTTAGTTAACAAATATAAGGCTTAATATCACCTAAGTGAACTTACGCAGATTGCAGGATATTCTTATGGCTTCTGATTACAAACTTATTAAATGAAAATAAGTTTAATAAGTCATTTTTCTTTATTTACGTTAATGAATTTCACTAAAATTTAGCATTTGTAATACATTTTTTAAAATACAAATAACTTAAATTACATAAAAAATAGAATTTTGAGAAAAGCGGAAGAAAAAAAAAACAACATTCTAAGAGCACTTGATTTTTTTCAGTAAAACTCTTTCGTTGATATATTTACTCAAACACATCAACAAAAAAATTATTATTATTTCAAAGAAATTCTTTCGGAAATTTTAGTTGTTATATTTTTAAACATATTCATATGTTCATGAAAACCATTCTATCTTCATCTAACAAAATCAAACTATTTTTTTTTTAATGAAGGGATCATTCTGCAATGAAAACGGACGGCCATATGATTGATTCTGTGCGGTCTGCCAAAGCCTGCAGAAACTTTACAGCAATTTTTTTTTTTAAATCAATCATAAACTAAAGTCCATTGACATTTTATGACCTACTGATGAGGGTTCTCATTCTGAAAAGATTAGCCACCACCACCGGTGTAATGTTTTATTAACAGAGCGCCACTCGTTGACTCAAACACAATCATTGGTGACTCTGACAAGGGACGCGCCAAAACAAACTTTAATGGAAAAAGATTATATTACAAAGAATTTTTTTTTAAAAAATGAAAAGTTATTTTTGAATTCAGTGGCACGCAAACCGTATGAAGCTTTCAACTATAAACAAACAAAAAACTGTGGGCATGACCGACTTTTTAAAAAGTCAATGAACTGAGCTTTTTGTATAAATATTAATACTAAAGATAATATAAATAATAATAATAATAATAGTTTGAGACCTTTTATAGGGCAGTAACCCAACAAGCAGCTGGGATCATAGCGCTTCAACATCAGTTTTAAAAAGGAGACATATTATAGAAAGAGGTCCAAAAAATCGAAAGTGGCTTTATTGTTTTGTTTTGCAGTGTTTTTTGGGAGGGGAGGCCAGAAAGAAACTGCCTAATGTATAAATTGAGTGTTAGATTTAACTAGTCGTTCACACTATTGGAGTGTTGCTTTCAAACATTCAGTTTTAATTCGTGTTGAAATCAGCGATCCCAGACTTGTGCTGGACGGGTCCCTCCTCATTTGTCAATGTCAATCTAGTTTCTTTCTTTTCTTTTTTTTTTTTGTTTAGTTGATTTCGTCCTTTAAATAAAACTAAGCACACGCGAACTAAACCGAGACGTATATGAATCTAATAACAAAGTATTTCTCATAAACATACTTCCCAAATTAAGGCCTATCCGTGTCTCATAAGTCTAACGCTTGCTGTGAATAGCTCTGAAACAAGTACAAAACAGCCACCGGTCTTATCTGTCCTTGGGTTATATCAATATCATGTCATATAAAAATGTGTGCCTAGAAAACTGTCACAAGCTTCCACTGAAAAGCTTAGCGGATGTTCCGGAAAGTAGAATACTAATTACTTCTTGCCACACGAGTTAGGCCGTAGAGATCAATCTAGAAATTACATTCTAAAAAGATGACTTCCTGAATTTAAAAAGATAAATAAAAACGAATGTAAAAGATTTGTTATTTTTTTTTAAAATCCGTAAATAATTTTTAAAATACGCTAGTGTTAACATTATAACAACAATATCTTTGTAGACCCAAAAAACATTTTTACCACAATAACTTTATCAATCACAACGGTTTGCGCGCCAGTCCCCCCCAACCGTTTAATCCTATCATTTTGAGTCCTCAAGTATTGCACACTCCCAACAGCCTTTCTTATATACATTATACATACATCTAATATATGCACCCCTTCCCCCCACCCCTCCCTGTCCAAAGCGAAGGGGTTCTCAGCCCCTGCCGTTCAGCAGCCTCGCGCAGGTGTAGCAGCAGTTGATGGCCACCGCGGAGTTGGTCCGGCACTCGTCGATGCTGAAGATGGTGAAGAGGCTGGTGCAGTTGAGGCGGCCATATTGGCCCGTGTTGAAGAAGACAGGCCGGTCGCCGTACTGACAGTCTGAAACATGAGACGGAAGTGACGTATTGGGTTAGTTGTTGGGCGACGAGGTTATATAAGTCAGATGACGTCATTTCAATTTGGTTTTCCCGCTTCCCCCTTTAGCAATGGTCTATAGTTTTTCAACCCTCTTCCTGCTGTTTTAAATTTAATTGATTATCAGAGCCAAGTATTCACTTCTGCAATAATTGTGCCATATTTCTAATTTGAAAAAAAGTAAAATTTAATATATCTATATATAAAGGTCACATTATCGTTACAAGGGCATCTGTCTTACCTGCCGGCAAATCCTTTGGCATCCATTCCTTAAGCCTGTCGCACGACTCGCAGCACAGTCGCCGCCTCTGGGGCGCGTAGCAGTTGAGGCGGATACTGGAGGAGCTCTCGTCGTATATCGTACACAAACTCGGGTTGTAGTCACCCCAGGCGCAACCTGCCGGGTTGTGTGGAAAACATGAAACGATCAGCCAGGAATAAAGCTGACATTTATACAGCATTTTCTGGGCTTTAAGTTTCAGGTACATTTATATAAAACAGAAGGAACTCACTGTTACTACAAAACAACTCTACTAATTTTTAAACATGTACAATCCTCATTTGTAAAATTTAAGAAGATTGTATGTAGCCGACTGGTGGCATGACAATCCAAACAATCCTACGGAATTAGTCCAAACAATGCAGGTCGTGAGGACTAATTACTTTTATTAGGATGGCCAAGTCTCGCTATCAGTCACTAATGGGTTACTCTAGTTCAGTAGTGGCGGACTTTTTGGATGGACCGCGTGACCGACATCCAATCATATTTATGGATGTGTGCCAGATCTCCAATGAAATCCAAAAATGTATTTTTTGACTCAGCTGGTTTCATTAAGGCTTATGAGGTTCTGCGTGCCGAGTGTGGCACGCGTGCCATATGTTCGCTTATCGTCAGACCCGGACAACTGGATGTTCGACCAATTGTGTGAGAGAGAGAAAGTTTGTGTGTGTGTGGGGGGGGGGGGGTGCGAATCAAATGAAGTCGAACGGGGCTCATCCTAGTGTAAATACCTTGTTTACCTTATGCCCTAAAGCACACTGCCAACATACGCAAACTACATAAGCAATTACATAGAATGTTATGAAGATTTTGTCATAAATTATACGACTGCCACTCAAGGATTAGTCTCATCAGCTACACCAAGAGCTGCAAATAATAAAGATAAATCTATCGTCTTTCGTAGACGGACAGATGCCATACATAGATACAAAAACAACCACAACAAAATTTAAAAAAAAATAATCATAAATAATAATAGTAATTCTAAAAAATGTAATCGACAAGATATTACAATTTTTGACAAAGTTTCAAACACAATTTAAAAAATAAAAAGAGAAAAAAACAAACAAACAAGGGCGTGTCCCTTGCCCTCCCCTCTCAAGAAGGCCAACAGGCTGTTTACTCACTTAAATTACTGGTGTTCTTTATCTGATTGCACGTGTCGCAGCAGAGCCTCTGGTTGTCGGGTATGTAGCACAGGCCGGGGTTCTGACGCACGTTCTCACAGCGTGGTGTCATGTCTCCGTACTCGCACCCGGCAGGGGCGTCTGTAACGGTGGGGGGGGGGTTTCTTTGAAATATGACTTTAGTAGTATTAATTAATATTGATAGCAACAACAAATATACCTGTTAACAAAGCCGTTCTTAGCTATTGCGGGGCTCTGTGCGGCTTAGCATGCGAAACGTATTTCGAGGGGCACAGTTTGGGTAGGGAGTGGGAATTAAAAAGGATAATAAATGAAAATTAAGATCGGTGGGGCCCTATGAAAACGCGGGGCTCCCTGAGGCGTGGCCTAAGACCGGCCCAGCCTGTTGATAAAAAACGCACTCTAAAACATTTGGCGAAAAGTATTTCTCTTTTTGTGCCGCAAAACAATGGAATTGTCTACTATTACACATTTGCAATTTTTTTTAACCACTTAGGCATTCTAAAACGTCATTTAAGAAACGTTTCTTGAAAATTTACTTTCAAAATTAATTAAACAGCTTTTCTTTAACTATAAACGTATAGCTTATGTGAATACCGTACTGTCATTTATATTGTTAGTTTATGAATGTTTATTTAACACTTATATGTATGTTATTATCTTATTATTGTTATTATTATGTGTGAAGTGTTGTTAGCCTAGTTCATTACTGTGGTACAGCGCTATATTAATTATCAGTTTATTATTATTATTATTATAAATAGTCGAGTGAAATGAAATATAATTTTAATGGTAACAATTAGTTTAGTAATAGTAACAGTAAATGTCGTTGTAATGGTAAAAGTAATAGTAACAGAAATATTAAAAGGAAAAATAAGAATAATAACAGTAGAAGTAACAGTCTTAGGACAGTAATAGAAATAGTAACACTAATAGCACGACTTATAGTTAAAGTTCTTGCAATTGTAATATAGTAATGGTAACAACATTAATAATAATTAAGATAACATAGTACCCATTGCTCACTGAAAGTTAATCTTCGTATCAACATTAACCAAAGTACCACCCTTAAGCCTCCTTTACATATCCTCCCCCTAAATAATTTTACCCCCCCCCCCAAATCCACGCGCAACATAAAAATAAATCAATTCAAACTCTTATCCACAACTTACTAGCCCTCCTGTATCTCTCGCAAGTGTCACAACACGAGTGTTTGTTCCTCAGGTCGTAGCAATCAGCTGGTGTTATTGATGAACACAACTCAGTATGGTCACCGTACTCACAGCCTGGAAGGGTTATTTGTTTATATAATATACATTTATACATACAATCTTCTTTTTTGTCTATTTATCTATTAATGAGAGAGAGGAAGAGAGAGAGAGAGAGACGCTTGAACGAAGACGGTGTACTCAAAAATGTATTTCAATATCTTTACCTCATGGCAAAATAATTTATTTGGTATTATTTTAGAGCTATTTTATGACCATGCAAAAGAAAAATAAAAAAATAAAAAATGACGTAAGTTTTAAAAATAGATATATTTCAACTGAAATCGATTAATTTTGAGGGGGGAAAACACATTACAAAAAAAAAAAAAGTATGTAATTCAGAACTTTCCTTGATTTCCTTTATTTTTATTTTATTCATTCATTTACATATTGAACAATATTATGCGGACGTTCGAAAAGAGTAATTTTTGGTGCAGTATTTTTTTTTTTAAAGCGGTGCGCTGATTTCTAAAATTAGTAGCGTTACGAACTTGGCAAATTATGAATTTTGATATGTTTGCAATCAGTGATGACTATAATGAAGGTAGAGGAGGTGTTTGTGGTGGTGGTTGTGTTGGTGGTTGTGTTGGTGGTTGCTTGCGTATAGTATAGCTGTAAGTATAGTAACGAGTATCAAATCCTCACCGAAATCTGGATCTGCAAAATAAACTTTGCATTAATTGTTGTAACATTAAAAACATTTCATCGAGATATCAAATCATGGATGACGTCATCCAATCAAAACAATCAACCGTTGCCATGTTGTTTTTGTTCTTTTTTTAAAATCATTATTTTTATTTAGGGCGTGCTTTTTTTTAGGGGGGGGAGGGGGTGTAAGAGAGCTTTTGAAAAAGAACATGCGCGACAAATAATAATAATACTAATATAATAATAATAATAATAATAATAACAACAATAATAACAATAATAATAAATTAAATCTTAAAATTTTCATCTGATAGAGTTAAGGGTGGTCCAGCAACTTTNTTAGACAGAACAGCTGTGTGCAAGAAGAAGTGACGTAAGCTGTCCATGTCCAATGATAAAGCAAGTTCCCCCAAAGGGATGGAACTCTGATCAAATAAATAAAGACGTGTAAGATTGTTTTCAGGGAAATGTTTGAATTGCCAGGTCGTTTCCCTTGGAAGGCCCCCCCCCCCCCCCCCCACACACAGACACACACAACCCCTAATTTCCACTCTCTCTTTCTCTCTCACCCTCTCTCTCTCTCTCACCCTCTCTCTCTCTCTCTCTCTCTCTCACACACACACACTGGTGGAATGATGGTTTGATGGGTGAATGCAAGTATTGTTAGAGTGGTCTAATTATAGCAGTGTTAGATGGGTGAATGCAAGTATTGTTAGGGCGGTCTAATTATTGCAATGTTGGATGGGTGAACGCAAGTTTCGTTAGGGCGGTCTCACGGTTAATTGATGCAGTGTTGGATCGTGTCATTAAGAGTTTGGGAGGCTCTGTTTCATTGGAAGACGGATTGCCTTCTTTTTATTGGTTTTATAATCTCGCTTGCACAACGGAGATGTTCGGTAAAAGTTGTCGGCGATTTTCGGTGTTGTAACCATGGCGATGTGTTGTTTACAGTACACCTTACCGACACGGGACGGTTGTTTTCTCGGTAAACACACTTCGCAGCACTGTCGAGACGTGTACTCGTGCGTGTAGCACAGGTACGTGCCGTAGCTGCGGACGGCGCTCGGACAGTCCAGTCCATTGATCCTGATGTCGAGCCCCGTCTCCGGACATTCCTGTGAAGATTCAATAAACCGTTATTCTCTTGAATAACAACGACAACAGGAGTGTTGACAATAAGGCTCTGTAAATTGTAAAGGCATGAAACAACAAGCTGTATGTGACATGCGCGATTAGAATTATATAAAAGCTCGATAGGGTCCATAGGGTTTAAATCAGTGGTTCCCAACTTTTTTGGGCGGAAACCCCTGTTTACAACAGCCATGTTACCCTCGTCCCACTAAATTTTAAATAATAAGTCATTTTGCATAAAGTTTTTACAAAATAGATCAACTTTGAAATAGAGTGAATATTTTTAAGTCAACAATTGGCGACCCCCTAGAAAAGGCTGGGAGCCACTGGTCTAGATCATCTAAGAGAACTTTTTTAATGTTATGAATCAGTGAAAGTGAATGCGAAATTGTGGTTTAAAAAATGAATTTTGTGTTTAAATACCAATGAAAAGTGTATGTTACTGTTAGATAATTGAATAACTGCTTACTAAGAAAACCTCATTTGTCACTGTGAGAATTCAAAGAATATTAACTTACTGAAGAGCCCGATTGGTCGACTGCCTGATACAAGTTCCATTCATTACCAGCTCCATATTCACCCAGGACTTGACCGTTAGTCTCGTACCTCGTTCTGAACCCAGAAAACGACCCCCGGCCAGGGGACACAATCCTGGGGTTACCCTGTGGCTGGTAGTACTGGCCCGACCCCAGGCGCTGATTGGGATACACCTGGGATCCTTGCTGATTGGTTTGAGGCCCACCGTATTGAGTTTGCGAGGGGTTGGCTGGAATGTAGACTCCCTGGCCCCTGGAGCCCGGGTAGGTGACCGAGTACCGCGTGAGCCCCGGCGATGACTGCTGGGTGTACCCGGAACCCCCGCCCTGTTGGGAGGACGACCATGTTCCGCCATTCTGGCCGTAGTGACGCCCCTGTGTTACCGGGGGTGCACCTGTCACGGGTGGCTGGTTAGATCCTGATCTGGAGTCGGTGCGCTGGGGTGACCTCTGGTCAGTCGTTTGTTGAGACCGCGAGCCTAGACCACCAGGGGCCGGGGTTGAGTACTGACTGTACTGTCTAGCCCTCTGCTGCTGCTCGTAGTATCGCCTCCGTCTCTCCTCGTCTTGCCTGCGTCTTTCCTCTTCCTGCCCCACTCCCCCCTCGCTTTCCCCTTCCTGTCGTCTCCGCCTCTGCTCCTCAATTTCCTCTATCCTCCTCCTTCGCTCCTCTTCTGCCACCTGCCTGCGTCTTAACTCCTCCTCCCTCTGTTGACGCCTCTTCTCGTCCTCTTCTTTGCGCTTCACCCCGTCCGCCTCATTCTGCCTCCGCCTCTGCTCCTCCAACTCCTGCCGTCTCCTCAACGCCTCCTCTCTCTGCCGGAGCCGGATCGCCCTCTCCTCGAGCCGCCTCTTTATTTCCTCCTCCCTGCTAAAAGTCTGTTCATCTGATACGACGTCCTCCCTTCGCGTGAGGGCGCTGGGCGCGCTTTGCCTTGCACTGTCCCTCGTTTCAACGGGTGACCCCCGCTGTGACCCGCTGCTGTAGCCCGAACTTCTTGTCCTTTCGGCCTGTGACCTTTCGCGCGATTGGTCATCTCTCCCGCCACCGACACGCCTGTTATCTCTCTCCCCGCCTCCAGCGGTGGCGTCCGTAGTTTGAGTCCTGTTCCTAGCCGGTGGCCTATCGTATACGTACTGAGTTCTTTCACGGCCGAATGGGTACGAATAGGTTTGGCTTGGTCTCACGGCTCCTGCGACAAAAAAAAAATAGAGGAACTAGTGGAAAATATACAAAAGCAATAAATAAAAAAAACAGAAAAAAAAAAATTCAAACATTCAACAGAAGTGGCATCACGCCAGGATAGACAGGGACCATAATCCTACACACCTTCACAGGTAGATGCACCTGTTACACGTTATTTCTGCTCTTAGTTGATTTAAAAAAAAAAAAAAAAA
>MUZC01000379.1:6894-24479 GCA_002072015.1 Radix auricularia | reverse complement strand
AAAGATAGATAGATAGATAGATAGATAGATAGATAGATAGATAGATAGATAGATAGATAGATAGATAGATAGATAGATGTTATTAAGTTTTTCATCAGATGTCAGTGGTTAACTCTGTCATTATGATCTGATTAAAAATAATTAGTGTTCCTGAAAAAATCATTTCCAGATAAAATTAGATTGATTTATTAACACGAATTAGAAAACTTTCATGTTATCAATATACATTTATTTGCTTCGCATGTTCCGTCCGTTCATAACAGTAACACCCCTAATTTTAGCAAGCAGCGCACCGCTAAAAATGATCTTGAAAAACATTACTGCACCAAAAATAACTCTCCTCGAACGCCCCCTTAAAGTTGTTCACTATGGAAAGAAATGTATAAAATAAAAATTAATTCATTAAATGAACGTTCCGTATTACATTATTTTTTTATTCCGATGTGTATTTTGGAAAATTTAATAGATTTCAGCTGAAATATATTTATTTTGAAAACTTCCGTCATTTTTGACAAGTAATAATAGAAGATGAAATTTTAAGAAAAAATATTTTTATGCCCAAGTTGCATGAGAAAATTCCTCCAGATCTCTCATCTTAACCACAAGCCCAATGATTACGTCTAGGGCAGAATAACCTTCGTTGCAGGTCGTCCAGAAACCATTATAGCAACAATTAGGAGATGCAAGCCGGCATGGTTCGGTCACGTGCTGCGACATAATAGCCTACATGTCCACGAAATTACAATACATGGATAGAAATGAGAGTTTTTAGACAACCGTTATGTAGCAATTTGAATTGGAAGGATGTACATGACGCTTCCAATGTAAGGCAAATTGTTTTGTTGGAGATTAACTCACGTGAATTTTGTTTGCTGATTGCTTTCAAGCTCAATGTATCTATATCTATCTATATCTAAAATTCTCTACACTCTACATGGTCCAACCATGCCGGACAAAACGTAGCAAGCTGTCTGACCTCTGACCCCACCGACCAATCAGATTGCAATAAAAGGTAGTAAACATTCAAAATTTCGTTGAATTGAAGTCCATTACTGTGTTCTTTCAGAACAACATAATAACATGTATTTCGTAGTGTAATGCTTATAACATTCGCTTAACACGCGGAGGTTGCAGGTTCAATCCCCAGCTAAGACATTACTTTTTAAATTTTAAAAAAAATTCTGTTTGTGCCCGTTCATTTCTCAATCTCTTTTCGATCACCATAACAAGCACAAGACGAGTGGGAATATGCTTTACATATGACCTTTATCAGGTTAGGCCAATTAGTTTATGGTTGGCAAGCTGGGGTGGTGCGGGGTGGCAAGTGGCTAACCACAGTGCACATGTATCCAGATCAACAATGCGTCGCAGTTATCCCCGCCCCGAGGTATGTAGTCCAACAATTAATTTTACAATTTGTGTTCATCCAGATTATTTAAAGAATTCGACCTGGGAGTATGTACATCAAGACTGCTACTGTGATCTCATCTAAGAGATTATGTTTTTATGTTGTTGCTGATGTGCACGTGAAATTATTGGTGTCACCTCGTTTCAGCTTGTTATTGTAAATGGTAGAGTTGCCGGAAGTGACGTTGTGTGTATAGCGGGGATGGAATAAGAAAGAAATCAGTCCTGATTGTACACAGTTAAGGGTTAAAAAAAATTATTTGCTTATGCTAATTCATTTTCCTTGTAGCCAACAGAGTTGTAACAACACTGCATAATCAGGTCATAGGTTAAACACCCCCTCTCCCCCGACCTCAACAGAGGATGTTTGAACACCCGAAGTTTGTGTAGCTTGACCGTTTTCAGTCCCATCTAAATGCCAAGTTTGCACAAAAACATGCACAAGTAAACAAGGAGCAATTCAGTGTGACACCTCCAATGAATGGTACCACACAGTTTGCTTGCATGCTAATGCGCCCCAGTACTTATCAATGGGCCTAATAAATAAGTATATCTTGGCACTGCACACATTGTGGATTTCTCCAAATCAAATCAGGCTTGTTTAATTATAGGGATCCAATCACAACAAACTTTTACAGTGTTTTGGTTAATTCTACTATAAAAAACACCATACATAAAATCAGACCTGCCACACAAACCCATGAAAATAAAAAAATCTAATAATATCAAAACACTCTTAAAACTCTAGTAAAGCATAAAAAATAAAATTCCAGATTTAGAACTTCTTATAAAAACAGAAGAACGAGACATAATTGCTGGTTCTGAAACTTGGTTGAACCCCAACATATATAACTCTGAAATTTTTTAGCAGCAATTATAATATATTTAGAAAAGATAGAACAGACAACCATGGTGGCGTCCTACTTGCAATAAAATCAACTCTCATACCCGAAGAAATTAACACACAACCAAACTCTAATATAGAATCTGTTTTTTGCTAAATAGTTACACCAAACTCATCACACTTTATTGTAGGCAGTATATATAGGCCACCAAATACAAACATAAAATACATGAGGAATCTCTGCAGTCAACTAATTTCTATTAAAGAAAATCATAAAAATGCTGTAATTTGTGCTATGAGGGACTTAAATCTTCCAGATATAAATAGGAAAAACTATACAATTGATAGCCACAAAAATAATAAATAAATTAATGTACATTTCTTAGACACTATAAACAACATAAACCTAGAACAGATAGTAAAAAAAAAGTTACTAGGGAAAAACAAAATACTAGATTTATTCCTAACAAACAGACCAGGACTAGTACTAGACTGAACAATAATTCCTGGGCTGTCTGACCATGATATTGTTAGTGTAACCAACACAATAAAAACTAAAATAAATAAGATGCCTAGAAGAACAATATGTCTTTGGAATAAATGCAATTTTATAAAATTACACCAATCACCTTCTAATTACCAACAAAATTTCCTAAGTAAATTCAGCATAGATAGCCCCGTAGAAGAAATATGGAAGGAAATAAAAACCAATCTAAAAACCATAATTGATCAGAATGTTCCACCAAAAATAACTTCAAAAAGAATTAATAAATGCTGGTTCAATTTTAAATTAAAAAATTATTGCAAACTAAAGGAGAATGTATTTAAGAAATTTAAGGCTACCAATTTAGAAAGGATACACAAAAAATCATGTTAAGCCTGGTCCCTTTTGAACTCAGGACGTGTTAGCGCATTTTCGTATTATGTATCAGTACTA
Source organism: Radix auricularia (assembly GCA_002072015.1). Lineage (NCBI taxonomy): Eukaryota > Metazoa > Mollusca > Gastropoda > Lymnaeidae > Radix > Radix auricularia. Next base: position 21,291 of record MUZC01000379.1, on the reverse strand, counting down.
ATGTTAGATATCAGCATTATGTAGTTATCAGTAATTGTGTTTAGATTTTAGACATATTTTTATGAATTTTCTTGTGTAATGAATATACCTGAAATTTTTTTAAATTTAAAAGTCATTTCTTTACATTTTAAATTTTAAAAATTTTCTCTTTAATCTAACTACAAGTGGTTTGTGGTCACTGAAATAGGACTCATAAATGAAACCTTCTAAATTGTAATCAGCTAATCGCCCAAATACTCCGTCAATTGTTGTTTGATAGATCGTGGTTGCCAATCCTGGTGAAAGTAGTTGAATGTTGAAGCTTGTTTCGAAAAAGTTTTCAATTTCTGCCCCTGGGCCGCTGAGATCTTGATTGAAGTCACCACAAATGATGACGTAAAACTCTCTAAACTTTTACACATATTCTAATGACGTCAACAAAAAAAAAATTATTATTTTGCACCCTTTCACACCACTCTTCAATGCATGAAGAATTGTGCATTCGACTTCCGGCAATGGCGACCGTTCCATGAGTTAGTGTTACTTCTCGATTCGAAATATTTTTTGGTAGTTTTAACGGGTTTTTTAAACGGATCGAGTAACTGAGTGTTGATGCACCAATGGCAGGTCAGGACATACAAAAAACATATATACATCATGGGTCTAGGACTTATGGATCCTGTGATCAGGGTGATGACAGACGGACAAAACGGGTGCAATAGCGATTTCGACATCTCGAAAATGCGCTAAAAATACTTCAAAATTAATCACTTGACACAAAAACTTAGCCGTAACCTCCAAAATAATTATATAAACAATGTGATAACTAAAGATAACAATAAAAACTTATGGTCCTTTATCAAATCTTAAAAATGGAGCCTTCAGGTATAGCCACACTAAAAGGTTCAAATAATAAAATCTATAATGATAATGAGACTAAGGCTAATATCCTTAACACATATTTTGCATCACCATTTTCTGCATCAGGCGAAAAGGAAATTTTAAAAAATTTAAATCAAACGGAAGAAATAAATAACATATTTGTAGATGAGATAGGTATACATTCACTCCTAAAAACTTAAAAATAAACAAAGCTACTGGCCCAGATGAATTGCCTGCAAGGTTATTAAAAGAATTAAGCAATGAACTGTCCCCAATCCTTGTAGTTCTTTTCCAGCCTCTCTAAACCAGGGTAAAGTGCCCCAGGATTGGAAATTAGCAATTGTAACACCACTCTTTAAGAAAGGTGATAAGTCCGACCCCTTTAATTACAGACCTGTATCACTTACTAGTATTACCTGTAAATTACTGGAACACATAATATATAGCAGAATAGTTGACCACCTTGACAAATATAATGCCCTATGCCCACACCAACATGGCTTTAAAAAAAAAATCAGATCATATGAAAAACAATTGATAGGTCTAATAGATGATCTATCAAAAGGCTTAGATAATAAAGATCAAATAGGTACAACATTACTAGACTTCTCAAAACTGCTAAGAGTAACAAAGAAAAAACAAATAAATTCAAATACTTCATTCACGGAAAAGAACTAACCCAAACTAAAGATGCAAAATACTTAGGAGTCATAATAAATGAGAAAATATCTTGAAATCACAATGTCAATGAAGTTATTAAAAAATCCAACAAAACCTTAGGCTTTATAAAAAGAAACTTTTACAAATGTAACAAAGATATAAAACTAAAATGCTACCTCACCCTGGTGAAACTTATACTAGAATATGCATCTTCTGTTTGGGACCCATCCACCAAAGAAAGTATTGATAAGTTAGAACAAATCCAAAAAAGAGCTGCCAGATTCATTACTGGAGAATATTCAAAACTGACAAGAGTAACACCATTAGTTAAATCATTAAACCTTGAAACACTAGAGGATAGAAGAACTAAGAGTAAATTATTAATTATATTAAGGAAATTAATTCTAATTTAGAAATACAACACAAAGATAATTTAATACAACCCTCAAATAGACATAAAGATAAAAACACCTTTCATATTCCATATGCAAGAACAAACACACGTTTTCTTTCTTTCCGTCCGGTATTCGGGCGTGGAATGGGTTGCCCGAAGAAACCAGGAAAGCCAACTTTTTATCATCTTTTAAAACTCTAGTAAGAATACAGGACTAAACACAAACCATAGAAATACGTAGGACGCAATTATCTTCTGTACAGAAGGAGCGTCTGTAACATATAAGATAAGATGACACCACAAACCCATGCCTTCAAAAAACGGTATATGTGCTTAATTATTTCACGCCCTTAAGAGGTGTAAAACGTCATAGTCCTCACCCCCCTTATATCTCTGTATTACCGACGTCACTACCGTAAATGGTTTTACAGGAAACTTGTGTAAATATCGTAAAGCACCAACGTACTGCTTGACTCTTCATCTCTCCTACTTAAGGCGTCTTAACTCTAACAATTCTTCTCTTTATTAATCATCACTTTTGACGACTACACTCGTTCAAGTCTCTCTATGACTCTCTCTCTCTCTCTCACTGCCTTGTCGTTTTCCCTGTGATGGGGTTAGTCTCTTTTTGTCGATCCACTTAACCCTCGGGTGGGTTCTCCGTGTCTGACTGTCCTGTCTTCTACCGCCCTCTCCCTTTATCGCTGACCCAAGGTATGCGTTTAACATTCGAGAATGCCACCTTGGTGTGGGCAATAAAATTATGAATCTATCATTTTCTAAGATTCTAAGCCATGTCCATTGATTAGCTTATACTGAAATTTCACAGGTAGTTCTTAATGATCCCCCATCTAAAGTCCCGTCCGAAGGCAATAAAAATTTCGCCTCCCGTTTCTAACAATGCGGTCATTGCTCTGAGAGCACGTCACATTCCTGGAACGGTCTGTCAACCTAACTACCGTCAGCTTCCTTTTCAAATATTGCAACAAAGGTTCTCAATTATTTAAATCTAGGTCCTTCACAATATTACATCACAATGTTATATCACAATATTACAGCAATACAAAAGTAAGTATTCTTTAATCTTTTGTTTTTGAATAATATTCTTTTTTAATATCGAAAGTGTGATGGGGAGGATTTATTTTGGGGGAGACATTATTTTAAAGTGTAACCAAAAGAATTTAATTTAAATCGTAACATAAATATTTTCTCTTCCCCTCACCCCGGAGGTTTTGTTTTATAAAATATTCTTCGGGGGGTGGAGACTCTGTATGGGGTAGGATTTATTTTGCAACACCAAAAAACCATCCCCGTGCGTTACGCTGGTAAAATAAGCACAGTGTACATGTCAAAAAAGTGATGTGAAAACATGCTTAGTTTCAAAGAGAAAATACACCTTTTTTGGGGGGGGGGGTGGAAGGTCAAAGCTTTGAGACGTCATATTGGTGAGAAGGTTTAAGTTTTTCGGACGAAGTGTGACGAGGGGAATGGGAAACAGGCCAACATCGCGTGACGTAATTTATGGATGTCCCCCAAAGAATATTACAAAACAAAGGAAACATAAATAAACAAGAACAAAGACAAAAAAGAGCTGCCAAATTCATGAAGAGTAACACCCCTACTTAAATTATTAAACGTACAAATACTAGAGGACAGAAGAAAGTAAGGCGGAAAAATCTCTCTTATGGCAGTGACGAATACCTTAAACAGATAATATACGATCACAAAAGCTTAGAGTAGTAATAAAACATAAGGCAATTAATTCTAACTGGGAAATTTCTCTCAAAGAAACAGGGATTAAAACACTTTTAAAAATATAAACCAACATTGAAGAACGCACATTCATACATATTCTCGCTTTTCCTGTCTGGAATTACGGCGTGGAATGGGTTGCCTAATCAATTCAGGGAAAACAGCAATTACCAAGATTTAGAATTATGATAATAATCCAAGACCAGACATAAAAAGATGGCTAAGCGAAGTAAGCAATACTTATCTGGTTAGAGAGAGCATCTGTAATAGATAAGTTAAGATAAGATAAGATAAGATAAAGCAAATCTTCATTAATGATAAAACAATACATAGTGCCGATATTTGCAAATATTTTTTGTATAGAAATGTGCGAGAAATAACCGAAATCAATTGGAAATTTTGAAGTAGGATAATTATATTTGTTTTTATTTTATATAAATCTGGCCGAACGAAATGATTTGTAGAGACATATTTGTCAGATTGTATGTAACAAAAGCCCAACACAAAACTTTAAGTCAGTGCTTCTCAATTATTTTCTTTCATGCCCCCCACCCCAGGACGAAGAAAACATCCCCCCTCCCGCGCGACTGTAATAGTATCATTTTTCTATCAAATTGCTATAAGTACACCTCTGCTGAGGTCCAACGAGCCCCCCTTGACGGAGTCTTGCCCCCCCCCCTCTAGGAGGCCCGTCCTACTATTTGAGAACCACTGCCGTAACTCGAGCTGTCAATATTGTTGAAACAACTTGCCAGGTACCCGTCCAAAATTTGCGCATTCATGCCCGCTATTACCCATACTTCTTTGTTTATTATGGAAATGCAAATGTAATGAATCATCGCTGTAAAAAATATGATATTGAAATACTATTATTGTGCTGTGGTGTAAAAACAAAGAGGCAAAGTAATTTTTTGTTTTTGGGTGGGTGGGGAGGGGGGCTTAACAAGGCTTTTAAAGATAAAGGGAGGTAAGGGTACATGGCGGGTTACTTCTATAGTTTTTAGCTGATTACTGCTGTAATTAACCAAACATTCCCGGACCCACCCTAATGAGTGTACCCAGTGTTTATTTTTATATTATAGTGAAATTTATTCCACGGTTGAAATATCTGTTAAACCAAAGAAAGTATAAATTATTCACGAGCCGAAATGGGAACAAAGAAGACCCGTGGGTCGACCACCGTTGGTCATTGCAGCAACATTTTCACGAATACCCGGGTGAAATTTTACTACCCGAGTAATTGGTCGGCAAAGGTTACCCGGGTACCCGCTGAAAGGCCTAACCGTAACTGCAAAATAATATTTCTCAAAATGGATTTTCAAAATTGGATAATGGATTAGCAATTAATGAATGATGACGACAATAACATTGTTCCGAATTTTGCTTTTGCATGATTTTCTAATCCAGGAAACATTTGGAAATTGTGTAAAAACAAAATCCCATTTGGAATGTCAAATAGCCACACTTAAGGCAACGAATACGTGTAAGAGAAATATCAATTATCAAGGAGTTTCGTATATGTTGCAGGTATAAAAACATGACATTTTCTACAATAACGAGTTTGATCCGGTGTATGTTTACGGGATGAATTTGTTGGAATATTGACGGCAAGATTCTGGGGAAAGATCTGTTTCGTTTTGCTTTAGAATTTAGGATATAAGAATCCAATAAGAAATATTCAGTGTAGAGAATTTTTTTATTGACTAACCAAGCGATTGATGATATTTTTGAAAATCTAATTCTAATAATTTCATAATGTACCGCCGATGTTAAAGTATTTTATTCATGAAGTGCACTTTGTGCTGAACATAACATGATAACCCATGGATATGTTTGATGGAGGCCCATCTACCATCCGTGAACACAACATGTTAACCCATGCATGTGTGTTATGCAGGTCCATCTAACAGAGATATTTCATTTATCAGGAAGCGGGTGTCTCTCTCTCTTGTATGTATAAAAACATCACGGCTCACTACCAAACTCACAAAACAGACAGTAGTAATAAATTGATAAACCATCTCCCCACCCACCTGTGCTGGCTTTAATGAGCATTACCCAATGTAATACTTCATCCCAGCTCTCACCAATATGGTGAATACGTCACAGTATGTATGTGATATATTTTATAATTCCCTCTATGTATACTGACGTAATGTAATGTTCATCACATGTTATTAAAAACCATCACACTTCAATATACAGAATGTTTAAATTCTAACTCGGTTTCACCAGATTTCCTCGCATGTTTTTGTTTTTTTCTAGAATAAAATCTTTCAGAAATGCCTACAATAAATTATTTTTATCAAGTGGAAATCGCTCTACTCTGAGTGCAACATTCTGTTCACAGGTTAAATTTCTTGGTTCTCTAAATTCTCTCTGCAGATAATCATGATTTGTATGAATTATTTTATAATTCAAAGTTTCATTCTCGCCTCCCTCCCCCCGCCCCACTCACACCTGTTAGCTACCATATCAACTTTAAGACGGCCTTTTCCGTGTCAAGAGAGCTTAAAATCTGTTTGAACATTGGAACATTTTATTCACCTTCAGTAAGGAAGGAAATGAGGCAGTGGCGTCACTAGGAGGTGCGGGGGGCCGCACTGGGTGACACCAAACAAAGACGCCTCTGTAAGGAGGCCCCATTTCCTCCCATACCTGTCGGCTTTATTCTAATTCACCAAACGATTTCTTGTCTGTTCACATATTTTTTTTAAAAAAAGGTATATAATCCTTCTGAAGATGAACGATGTAAAAAAAAAAGGAATTTATTAAGCATTGCAAGGTCAAGCACTAAAAGCCTATGCGGAAGCACATTTCGCACGCACTAGAATAAAGCCTTCCTTCTCACACACTACGCGTTCATGTGAGCGTGGATTCTAAACTGGCGGATTCCCCTCATACACAAGTCGTGTTTGAAACGCAATCATCTTCTGTTGAGAATGAGCGTCCGTAATGTACAGGCCTTGTCATAATATGGCGGAGATCTATGAATAGAAATATTGGAATCTATTTTGGGGACGAATTTCATAAAAAATTACTGAAATCCTACATGTGGAAGAAAGTTATGGGGCTTCCCGGAAAACCCTCTCAGCTCTCTAGCCCCCTAAGGGACGTAAAAGCGGTCGCTCCTAGAAGCGGCTACCTGGTGCCCAGGACACTAGGTCAAAAACGCCTCCCACTAAGTTGTCCTCCCGAGGGAGGGGTGGAATTTTCCCTACTCCGACTCGCTATCACTTCGTTGCCACCCCGGCGAAGATTAAAAATTTACTAAAAGATACGAGTCAACATGTAAATGTAGGTATATAGAAAAGGGTGTACCTTATCAGCTATCTATTAATTCTTAGTTAATTTAAGGCAGCTTATTTGACTTGCACAAGAAGAGAAAAACAATTTAGTATTTTCAATCTCCTAACAAACTTGAGAAGTTGTTGATTGTCGACTGTAACTAGACTTCAAAACATTATTCTAGCTAAAATATAATTTTAAAAAATATAACATTACTCAATGAGTTATGACGTTTTTCAAGTTTTATAAAAAGCAAGCCTTATCAGATACGATTAGTAAAATCAGCGGTGGTACTGCTAAATAATTGTCGCGTCGCTTAACATTTTTTTTTACACCAACGTAGACAATACGGCAGAACTTATAATTCCAACTTTTTGTATTATGTAATTATATTTGTTATACAATAACAAAAACTTTAATTATTTTGTGTAAACTATCACGATAAAAGCAAAAAGAATTTACTCTAGATTTTAAAACGTTTATAACAAAAATTTTTTGTGTTTAAAGTTTGTGCACGCGCTATCATTAAATAAGAAATCCGCAAAGGGGCCGTCCATGAAGTACGTCACGCTCCAGAGAGAGGGACGGGGTGTAAGAAAGTGTGACAGTTTGTGACGGGGGGGGGGTAAGGTGGAGTTTAAAAATTGTCAAAAATAGGGTGACGTAATTTATGGACGGCCCCAAAGTGATGTTCATCGAAATGGAGGTCAAGAGACATTTTTAAAGCTAGTCCATTCATATTATCAACTTAAAAAAAAACAACATATTCTATAAAAAAAAAAAGTTAAAGTTAAATTTTAAAAATAGTGAAAATATTTCAATTCAGTAAACGAAAAACTATGCTTTTCAACAATATATTTTTTTTTAAAAAGTAAAATCTCTATTATTATTTTTAAACAGTGAATTTTATGCCTAATCTATTTTACCTTTAAATTTAAAATTAAAAAATAGTAATAAATTAAACTTTAAATTTCAACAATTTTTTCTTAAAATAAAAAAGATAGTTTCGTTTCTTTTAGCGTCCCATAATGTCTTTACCTCTGTGACTGTCTGTCGCCTCCGCCAGGACACACACGACCACCGCCAGCAGAGATAAACGCAGAAGAGTTCTCATCTTGATTCCGGAATGTTTGCCCAACAACAGAATAGATTTACCTACAGAATACTTTGACAAACGTTCTTCTGATTGTATCCAATAATTTTAGCCGGTTCAGTGCGGGATAATATCCATCCAATCCATTCACTCAATAGATAAAACACAAACAAACCAAAAGCTTCCTTCTATATAACTATAGAGAACTCAGTTGTGGACACAAACGATCTACTCCGCACTGAGATCCCGTGAGAAGGTGCCGAGTTGGAGGTTTGATGGTTTTACTAGGCGCGCCCCCAAACTTCTAGTTTCACTTTATCTGTGGTACCAGTTACCTACCTTGGCGTGAGGATATTACCACACGACACGTGCACCCAGTTTCAGCCATGGAGGAAATCCCCCCCCCCCATATCCCATCCCACCCGGCCCATAGAGATCTTTACCAGTTATATTTATTTACAAGGAAAGGAACTTTCCGTTAACATGTTTGCGGTTTCATTCTTTCTTTAAAATACATTTTCAGTGGGGTTTATCTTCACATTTTCTACCTTTTCCTGAATATTTTTAGTATGTTTAAAAAAAAGTTTTAGAGGCAATTAGTGCCTGAGAAAACGAAAGTTAAAAAAAAAAAACTCTACTTCTAAGATTTGAGCTGAATGTACGGTGAAGCACTCACTCATCGACAGACAGGTAGGTAAAAAGCATCTACACACAAATTAAATGACGCCATTTCTCTTTAAATATTACATTTAAAAGGCTTGCTAGATATCCAACCACCGACCCCTCCCCTCCCTCCCACACAACACTTTCCCCTCGTTGTTTCCACATGCGCTCATAAGAATACTTCGTTTTTCGCAAAGTACATTTATTATGAATCATGTAACGCTTATGAAACAGCTCATTAGGGACAAGCCATTTAGAAAGGTGTAGAAGCTAGCAATCATAACTGTAGTGAGACTGCCATGAGTCATAACTGTGGTGAGACTGCCATGAGCCATAACTGTGGTAAGACTGCCATGAGTTATAACTGGGGTGAGACTGCCATGAGTCATAACTGTGGTGACATGCCATGAGTAATAACTGTGGTGAGACTGCCATGAGTCATAACTGGGGTGAGACTGCCATGAGTCATAACTGGGGTGAGACTTCCAATCATAACTGTGGTGACACTTCCAATCATAACTGTGGTGACACTTCCATCATAACTGTGGTGAGACTTCCAATCATAACTGTGCTGAGACTTCCAATCATAACAGTGGTGAGACTTCCAATCATAACTGTGGTGAGACTTCCAATCATAACAGTGGTGAGACTTCCAATCATAATAGTGGTGAGACTTCCAATCATTACTTGGTGAGACTTCCAATCATAACTGTGGTGAGACTTCCAATCATAACTGTGGTGAGAATTCCAATCATAATAGTGGTGAGACTTCAAATCATTACTGTGGTGAGACTTCCAATCATAACAGTGGTGAGACTTCCAATCATAACTGTGTTGAGACTTCCAATCATAACTGTGGTGAGACTTCCAATCATAATAGTGGTGAGACTTCCAATTATAACTGTGGTGAAACTACCAATCAAAACTGTGGTGAGATCGGAAGTCACATTTAGATTTGCAGTTGTTCTGAACTCGGAATGGCTCTTCGAATTTAGATTCTAAGTCAGATAGATAAATAAACAAAGTTTCTTTAATAAAAACCATTAAATTGAAGATGCTGCTGCCTGCAGAATGATGAAAGAGACATCAGAGGCGTCACCAGGGTTGGTGTTACCCCCTCACGACTTAACACATAGAACTCCTCCGAGTTTGTCCAGTTTCAAATAACAGAAACATACAGAATTTTTACATTTTGGTGTCACCTCTCCGAAGGTGTCTCCTCTCTGATGGTGTCACTTGGGGGCGGTGCGCCCCCACTGCTCCCCCTAGTGACTCTTCTGAGGGACATCAATGAATTGAGGATATAGGTCTCTTGGAGCAAGCTGGATTGGTTGCCTCAACTCTAGTCTGAGATGCTTTATTTCGGAAAAAATGTCCACTCTATCAATCTTTCACTCTCTATTTCTCTCTCTCTCTTTCTCTCTCTCTCTCTCTCTCTCTCTGTCTCTCTCAGTCTCTCTTTTCTATATGTGTGCGGTCTTTTTCTTTGTCTCTCTCTCCCCTCTCTCTCTCTCTCTCTCTCTCTTGCTCCCTGAATTCCCATTCTATCTAATTTCTCAGTTTTTCCCATTTTACACATCTATCGTCAGTTTCTCTTTCCCCAAATTTCGTTTTCTCTTTCCGAATCTTTCACTTACTAGCCCCGCCTCTTTTCTCCTCTCCCAACCCTCACATTAATGTTTTAGAACACACTTGTAATCTCAAAATTTATTTGTGCTTCTACCCCTCTCCTTCCTATGCTTCACGTCTTTACGAGCCAAACTGAAATGCATAATGGCAAGTACAATGTTGCAGGTAATTGACTCATCACGATAATGTCTTTGGCCAAGATTTGTGTGTTTCGTGAGGTCTAAAAGAAAATTTAAAAAAAACAACCAAAAAAACCTTGTTGTCGTAAAACTGTGAGCCAGAATTTGAAAAGCTCTGTAGGGAGATAGCGCTATCTGTTCCTATTTCATCCTGTGCGCTTGAAAGAAAGATCTATGTGTTTATCTATATTTAAAATTTTTAATGTGTTACTTAAATTCAATTTTATTTTATTTTAAGGCAGGCACAATTACAACATGTATGAAAGAGAAAATCGGCAAGATATTTTCAAACTACAATCTTGGGTTAATTTGAGGATAAGTAATCTGTTCCTATCTATCATTGCATTATATACTGTAAAGAACCTAGATTGTTCTTGGGTTTAATGTCTCTATCTACTCTCGTTCTTTTACTCTAATCTTCACAAACTTGGTTAATTTGAAGATAAGTAATCTGTTCTTATATATCATTGCATTATATACCACGCGGTGGTCGAGTGGTAGCGCGCTCGACTGGCGTACCGATGGTCACGAGTTCGAATCCACGCGAAGGTGAGGATTTGTTCCCGGGGCCTGAGGAGTTCCAGCTCTGAATGGGTACCTAACTAGACAATAGTTAGGCGGCTGGGCAATGAGTGGAACCCTTATAGCCGTGTTCATCTCTCCAGTCTGTGGACTCAATTACCTTCTGCATAGAAGGAGCGTCTGTATATCTAATATAAGTTAATTCAAGCTGTCGATGGAAATGAAAATTTTTTTAAAGGCTATAAAAAAAGTTGAAGAGTTTTTTTGTTCAAATTTTAAATTCAAAGATAATATTCAAGGGAATGAAAATATTGCAGGGAAAAACAATTTTGAAGGGAATGGTAATGTTGAAAGGAATGAAAATGTCAAAGGGAATTAAAAGGTTGAAGGAATGAAAATTTTTAAGGGAATGAAAATGTGGGATTCTTGTTAGAGTACAGGAATCCTGCACTTCTAAAAAAAAAACAAAAAAAACTCTCTAACTCTTACCAAGAGTAAATCTGAGGAGTAAAAATTATAGAAATTAAATAACACTTTAAAAAAAAATATTTCAAGAAATCTAACTCTACGTCAAATCGTCATAGGTGGTCATGAATTGTGACTCATTGATATCACTTGTCACAGTCTGTAATTATCACTGATGATTATTATGAAGTGTCGTTGTAATAAAAACGTATTACTTATTGCACCGAATGTTGTTTTTAGCAAAGTAGCTGTAGAACTAGAACGATATTTCAAATTAGATCTAGAGCATTTTAATTATAGAGAATCATTTATAATATGATTTCGGTACTTAGGAAAACTTCATCGGAATTGAAGTTCGTTAGAGCTCGATGCAAAATACTTGCACCACTTAGAGTTGACTGACTTCCATACCCAGCAGGGCATTTTAAAGTATATTTTATCTTTAATTACAGTGCAGGATGAAATCATGTTTTTCCTTTTTTTTTTTTTGTATTGAAATGTCAAAAAGAACAAAATTAAATAATCACAATAATAAAACATTTATTTAAGGATAATTGCATCTTTGAAAAATCATTGACGTTTCTTCTCGCGTGACGTCACTTCCGGTATGAACTTGAAAGGTGACTACTACTACGAGCTGATGTAATGAAGGGACGCCGCTTAGTGCACACGCACAGACTGTGTTTGTTTGTTAGTTTGTTGTCGGCAAGGCTGCCGTCTGGAGATGGAGTGGATCATCTTTTAATCAGGAGGGATCAAGCCAGGTAAATCCGTAAGCAGGTGATCTTTACGATTTTTTTGTCAAAGCCCAGACTTCTGCTCAAGGTTGTATACTCTTTTTTGACTTAAAATGCTGCCTCGTGTTTTTAGACTTTAAAGTCTACCTCTCTTGATGGCTTTATTTTTTAGCCATCCTCTCTCTCTCTCTCTCTCTCTCTCTCTCTCTCTCTCTCTCTCTCTCTCTCTCTCTCTCACTCACTCTCTTTACATTTTGTCTATAAGTTCCACTTTTAAGAACAAAAGTATGGGTGAGACAGTATGAGGCTCTTAGATTAAAAAAGCAACAACAAACCAACATGTTATTTAAGCAGGGTAAGAATAGGTCTGACAGCTCGTCACCGAATACGAATTACGTTTCAGCAAAAATACTTCCTCAAAGAACAAATAGACGAAAGCAAATCAAACAGATAAAATAATATGAAAATTTAGCTGCGGTCTTCTCCAAAACTAGAAAGAGCAATAGTATCGTCCTTACCCTGTTGTTTTCTGCCTCCTAAGATCTCTATAGACCTCTCAGTCATTCCGGATGTCCGTGAATCTGTTTGCAACTCTTACTATTTGGCTATTTGAAACACTTACTACTTAGTTGTTTGCAGCTCTTACTATTTTACTATTTGCAACACTTACTATTTAGTTGTTTTCAAATCTTACTATTTGGCTATTTGCAACACTTACTATTTAGTTGTTTGCAAATCTAACTATTTGGCTATTTGCAAAATTTACTATTTAGTTGTTTGCAAATCTAACTATTAGGCTATTTGCAACACTTACTATTTAGTTGTTTTCAAATCTTACTATTTGGCTATTTGCAACACTTACTATTTAGTTGTTTGCAACTCTTATTATTTAGCTGTTTGCAGTCTTACTATTTAGCTGTACTCTCAAATCCAATCTCATAAATCTTTCATTCCGCACGTCAGTCAGTCGGTGCGTCTACCTTCCTAATAGAAGGCGAAGTCTACACATTTTCTCATTCACTCTTTTACCATATACCAACTCACTTTAAAAAAAATATATCCACTCACTCACCCACTCACTCTTTAAGCAATATACACACTAACTTTTTAAAATATACCCACTCAACCATCCACTCACTCTTTAACCATATACACACTCACTATTAACCATATACCCACTCACTCGTCCATCCACTCACCCACTCACTCACCCACTCACTCTTTAACCATATACCCACTCACTATTTAACCATATACCCACTCACTCTTTAACCATATACCCACTCACTCTTTTACCATATACCCACTCACTCACTCTCTAACCATACACCCACTCACTCTTTAACCATATATCCACTCACTCACCCACTCACTCACCCTCTCACTCTTATAACATATACCCACACACTCATTCACTCACTCTTTAACCATATAACCACTAACTCTTTAACCATAAACCCGCTCACTCACCCACTCACTCACTCTTTAACCATAATAAACCCACTCACTTGTCCAACCCCTCAACCACTCATTCACTCAATCACCCACCCACTCACTTACCCTCTCACGCTTTAACCATACACCCACTCACTTTTTTACCATATACCCACTCACTCGTCCAACCACTCGTCCACTCACTCAATCACCCACCCACTCACTAACCCACTAACTCTTTAATCATACACCCACTCACTTTTTAACCCCACACCCACTCACTTTTTTTTACCATATACCCATTCACTAGTACAAACTCTCACCCACTCACTCAGCCACTCACTCATCCACTCACCCCCAACTACATTACTCTCTAGCTTACTCACCCACTTAACTGCGCATTCTCTCACTCAATCACTCACTTAAACACTCACTACCCTACTCAGTCAACCACAAACCAGTGCCAAACATCCAATCATTTACTCACTCATTTACCCGCTCACTCACCCAGCTAACCACATATCCACCTACTCGCACTCACTCACATACTTACCGGTAATCACCCACTCACTAACCATCCCGGACCATCTTCACCACATCCCCACTCAGTTGTCACTCAACTAAGTCATAATCACTACAGCCCCTCCATTACCTGACCCACCTCCAGGTCACCTCACCTGTTCAAACTTTTTTGCCCGACCGCCCCCCACCCCGAATTCC
>MUZC01000378.1:1501302-1511718 GCA_002072015.1 Radix auricularia | reverse complement strand
CCCCCCCCCCCAAAAAAAAAAAAAAAAAAAAAAAACAACAAAAAAAAAAACAACATAATGCTTTGCTGAAATTTTATTCAGTATTTACAGTTATATTTTTTTCAACAAATTAAGAAAAGTTTTCAAATTGTCTGTCTTAAAACATTCTCTTCAAACTAATAATTCTATATAATTTAACACCTTTCCTTGTATCAAATATTTAAAAAAATGATTGGAATGAACTGTGATATGTATGTGCAGGTATCATGTAAAATTTCGGACCGGAGAGATAAACAAAATTTAAAAAACTGCCTATGCAGAGCCACTTACCACCAAATTGATACATCCTTAGAATGATCTGTCATGTAGATATCCATACTGGCAGGTGGCTTTCCAATGTCCACTAAAACTTTAGTATAAAGTGGCTTTTCCTTTACCTCTCGGACAGTGTAGTTCATACCCACTGGATCATTCAATCCATCTTTTGGCCACCTTGTCCTCCAGCCTAGAAACATTTCATTTCTGAAAAAAAGATATTCTAATAACCTGCATATCATGGTTGTATGCCAAGCTTTTAATTGAAAGATAAGAATATAATAGTAAGAGAGTGTGTGTAATCAAATACAGGGGTTCCAAAATAATTAAATTAGTGATTACACAGAGAATTTATTAGAAATTGCATTTAGTCTTTCTAGGAAAACCCAGAACCTAATGTTTTACCATTAGAAAAGTGTGATGTGTTCAAAAGAAATAATTTTTATTTTATTATTCAGATCAAGTTTTATCAATGTTGAAAAAAAAAAGATATTCAGTATTCATTATAAAGATATACAAATTAAACAAACCCATGCTCAGATCGGGTTTCTTTTGTGTGTCTGACCATCTTGTATCTTCCAATATGTGCAGGTGGCCTTGTCAACAAAAGCCCTGATTCTTGAATTCTGGTTTCAGAGGAGTAGAATATTTAAATCTATTTTAAAAACAAAAATATTTATATATTTTTACCATGACATTACTTGGAATGGATAAGGAATCATAATATTTGTATAGCTAGGGTCCAAGATCCCCCCCCTCTTTACACTTTGGTACCTAGTCAGTTCAGTAGAATTAAGATTTACAGGTTAGAAATATGTTACATTAAATTATTCCAATCAGTGATCCTATAAAACTGGTTTGAACTATATCCAAATCTCAATCTCATCTGTTACAGACGCTCCTTCTATACAGAAGATTATTGTGTACTATGACATATAATATAAATGAGGAAGCCTACAGATAACTAAAATTAGTTTATGGCCAATGTGAAATATAAAAATGTGGGGAAAGATAAACCATATCTCCTTTCTTTTCATTAGATATGAGTATGAGAGGACAAAAAAATATTAGACAAATTCAAAAAATTAGAAAGCAATAAAAAGAAGGGTTCAGATAATGAATTTTTGTTTTTATGTGATAAAGATGAAAACTAGCAGGTGGCCAATTGAAAGTGTCTATATCCAGAATATATTTGAAAACAATGCTTACCTGGCTGAAAAGTCATCATCCTCATTGCCCCAGCCCCAATAAGAGTTGGAGTAACCATTTATTTTCCTGAAGTTGTGTTTGTTCATCGCAATAACTCCCCCTGCATAGTTGTAGTACATGACGCTAATAAAAATAATTGTAATAAAATAAATTTATTTTCAAACTTAAGGATTTACGTGCATTTAAGTAAAAATTATTTACAAATTGTAGGAACATTAGTTGACAGTTTTCAGTGATTACTTAAACGTTTTTCAGTAAAAAAAAATTACATAAGATAAAAATTTGCCTTACTGATATCTCATTTCATCAATGGCTGCTGCCAAATGTCGAGCATATTCATCACACAAGTACAAGTTTCTGTCATCTTCTGGCAACAGATCCACATCTTGGAATAACATGCAGTCAAACTCTCCTAGCCGTAGAGCTTCCTTATATCCAACATTCATTAGTTTTCCCCTGTTAAATTTGAAATTATCAGCCTGAAAAATGCAAACATTTCATAAGTTCTACCTTAGATTTATAAAAACTATTTACGCTCAGTGTGCATGTAATTACTATTTCATTCATTAATTAGTTGATATATTTTATGTTCTGTGACAAGCTCTCAACTTTTGGGGCAGCAAAAATTTATGTCACTATTTATTAAAAGGCATGCTCACTTGTCACTGATATTACTCAAATTGTCTTAAAATTTCATTGTGGTAGACAATAAGTGAGAATTTTCAATAAATAATATAGGATAAACTGTACCAATTTCATAAAAAAGTAGGCAAGAACAAAGTGCAGACTTCTATTTTATTCAATGGATAGCTTTTCAAACTTAATTGTTATTATGTGGCATTTTATTGCCAAATATTACATCTAAGAAAAATAAATAAAACATATTTATTTTTAATTGTACATTTTGAAGACCCTCTTTTTATGGGCTGCCATTCAAGAAGTAAATTGTGTTAAATTGTTTTACAATACAATCTGTTCGGAAAAATGAGCTCATTATAATATTAACCTACCCTGTATGAGTAATATAGAAATAATTAAATTTCAGTTTAAAAAGTTTTCTAGCATTAAAAAAATATATCAAACAAATTAGTTGGTTGAGAATAATTTCATTTAATTACATTCACAGAAAGTTAAGCAAAGAAATAACTAGAGGCATAAAAAATTGTTTTTAACAAACCTGTTCAATAACAAATATTTTATAGTCGATCTTCTGTGTCTGCAACATGGGATGTAAACGACGAAGCAATATATGAAGATGATGTAGTCTGTCACGGTAAGGAATGATAATAGCTATACGTTGCCACGATCGACAATCAGTGGGCTTCCAGGTGCCACCCATTTTCACATTTGGATTTTCTGTCATAATACTTTCTTCTGATGGTTCACCAAAAATATTCACATCAGCATCTCCTGTTTAAATAATATAAAAATATAAAATTTGAATTCTGCCTACTATAATAAATATGGTGATTGATTTGATACCATGACTCACGGGACACAAAACGTGACTCACGTGATACAATCAAACTGATCCAAGAATAATAAATTACTCAGATTATATATGAAAGACACTTCAAAACAGTATCTGCTATAAAAGACTACAAATGATTATTATTTAGATCCATGTGTAATAAAAAATACAGAGACAAAAATAACACGGTTGTACTGTGAGTAGGTACATTTATAAACCTTATGAAAAGCTGGATCAGTATTTATTTGAAGTAGACAGTTGTAATGTCAGGTATCAACAATGCTTTGTTTTTGACAATCTCAAAAGATTCTGCTGAAACTGCCAAGTGTCCTCTGTTACTGGCAAGCTCAGGCCTTGGCATAAAGCATTGGCTGCCACGACTCATCTGTGCTGGCATGCCAGCAGCACAGGTTTCCTGATTTATGAATATACTACACACACACTTCTTCCTACTCCACCGACACCACTTGAGCAATTTAGATATGAAAAGTGTTGTAACTTTTTCCTCAAAGAACAAAAGCAACAGTCTGCCTGGCTAGCAGAACTTCATCATCAGGCTGTGAAGGAACTTCAGTGACAACGTCACCTTTGCCGGGTGCTATCCTGCTGATGTCATCTCTTATGTAGTGCTTTTGCTGCATCATTAAGTCCTTCACTGCAAACTCTCTTTAAAGGTTCACCACGCACTTCAAAGTCATACACCATATTCCTAAATACAACAGCTTATTTTCTTGGGCTTTTAGGAAGTAGCTTTTTCACTCTCGTCATAGCCATTGAATAACTCTGATTCTAACCATATGCTCGGGGACTTATTTCAAGAGAGTGAGCTTTTATGATATTTTCTCCCTGTATGCTCTTTTCTCTTTCTCCCTCCTTTCATCAATTAGCTTATTTATCTCTTGGGTTTTTATTTTTTGCCTCCTTTGAACGTTGCAATAGCTATGATTTCCTCATTTCTTCCCATGCTTAGCTTTGTGTTGAATGAACTCTAAAAGGTCTCCTCTGTTGCCTTTCTTTGGCAGATAACACCATTTTTCTAAGTAAATAGGTAAAACAGACCAACATTTAAAACATATTTTACTAAAATAATTGAATAACTGAAATAAATTGTCACAAATATACAATCATTCATAATGTACACATTATACCCATAGATATCTTTTATTGTTTTCAACTCAGAGCATTTTTAATTTCTCTTACAATAAAATCAGGGTTGATTTTTTTAAAATACAAAAACAAAATGTCATTCACCCTTTCAGAAACACCACCAAATTTATAGAGTAGAAATACTAGACACTGATTACCAATTTGTTGTAATGTCTAGTATGAGTGTGCTTTAAAATTTGGAAATATGGCTGAATGTAATTAATTTTGTAAAAAAGTTAACTTTTTAACTAATATTTAAAAAGTTTACAAAACTATAAATTCTATTGTTTTTTTAAAGTTAACTTTTGCTTTAACTAAAATGAAAAAATTTAACTAATACTAATTGTAGATAACATTTGGCCACCATTTGTAATAAACTTCTATTAGGTATTCTAAATGAAAATTTCAAATTAGAACTACATTCAATTTGGATACTCATCATTATAGTGCTTATCTTCATTAGAATAGAACCTCAAAAATTATTATTCTACGTTCGATAATTTTTAAGTTTAAATTATGAATTTTTGAAAATGCCAAAATGGCCAACACCACTTAATGTGCAAAAGTGTGTTTTTTGACAAACCGTAAATTTTAAAATAACTCTTAGGGAGGTTTCAAACGTTTTTTCCCCACAGACAAATATACAGACAATCTCAATTTCTTTTCAGGTCTGTCACAGTGTTTTAAAATCAAATTTTATTCATTAAAAAATGAGCTGAATCACAATTTGTCAAAAAATAAAAATGGAGAAAAAAAGTCAATTTTACATTTTTTTCTAATCATAAAAAATTAACAAAATTTACAATCATCTCAAAGTCATATTCAAAGCTCTTTATAAAAAAATTAACTAACAGATGATAAATTAAAATAAACTAGAATTTTTAACCTGTGTATGGTCACAAAAAGTCTAATTGCCCGTGACTCACGGGACACACCATTGCTATTAATTTAAAGTTTGTTATCTACTTTAAAGTCTACTTACTTTTGCCTAAAGAATAATCAGTTAAAATACTAAAATAAGATAACATATTTAACCTTAAGTAAATAAACAATGAAAGCAGAATAAACTAGAATATATATTACTGTGACTCACGGAACCAAAAATAAGACAGATTTTAAATTCCACAATCGAAGTGCATAAATTATATGTACAAACTAGTTCTTTGTTATGTTAGCAACTCACCCAAATCAGCAATTGGGTTAAAACAAATAAAATGTGTACACTGGGAGTTAATTTTAGTTATTACAATGATTGTTTTCAACAAGTCATATAATGTTACTGCTTATCACTGCAAAGACAATTTTAGCATATTCTGATAGATTAGAATGTAATCTTTCAGATGATGATTAGTATTCCTATGTTAGTACAATTTGAAAAAATACTGTTGCTGTTTACTTAAGTGTGTAATGGCTGATTATTTCATAAAATAAAAGCAAACATTTCATGCCATTAACTTACCCAATTTATCGAAGTCTAGGGTACATCTGTCAGCCATTGAATGATCAAGCTTGGACATTTCTATTAATGTATTTGGCATTGTCTCTATACAGTGACTTCGATAGTTGAACAAAGCAAATCCAACCAAAGCAAAGTACAAAAGAATAAAAACTTGCTTCACATAGCGCTGGAGCCTGGCAACTCTGGACTTAGTCAGAAATCTTAATCTCATTTTTATAAATTTTAACAGAAAGTTAATTCATGTAGAATCTTTCATTTCTTCTCAAAAAGAAATGGTCATTTTTCTGTACTTCTAAAGGCCGTCAAGAAGTTTCCACCTCTTCATAATTATGGGTTGTGGCCTCTCTGTAAAAAAAATTAATTACAGGCCTAATTTAACCACTGACAAAATGACATGGGTAAACTCATTGTAGGTGTATCACAACTTACAGCTAACATACTGGTATTGAAACTTTTGTTATGTTTAATGTTGTATAGTAAAAAAATTAATGTGATGAATTTAATTTACAGTTATACTTTAGCAACATATTGCTCACAATGCCCAAAACAGATGCATGAACTCCAAATACACTAAAATTAAACAATAATTTTTATATATTTTTTCCAAGAAATGAATCTATTGGCTGAAATAATGTTAGGAAAGGGGGCAACTGCAGGTCATTGACACTTCTTATCCTCACATCAAGAAGAATACAATTATGTCATACAGATTGCCATGAAATAAATCAAAATGATTTAGCTCTGACTTGGTTACCAGTAAATATTCTCATGATTTCTTGGCCTTGGTCTCTCCAAAATTGGCCTTAGCCTTGGTGCCAACTTTAATATATGATGGCTCATTACGGCCAATCAGTTAGTCTTTCTTAAGACTAGCCAACACACTCCTCCTCATCTGTTGGCCTTTTCATGACATTTAATTGAAGTAAGTGTAAGTTGTAAGGCTTTTACTTTTAGCTCTTGCTATCTCGGCAACTCAGCTAATTAAGAAAAAATTATAATTGTAACTAATGACTAATGCCTTAGAAATTAATAAGACTTACAAATTAGCACTGTAATAGCTAAAATACAACATATAATATATTATTTATTATAATAATGGTAATACATTTAATTTAATAAATTAAAAACGTAGAGTAGAGTTAGACTGAGTCTTATACTTATCAAAGTGTCTTCTGCTACGACAAGGTAACGGCAGACAACCCAGTGGGATGTTGCTGGTGCTACGACATGTAGTAACGCCAGCAACATCCAGCCGGGTTGTCTGCTGCTACGACATGTCGTAAACAATTTGCTGTATTTCAATTATGCTAATACTAGGGCTGTCAATTTTGTTAAAAAATGCTGCCCAGGTACCCGTCCAAATTTCGAACGGGTGCCCGGGTTACCCGATCGAAACATTGCATAATTGTCCCGTCATGACCGCTATACAATGCTACCTAGCCACCTTCCATGCACCTTATTTCACACAGTAACCACACAGCCGACATCTAAAAGTTAAAGTGACGTCACGTGATTTTGGCCAATTTATGCCCCCCCCTGCCATTGTCACAAAAACTTAGAACCCCCTTAGAACAAAGATTTGCAGCCGTGCCCCCCCCCCCAATAAAAGCCGTACTTCCTTTTTGAAAATGAGCATTTGTCAAATAACTTTATTGTCATTTAAGTTTGTATTTAATGTGAAGTTGAACTCTATTAAATCGATACACGTGTAAATCCATGTAAATCGTCATTAAATAAATTGTAAGCATTCAAGTTTTTAAGTGGAACTTTCATTTTAAGTTGCACGTTTTGATGTGACGTCACATTTCTAAAACACACACCCCCTTCGTCACAAATGTATGATCGCCTCCTCCCTAGGTGCAAAACGTCATTTATGGATGGCCTCTTACCCATCTCAGACTGTTAGTAACTAATTTATTGACTTTAAAAAAAAGACAAATTTGGGTGTATTATTTTTTTTTTTAAATTTCACAAGGCACACGTGGTCACGAACACGCAAAACACAATCGAATGAAGGGAGGAGAGGGGGTAGATAAACAACATCTACAATCGGAAATCCTGTGTCGGCGTATTTCAAAGTAACTTTAATGTCAAAGCGGGGATGTTTTTATTAACAAAACCAAACACGGCCCCATTTATCTCTATGCAGTCCCTCCCCACGGCAGACAACTTACCCATTTGAAATTGTTAGTAACTAATTAATTTATTAACTTTAAATACTAACAACCTTGTCCATCAGTTTTTCTAGGTCAACACGCGCTAATGAACACAAGAAGCACAAGCGAATGCAAGGGGTGTGGGTTATATGAATGAAGGGAGGAAAGGGGGGGGTAGATAAACAACATTAGTTAGTATCAAGATATGTTTACAAGTTCTAGATCATGACCTACATAGATGATAAACATTAAGACTCGGGCTTTATCGATTAATTTAAAATTAATCGTTAACTTTTGAAAAATTACAGAATAATTAATCGATAATTTTGATTAAAGCTAAAAATAAGATTATGACATCATTAAACAGAAAATTTCAAGGGAACTAACAAAAACAGGCAATTGACATTTTTTTGGATTTAGATATCAATAGTTCAATTCAACGTCAATGAATTTAAACTGTGTTATTGTTAATTAAGTAAAAACAATGTTTAATTGTTGATATCATTTTCCTTACAAAACAGCTTATTTGAAAGTTTACACTTTTAAAAAGCAACTATTTTTAATTATTAATAATTGATTATTTATTAATAAATCTGTGACATATCCAATGGAGACCCCGAAAATTTATTTGCTATTTTATCGATTAAAATAATTTTAATAGATACATTTTTTACCGATTAATTGAGAAATTAATCGATAATTTCCGCAGCCCTAATTAAGACATATGAATATGACTCACAACAAACGAACTGTCCTTTTTCAAAATGTACCCAAATAAATTAGGAACTTCTTTTAAACCTACGGCTTTGACTTACAATAATAATTGTTAATTTTAACAATTTTAGCGCTCTCGACTGTCATACCGATGGTCACGAGTTCGAATCCACACGAAGGTGAGGATTTGTTCTCGGGGCCTGAGGAGTCCCTGAGTCACCCAGCTCTGAATGGGTACCTAACTAGACAATAGTTAGGCGGCTGGGGTAATGCGTGGAACCCTTATAGCCGTGGCCTGTGACCGCTGCATCACTTGCCAACAGATCATCTGTCATGGTCTGTGGACGCAATTATCTTCTGCATAGAAGGAGCGTCTGTATATCTAAGATAAGATAAGAAACAACAAGAACAAAGCAATACGCCAATAGTCAATAGTAATAGTAAGTAATAGTAATAGTTTCTTGAGGATTTTCCTTTACGGCTTTACAGTATGCTAAATTTTAATACTAGGCATCAGCATCACTTAAACAAGTATAGTATAGTATAGCAAAATCGGCCGACATATTTATAATCGGTAGACCAATATTAAATGTATTTAAATAAATTTAGATTTTAGAATTAATACTTACACACAAATAAGCTTGGATCTATTAATGTCATATTATAATATATATATGCGTAAACAGTTCAGTATACAATATTAAAGAAGAGTTTGATCATTGAATCATTGATAAGATTAAGATATTATAGTGACTTAATTCTTTCCAAGTCCAAATGTCTACTGCAAAGAGTGACTAAGACTAGTCGTAGCAGAAGTTGCGTATGTCGTAGCGCTAGCAACACCCCGTTGAGTCGTCTGCTGATTGTCGTAACTCCAGCAACATCCCGGCCGGATCGTCTGCCGTTACGACATGTCGTAGCACTAGTTTCCTGACTAGCGCTACGACATGTCGTAATGCTAGCAACATCCCGCCGGATCGTCTGCTGCTACGACAAAATTGTCGTAACGCTAGCAACATCCTATACTTATAATTATTTCATGATAATGATAAGTTTGCTGTTGCTGTGAATAGTGTGAAATAATATTTTATCGGAGTGTCTACTGCTACGACAAAGTAACGGCAGACAACCCGCACGGATGTGGCTGGTGCTACGACATGTCGTAACGCCAGCAACATCCGACCGGGTTGTCTGCCGTTACGACAAGTTACGACATGTCGTAAACAATTTTCTGTATTTTCAAATATGCTATTACTAATACTTAAATACTAAACCATAATTCTCATAATGAAATATCATGATCACTAGATAAGCTTATTAATGAATTTTAAAGGTTTAAAAGAAAATCTAGATTGAGCCATTAAATGAAAAACAGTTATAATTTTTAAAAATTTCTCTTTCTCATCAGCTTCGCTAGATCAAGTGACAAGCCGGTTGCCTCGCAATGATATGACACTAGTGATAGCGGGATCGAATCCCGCCACCGTCATGTTGTTTTTGTTATATTTAAATTTCATTATTTTTTTATTATTTTTTTAAAAAACATCATAATGAGTATGCTAATAATTTTTGTTATTATTCTGAAAAGCAGATACGTTGACTAATTCTGTTAAAATAAAAAATATTTAGATTTTAGACTAGTCGTAACACTAGCCAATCCACATATGCTTGGCTAGAGTTACGACAACCGGTCAGGTCGTCTGCTGCTACGACAGTCGTAAAAATGTGTTATGTGCTTACTTACAGTTACGACTAAAACTGTATTTAATTATGCTAATATGATTTTTTTTCTTTTTGATTCGCGAGTTGACAGTCAGTCGGCATCACCAACGAAAAAGGTGAGGCAAGAGTTTAAAAAATGACTATAAACCATCACTGTTACTGTTACTAAATTTGTTTGAAAGATATTTTTGAAAAATTCTCTGAATTGAAGGCATCGCGAAAAAGTGCTGAACACAAGCGGGGGG
>MUZC01000378.1:1483468-1500750 GCA_002072015.1 Radix auricularia | reverse complement strand
ATGTCGTAGCACTAGTTTCCTGACTAGCGCTACGACATGTCGTAACGCTAGCAACATCCGACCGGGTCGTCTGCCGCTACGACAAAATTGTCGTAGCGCTAGCCACATCCATATTTTATAGGTGTAGACGTGTAGAAACTGCAGGATTATCAAATAACTTGATGACGGTAATTAAATATATTTAAATTGAATGATTACATTATAATTATATTATTCATTTATTTTTATTGGTAGTTTTATGTTTGTTTTATTTTGATTTGACATTTGAGTCATTTGACTTGACAGAATTTCGAGGGTGACGGAATAGTCGGTTTCAATAAATAAATTGAGCATAATAATAACTAGACCATTTTTATTTTCTTAGCTCGAATGATCCTTTATTTAAATTGCTTAAAATACAACATAATAATAGAGAATGAAGTGACGAAAAGCCACGCCTTTGCGTACCTAGCACTTGTATTTATTTGTGTAACACCAAATTGTTTTGCTACATATGACTAACCCGGAAGTTGTAGTTATGTAGTAAGTATTTACCAATACTTGACATTGTAACAGAGACACAAGATGTTATTTTTCATGTATCTATTTCAGACACTCCGTCGATGCTAAATATTATTTCGTCATTTGCATGTGTATATATTTATGTATCTTAATTTTATTTACATCTCCAGTGATTGCTCAATAAAACTTTGGCGTGCCTTAGATAGATAGATAGATAGATAGATAGATAGATAGATAGAGTGCCGTCTATATAGTACTTCACGCTCCAGAGGTGGGCGGGAGGGGGTGCGTGACAAGGGGAGAGGGGTGTCCGGCCATGTGTGACGGTGTTTCATATTAAATTTTAATTATTTTACTAATTGAAAAAATATTTTTGTTCGAAAGTGTGAGTGAAGTACTTTAGGGGGTGGGGGGAGTCCAAGATTTGTGACAGGGGGAGAGGAGTAAAAATTGGTCAAAAACAGCGTGACTTATCTTATCTTAGATATACAGACGCTCCTTCTATGCAGAAGATAATTGCGTCCACAGACCATGACAGATGATCTGTTGGCAAGTGATGTAGCGGTCACAGGCCACGGCTATGGGGGTTCCACGCATTACCCCAGCCGCCTAACTATTGTCTAGTTAGGTACCCATTCGGAGCTGGGTGACTCGGGCACTCCTCAGGCCCCGAGAACAAATACACACCTTCGTGTGGATTCGAACTCGTGACCATCGGTATGACAGTCGAGAGCGCTACCTCTCGACCACCACGTCCCACTTACTTTATGGACGGCCCCCTTTTAGTTAGATAGATATACAGACAGATGGATAGATAGATAGATAGATAGATAGATAGATAGATAGATAGATAGATAGATACATTGATAGTCAGACAGGCATACAGACATATAGATAGATTGGTAGATAGATAGATAGATAGATAGATAGATAGATAGATAGATAGATAGATAGATAGATAGATAGATAGATAGATAGATAGATATAGAGAGAGAGAATTCAGGGTCAATAGGCCATCATAAACCCACCATTTCAACTGATAATACCTTACCTTCTTTTATGTCCCGAAATTTCTCATTAAAAATCAAATTGAATGAAAACTTTATCACAGTAAGTATATATTTTCAAATCAAGATTGTTAAATCTTAAAATTGATCCTCTACACTTCAAACATGAGTCATAACGTGTTCGTTTTCTATAATTTACCTCCACTCAAAATGCCAAATTTGGCATCTTTTTAACACTTGATGTTAGCACACGAGTTGCCAGATTCATACCTGTAGACTTAGAATATTCAAAACTGACAAGAATAACACCATAAGTTATATCGTTAAACCTTCAAACACTAAAGGATTGAAGAACCAAGAGTAAAGTAGTAATTATACATAACACAATTAATTATAATTAAGAAACACAACACGTTAACATCATTTAACACACTCAAATTTTCCTACTCGACCTTAAAATTTAAATAACACTTACTTGTACTACATATTGATGACCAGTTTGTTCAGATGTAAATAAATTTTGAAAATACATTCTCCTTCCTATTCCTTGGTATTTAGACTTATCAAAGTTAGGAAATGGCGACGACTCCTTTCACTAATCCAACGCAGCTGCTGCCTCTTGGTAAAAGATATTGTATTGTTTTAGGACCATTATAATTAATTTTTAAATCTATTATCATATGACATAGTCATAGACTCGTGTCAGCTAACAATGCATTGTATCAAAATTTCAGAATCGATCGAATGTATCGTAAATAAATAGGATGTTGCTAGCGTTACGACAAGTTTGTCATATTATAGACGTAGAAGCAGACGATCCGGCGGGATGTTGCTAGCATTACAACATGTCGTAGTGCTAGTCAGGAAACTAGTGCTACGACATGTCGTAACAGCAGACGATCCGGCGGGATGTTGCTAGAGTTACGACAAAATTGTCGTAACAGCAGACAACTTAACAGGGTATTGCTAGCACTACGACATACGCAACTTCTGCTACGACTAGTCTTAGTCACTCTTTGCAGTAGACACTTGGAAAGAATTAAGTCGCTATAATATCTTAACAAACTCTTCTTTATATTGTATTAAGCTTGTTAACGGTTAACCGGTTAGCCGGTCCTCAGATCAGGATCGGTCCTCTTTATTGAGGACCGCAGGACCGTGTAACCGAAAACAACAACAACAACAAAAAAAAAAAACAAAAAAAAACCACTAGCGGTAACGTAGTGAAAAAAAAAACAACACAAGCCGTAACGCGCCTCTCCCTCTCGCTTTGTCACGGTGAAATCCAGCTGACAAGTAGCCTAGGTTGGCATTCAAACTAATCAAACCAGTCTCCAAGCTGCAAGCGTGCGTACATGACGCGTTATAGCCTTGCTTCACTGAAGTTCACAACTAATAGTACTAGTTACAAAACAGTGCGTGTTTGAGGTCAACAACGGTCAAGGCCGAGGCTGTTTCTATTTATATTTATTATAGTCTGTTTCTTATAAAGACAAAGAAAGCTATAAAAGCATATGACCCCGTGACCTATCCGCATTTTCTGATCACCGGTTTATAGTCTGTTTCAGGCATTCAAAAAACGTATTGGCGCACGCCGCTTAGTGAAGTACATGTACCTATATTACGAGAGGTATTTGAAAGACGTAGCAAAGATACCGGGTGATTAATCGGCCCACAAATTCGAGTTCGATCNTAGCTTTATAATTTTATTATATTATTAATTTTAATACGCGAGTTGACCGGCATCACACACAAGAGAGGTAAACATGACGTCAAAACGGACGGGGCGAGGCGTTGGTTTTTGAAAGTAATGAAAAATACCTCGCTAACTTTAACGAACGATTGAACCTGTCCTCTTATTTAGACCCACAACGGACGGGGCGAGGCGTTGGTTTTTGAAACTAATGAAAAATACTTCGCTAATTTTAACGAACGATTGAACCTGTCCTCTTATTTAGACCGGTGAACTACGAGTCCTCAAAATAAAATATAAAAAAGACAATTAACCATCACTGTTTAGTTAATTTTTTGGATTAAAAAAAAATGCTATGAATTGAGGGCAATGCGGAAAGAGCTAAACGCAAGCGGGGGGAAGCGGGCTTTGATGCCATCAGACGACTCGAGGTGGCAACATTCTCTTCTTAGTTCTCAAAACATTAGGGATATAAGGACGAGCGGTTAACCGGTCTTTTTTTGAATGGTTAGCCGGTCCTCAAAAACGAGCGGTCTTAACAACCTTATATTGTATACTGAACTGCATACGCATATATATATTATATTACGACATTAATAGATCCGAGCTTATTTGTGTGTGTATTAATATTCTAAAATTTAAATTTATTTAAATAAATTATTTAAATAGATTTAATATTGGTCTACTGATTATAAATATGTCGGCCGATTTTGCTATACTATAGACTATAGTATACTTGTGTAAGTGATGCCAATGCCATGTGGCGTAAAGTAAAGCCGTAATGAAAATCCTCAAGTCTCAAGAAACGATTCGTGCATAATGGCAAGAATGTAAAATAATTTGTTTCGTGTGGAATAATAAAATGTACCGTGTGCAGACTTGTCACTGGAAACCATTCCATTCATCCTTCAACCTCATTTTCACTCTATTACTATTACTATTGGCGTATTGCTTTGTTCTCGTTGTTTCATTCATAAAGGTTGGCCGTGTGCAAAATTTATTCAACTATTGGCTATTGGTTAAAATTAACAATTATTTTTGTAAGTCAAAGCCAAAGTTTGTTGTGAGTCATAATTATTCATATGTCATATGTCTTAATGTTTATCATCTATGTAGGTCATGATCTAGAACTTGTAAACATATCAGTATAATTATAAGTATCAGTATCAGAAACTTTGTTTTGGCAAAAATGAATATCGGTAGACCCCTAAGATTTAATCAAGGTATCTGCTTTTCAGAATGATAATAAAAATTATCAGCACACTCATTGTGATTTAATAAAAAATAAAAAAATGAAAAGAAAAAAAAAACGACTTGATGGCAGCTGGATTCAATCCCGCTATCAATAGTGTCATATCATTTTCAAACTTACCCGACTATCACTTCGTCTAGCGAAGCTGTTGTGTAACTACAATTTTTTAAATTTATAAGTGTTTTTCATTTAATGGATCAATCTAGATTTTTTTTAACCTTTAAAATTCATTAATAGGCTTACATAGTAATCATGATATTTTATTATGAGAACTATAGTTTAGTATTAAAGTATTAGTATTAGCATAATTGAAATGCAGCAAATTGTTTACGACATGTCGTAACAGCAGACGATTCAGGGGGATGTTGCTGGCGTTACGACATGTCGTAGCACCAGGAACATCCCACCGGGTTGTCTGCCATTACTTTGTCGTAGCAGCAGACACTTCGAATTAAATAAATGCACATTTAGTTTATCTCTACATTCAATAGTATTAGTCTACATAAATTATATTTATATGGTAGCAATTGGTAGCCTTTTGTTGTTGACATTCACGTGTTTGCTTGAGTTCAGTCACGCCATGGCCATGGTGACCACACCCCCACACTTACTCGTCCCCTGTAAATATTTGTCACGTGGTGCATTTTATTTTGAATATAATGAATACTTTTAGTTCTGTTTCATATTCATATTTATAAGGGATTTATAGTTATAGTAAAAAACTTTGCTTTTTATGGCGACCGGTTGTTTTTATTTTAATGACTTCCGAACTTGAAGATTATTCCATAATGCGCTTTGCGTGGATGCTTTGTTGTTGTTGCCATATTTAATTTTTATTCAAAATATTTCATCCATGGAAAAGAACTAATCTGCATTGTCACTTTTGAATATTCTCCTGTGATGAATCTGGCATCTTTTTTTTGAATTTGTTCTAGTTTATCAATGTTTTCTTTGGACACTTTGGTGGATGGGTCCCATACAGAAGATGCATAGTTCTATAAAATACTAGAATTATGCATCTTCTGTATGGGACCCATTCACCAAAGAAAACATTGATAAACTAGAACTAATTAAAAAAAGAGAGGCCAGATTCATTACAGGAGACAAGCAATTAATTCTAATTTAGAAATACAACACAAAGATAACTTAATACAACCCTTAGATAGACATAAGGATAAAAACACTTTACTTATTCTGTGTGCAAGAACAAACACATACAAGTTTTCTTTCTTCCTGTCTGGAATTCGGGCATGGCATGGGTTGCCTGAAGAAACCAGGAAAGCCAACACTTGATCATCATTTAAAACTCTAATAAGAATGCAGGACTAAACAAAAACTATAGATAAACATAGGACGCAATAATCTTCTGTATAGAAGGAGCGTCTGTAACAGATAACATAAGATATAACCCTCTTGACTTAAGTCTAAGTATTGACTTTGAGTGAGTCTTGAGTTTGAATCACATTGGATGATTGGTTAGTAATTTTTAGTGGTTATTGTTACAGCTCCTTATTAGTCCTAATGCCTTATAATTTGGAACTCCCTTGTTATATATACTTTAAACAGTCCATGTCCATACTGTATACTATATTGGCCTTATTTATTAATTATAATTTGTACAGGCCTGGTAGTCTAAATTGGTGTAATTTTAAACTATAATGTGTATGAACCATTTTAGTTTTATCACTTTTAATTCAGTACTACTAATCCATTCATCCATTATCAAACCTGCTTCATATGTTTAAAGTTATGTTTAATTAATAAATTTTCCTTGTACTGACGTGATAGCAAAATGAGCCCCTACATGGTCTAAGTCTAAAGCCCTATAAGATTAAATATTTAATAAAGTTAGTACTGTCGATAAATACGGTAACAGACGTCCAGAAGTATCAGTCTACTTATTAAGTCTACTTCCTGTTTCAACTTTAACATTTCTCAACTATTTAAAATGGACCCCTCAAGCACATAATTGAGTTAAATCAAAATCGAGGTCAGAAGACACCCGCCGTTTTATTTAGTCGGAAATGTCAATTTTTGAGTCAATATGAAGTGTTATAGCTTAAATATTTTTATAACTTGAGGACCTATAAGCACAACTGCAGGACTCATATAGTTGAAGTAACTATGTAGCTTAAGGGTACATTTGTTAATAATTGAAAACTGTACATTTT
Source organism: Radix auricularia (assembly GCA_002072015.1). Lineage (NCBI taxonomy): Eukaryota > Metazoa > Mollusca > Gastropoda > Lymnaeidae > Radix > Radix auricularia. The sequence continues at coordinate 1,494,126 of MUZC01000378.1, read as the reverse complement.
GAAACAGGAAAGAGACTAAAAAAATAAAATAATCTACAGATATTTCCGGATGTCTTTGTTTTTCTTTATTCTTATTGAATTTCGTTTTCTAGAACTAGAATGTTACGAAATAAGATTTAAAAGAGATTTTGAAAATCCCTACAAAATTCAAAACTATTTATCTTTTTTATAATTTGTGCCATGTAATCTATAAATAGCAGATGAATGAATTTTTAGAATAACAGTAGAGCTGCTTTGTAAGGTTGTTAACTGGTTAATCAGGACCAGTAACTCAGTATCAGTAACTTCAATTAGTCGTTTGTAGTACTGTTGTTTACCCTGAGTTAATTTTTTGTTGTGTTAAGGCAGAATACCGCAGCCAATGCGCGTGCGACCGTGACATCTAAGCGTTTTCTTAATATCCCGATATATAAATAACTTTGTGTTGATGAATCTTAGTTATATTTGGTGGATACCATCATAATCCTAACTGAATAGGATATCAAAGGGAATGGGACCGGAACTGAAATAGAATCTAAACTTGGATTGCTCGGGGAATGGTATAGCATGGAATGGGATTTTTTTAGAAATGTGATCCTATCTTGTAAAGGGGATCCACAAAGAACAAGAAGCAAGATCCATTTGTGAAACATGATTATATTGGGTTTGGGATTTCATTAAAGTATAGGATAGTTTTGAGGAAATAATTTTATTTTAAAAAAGATTGAAATAACATTCAAACCTGTCTAAATCAAAATGCACTTAGTCGAAAACCTCCCAATATTGAATTAATTGTTAATTGTTAGGTCCGGCCAAATACCATAAGACTAATGTATTTTAGATCTCCTTAACTTGAAGACTGTTGGCTTCCAACCTCCCTTAGGCAAATTTTCCAAGGCATTTGGGTTATTATTCTGGGGTGACACGTAAACAGACGCAAATTCTTATCTTAGTGCATCCCATAAGGGATTAAGCAACTCCTGACAGCACCAAAAATGACCAAGTCAAGATATAGGAGTGGCTGGAAGATGGGTTTCTAATTTGCGTCCCCTTGTTGCATGCTGTGACTTTTAAAAAACGAAAATTTTTATTTCCCCTATCCTGCTGTGGAGGGAGTGAATTGGGGGAGTGTAGGGAAAGTTACCTCACAAGAGCTTGTGTTGGTATGTTTTTATATGAAACATCAGAACTGCCTCTTTTTCTTGTCAAGCATTCTAGCGGTAAGGCTATTCCCCCCCCTTCTCTCAGTTCAACATTGTCCTTGATTAATCTGTGCCTATTACCCCCTCTTTGCCTAAATCAAAAACTCTGTTAGTAAAAAAAAAATTTCGGGTCCCTTTGAGTTCGACTTAGAGAGGTCCAACTTTATAAACAATTTATTGAGGTAACTTTTTAACAAAATGGGGCCTTTAAATTATATTAAGAAAACGGCTTTATGTTTTGAGGAATGCCGTTGTAGGCTATGCTGGCTATGTAAAATAAGTAAATAAAATATATTTTGTTTTATCCACCAAAGACATTAATCAAGTCATCTATTTATTGGAATTAGCAATTTACTAATTGGTAAAATAAGGCTAAGTGGACCCAAGTATTAATAACTCAATATTTGGAAAGTAAAAGATTTATGTCCAATATTAACAAGTGTTAAGAAATTTGTTTTGAATTGTAATTTCTTTATATTTCAGAGCTTGTTGATAAATGCATTGGCTCCAGAATTCACATCATTATGAAAAATGACAAAGAGATAGTTGGTATTCTACTAGGGTTTGATGACTTTGTCAGTATCCTTTTGAAATTTTTAAATTCAAATTCTCACCTGTTACCACTGTCAGTGTAAGCATTTAATTTATACTGTTAAATTGTCACTGGTAAGCTCATGTAAGCATTTTGATAACTTGCCTTGAATCATAAGTGAGTAATTTTAACCGGACAAAAATTTCATTCTGTTTCTTCAGGTTATGTTATAATTTTTTAATTTAATAGTGGCCACTATTATTTTGTTTATGTCTAAGTAATAGACCTTGCATTCTTGGGATGCAGTTATACACCATCTGTGAGCTTACTTTTCAAATATTACTATTAGAGTTACCCTGTAAATGTTTATGGTAGGTAATAAATTGCTCGGACAATTTCTTTTAGAAACAAACATTGTTAATGTTTAGTATTTTACATTTTTAAAATTAAGTACAATGAGTACTTCCTTAAATATATTAAAGATATGGTCTTAGAAGATGTTACAGAATTGTAAGTAAAAATATAATTTTAAAAAATCTTATTACCATTGTTTAAATTGTCATTATTATTTTTTTCTTTCTTGTATATTTTAGAGTAATATTAAATTAAATAAGATAAATTTCCCTGTATTTTGTAGACTTACAGATTCCGATTTTGTGCTGTTTGTCTCTGTCTGAATCAACTATTTCGGTTAAATAAACTTCTAGAAATGAAAGAAGCATGGCATTGTCTTGCCTCTGTCCTTGCTGAAGTTGCTGAACCAGCTTTCAACTCAACAGTTTCAAGGCTCGGTGGTTTTTATTCAAGCTCTCAAATCTTATCTTATCATGCTAAATCATTTCTTGAAAATTCTTTTAACTTCAGCGGTTACGCATTAGAGCTGAGATCAAAGTAAAGGTTAGATAAAAGTATTGAAGTGTCTAATTTTCTTCCTCTCTATTTTGTAGTGAAAGTACACCAGAGGGGAGAAGGGTAACAAAATTGGATAAACTCTTACTCAATGGAAACAATATTACGATGGTAAATTCAATGAAAATTTTTAAATTTACTTTTGCCTTAGACTTCTTAGATATCACATCAATAGCCATAAAAATCATGAAGCAAGCCATGAAATATCTTTCCTTTGGAAAAAGTGGCTTGATGTTGTGTACTGGTAAAAGCTATAAAGAAGAATATTTTTTACAATTATACTAAATCCAGAGTCCAGAGGAAAATAATTGATTTTTATTTCAAAATGTTATATATTTATTCCATTCAAATATTGTGTGAGGTACAAAAAGTATCTTTGAGTGCTAAATATAAATTAAACTTAATTAAAATAAAGCATAGCAAATAGGTATTCAAGTAAAAAAAAAAAACAAGCACTTTAATTACCTTATCCATAGCTGAACAAATGTTTTAAAATGTGATTCTATCACAACTCAATTCAGCAAATAATGTTATTATGTTATCTTTTATTTCAGCTGGTGCCTGGAGGAGAGGGCCCAGAAGTCAACTGATCTTTAAGACACATTTTTAGATATATTTTTTTTATTTTATTTGAATTTGTATGTGTGAAGTGCCTGATTGTTACAGGATTTGTCTAAATGGATTTTAAATAATATTTTAGTGAAATTGTGTAAAAGTCAAGGATGTCTCAAAGAATGTGTTGAATTTGTTTGAAATAATAATGAATGCTTCATTTAAATCCTGGTTCTCCTTCTTTTGGTCTGAGAGAAAAACAAAAACTGTTTTTATTTTCATATCTTGACACAACTATTTTTTGTAGTTCATGGTATATATCTACTACCCCTCTCACTTATACAGAAATTGTGTTCAGATTCATCATCTCTACATGGATTATGACATCACTCCATTGGTTATATTTTAATTGATAATTAAATTTTTTGTAAAATAAAAAAAAATTACATTAATTCATCACTGCTTTTTTATACATTTATTAATGACATATGATTATATTATATAATATAAATATTTATTTAGCAGTTGTCTTAATCTTATTTAAATATATATATATAAACATTAGGGCTGTTGAAATTAACGATTAATTTCTCCATTAATAGTTGAAAATTTTATAAAAATTAATCTGCCCATTCCTTACAAATCATTGGAATTTAAAAAAAAAATTAATAATAGCGTCCGATAAATAAATCATTTCCTGGTGATTTCACTAACATTTTGTTTTTAAACTATTGACTGACAGGAGGAGTGTTCAAAATGTTGATAAAGTTTGCCTACCATGGTTTTAACACTTCACCTACTTATCAAACCGAATGAAAAGCCTATTAAGCTAATGGCAGTAATGGAGTCTGACTCAGAAACAGAAAATGATGATAGCTCTTCTGATGAATTACTACGTTACAAAACAGAGATGAAAGTTCCTGAATCCATTAATCTTCTTCAGTGGTGGAAACTTAATGAATACTGATATTCAATAATCCCATTCCTTACCAAGGCTGTTTTGTGCATACCATTTGCTATTTACCTCAGTTCCATGTCAATGATTGTTTAGCTCGGCTGGTTATATTGTCAATTAGACCACACTTTTCACTTGAACCTAATAATGTAAACCAACACACTTGTATTTTTGCGTAGCTTGTTAAAAGATGACATATAATATAAAGGATATATTCCAGTATTATTTAGTATTTCGACAAGAACTTTTCATAAGTGTTACTTATGACATTAATTAAATTTTTTGGCTTCAGTCGAAGTTAACGATTAATTTTACTTACACTTGTATGCACCTGTGCCTTAGATCAAATAGTGCCTTACACTTACAGTCAAATATAAAACAAATAAAACCAAAAACACTACCATAGCCTCCTACTTTCTTAAAGGACATGTCTATTGGTATTAGTCCATGGCGCCCGAATATGAGCTCATCGGACTTTGACCTATGGCTTATGACACAAGCATATATCAAGTACACTGATGAGTTAAACATTGTCCAAATATTGGGGCAGTTCAATAGACAAAAATGGATGAGAAAATAAAAATGGGAATCAGTTCTGGTAATAGTAATCCAATTATTAATATTAATTATAAGTATGACAAAGATAACTTTTACATTATCATTATCAAGACAATTATAAAAATACTTTTTTAAAATATTTAAATTATAAACAATTTTTATACAATTATAATAATTACTTAATGTCAAATGAGTTGTATTATTAGTGGTATTGCCAAGACTTATGCAGCAAACATGAGATTGTCAGATAATACAACCTGTTACAATTACAACATATAATTTATTAATAATCATCAACATTTAATTGACATGTGTATCATAAATATAACAACTTAAAGTTAAAGTAAAGCCACTTTTTTTTTTGGAAAGAAACAGTTAACACCGATATTGATATTCATTTTTAAAGAATCAAAGCCTATACTATACGTATTAGTTTATTTATAAAAAAGTGATATGAAGTATACTGAATAAAAATCGAATCGAATGTTAATACTCTTTGCTGAGTTTAGACTTTAGAACTAGTGGAACTTTTCAATATCATTGGATCAAACAATTTATTGGAAAGTGGGTTGTGTGAACAAATCCCGGAGAAAACAAATCTAATAACATTGCCATGACAAAACAATGGGCAATCCTTCGAATGTCGTCCCAAATTATTTTTCTTTCACATTAAATAAGAGGAAATACAGTACATCAAAATGTTATTTATAGATAAAACATAGCACAAGTGTTATTTATTGTCCGATAACAAGTTCAGTAATCAAATACTAAATATTGTAAATGTCACACAGCATTTCCAAATAAATAGCTGCTGAAAACGTTCCGTTTGCGACTTTTGAAGGGCCGACAAGTAGCTTGCATTCAGAGAGCTACTTGTACCATTCTGATACCGGTGTTTACGTTTCGCTTGCATCCACAGTCCTTGGATAGTCTTTGGATTGGCGCCAGGTGGACCGGTCCATTGCAGCTCCTTCCCACGTACCTGGGTTGATGGCAAACGCTTTCAGTGAAGCTTTCAAGGTGTCTTTGAAGCGTTTCTTTTGTTCCTGTGTACTGAATGAACGAACTCATAAACGTGCACAACTGCGTGATCATACACCCCGTTGTTTATGCGAGCGACATTGTGATACTGATAGCCTAGCCAACGTCTGTGAAGACTGTTGATCCCGGCAACACATGATTAGAGACAATGCGTTCCAGTGTTTGTGAACTTTATGAAAATACGCTGCAGTATTCAGAATGTACTGATTGAAAAAATGTCGGCAACCATGTCATTGTTTATGAATGAGACGTATAGTCTATAGTACGATAACAATTTCAATAACACACAACAAAAGAATTTGGGACCGGGATTCGGGGGATTGCCAAACAATGAAATGGCCACCATTGATGTTATCTATATTCTATAAAATGGGACAATTCTGATCTCTACCTTTTAAAGTTAAAGGCAATTGCTCTCTTAAAAGATTATCATATTTTTGTCTCATTTCTTCGTAAGCCTTCCAAGCATTTTGTATTCTATACTCGTCAGAAACACTCTGATCTACGGAGTCTGCCGGCGCGATTCCGTATTTATTTAGTAACTCCTTACAATAATCAATATGTTGTTGTAGACTGTTCAGTATAAAGTTACTATCTTCACTGCAAGTCGGAGATGACAATGCCGTCTCTCGAATTTCTTTTTCTCTTTCTCGCTTTATTCTCAATTGCTCCTTCTCTCGCTCAGATTGCTCTTCCTTGAGCAATTCAAAAAACTGCACCTCTTTTGATTTCCTTCTCTCTAGCACTCTCAACTTTTCTGAATCTGCCCGTCGAAAACTTTTATTAGCAGGCATTTGACTCTTTCCAAGTTTTTCGAAGATTTCCCTTCGTGCTTTCAAATTCTCATTGACGTTGACTTTTACATTAACGGTTAATTTACCTTCTTTATTGCCTGGACTCAAACTCTTTACTTCCTTAAGAAGCTGATCACCAAGATGTCGATTGAGTGATTCCTCCGGACCTTTTAGATGCTTTTTTATTCCCATTTTAGCTTCTGCACCCAAGTGTTGCTCATAGTTAGAATCACTGTGGTCGTTTTCCATATTCCTTTGCTCCCCCATTTCTATAATTTCTACGGCCGAATCCCTTATTTTATTTAACAGCGTTTTTTCTAAATCCTTGATCGCGGACAAACTTGAATCCAGAATCCCAGTTCCTTTGTCAGTTTCAACAATTTGATCGTATAAATCTTGCGTGTCCTTCAAAAGTTCATTAAGGCTCCGAATCTTTTTCGTGAGCTGCTCATTTGATAATTTTTCAATAGATTGTAGGATAATACTCAGCTTGGAAGATGTTTCGTCTCGAATGATTGGTTCCTTGACCTCAAGCAGCAACATTTCCCTTGCCACTTTAACCTTCTCAAAATGTTTATCACTGTAACGTTGTCCGTTATTTTGAAGCCCATCTACTATTTTAATTAATTTATTCAGCTGCTTTTCTCTAATGCTTTCATCTTTAGTTATGTTGTCGAATAAGACTGTCCTATGGTCACACTCCATCAGCAGTTCTTCAAATATCCCCTTTTGTTCTTTGCACCAGGTTTTAAATGATTTTCCGTTCTGCAGCCTTTCTTCTATCTCGAAGTTTTCACCGCACGTTACAATCAGTACACAAAAGTTTTTAATAAAGTCGTACCCGAAAATGGCCTTTAATATTCTAATTACCTCCTTATCCTCCACTGTAAATCTTAACCCATAACGGACCACCAGAAGAAACGCGTGGTAACCATTGGGGCTCAGGAGTATTGCATCTTGCATGGCGTCCATGACAAATTTTGTGGCCTTATCAAGGTCTTCAATACCACTAGTATCCCCTACACCTGGACCATCCACTACTTTAATAACTCGATCTTTGTACTCAACATGCCCATAGCTCACTTCCTTCGTAACAGAAGTCGTACTGTCGTTACTAAAAAAACATTTTCGGCCTAAAATTGTATTTCCAGTCGCACTTTTCCCGTTGCCGGTCTTACCAAGGAGAAGAAGATCCATCGGGCCGTGACGGTATCTGATTAGATAACACGTATTATTAATTAGTAAAGTTGTTGTTTTTCTAAAAAAGGTTAAGACATTTTAAGATCTATCAACAAAAACAGTTATCAGGCATCCAAAGTACGTTTATCTCTAGCTTGAAGAAGCCAGATGATAAGTGCAACGGAGAATCCTCGAACCTAAAGCTGTGTCACAAGTGTTAATTTTTTTTTGTTATCTCAATTGAGTAGGTGATACAAAACTTGATTAAATACAAGTATACAAAGGATTTCTGTGATTAAAAATAAGCTTTATCAATGGATATTTGAATATGTAATCCTGTCGACAAAAGCATTTACATTTAATTTACATTATATAGCAACTTTATTTAATACAACCTACAAGTACTTTTATTTATTTAGTTTTACTGATGAAGGCATTTGCCGTAAATTTGACATATGTTTTTGTTCATGAATAATGTCCAAATTTTTCACACAATTCATTTGTGTATCTTGTATTTTGTTTAAATTCTTTGTTACAGTCGAATTTCGCTTGACATATTGAATGACATTTTTTATGGGGATGGGGGAAGGAAGGGTGACGAAGCTAAACTCAAAGTACTACCCGGGTTTTCTGGTTCCAGCTTACAATTTGGTGTACTCGTATCGTAACCAATTTAAACGCGCTCACTTTGAGAGATCAGACGCCCAAAACAGTTTAAGCTGAAGGTGGTATTTAAGGCGATTGTTATGTTTTAAGAGAAGAGTCATTAAACGCCACTGAATGACTCCTCATTGTCTTCAAATTCCGTCAAAGTCTGAGCCAAATTGTCTCAAGGTGACAAACCAGTTTTTTTTTTTTTTCAATAGTAATAATTTAATACGTTAATTAGGAGCGCACATATCTGAAAATGTCTATTAATAAGTATGGGAATAAATAATAACTATATATTCACAAGCATTACTTTATAACATTCTTTTTTTTTCAACTTCTACAATAAATTATTAAATCTATTTAAGAGATTTTATGCCTTTTATAAATGAACTTTATAAATCCTATGTCAGTGACTTAACAGGTTTACAAAATAACCCCCAAAGTCTTTCATAATACACCAATGACTTACAGATACATACATCAATGACTTACCGGGAACAATAGTTAACTTGGGTAATAAAAGTAACTGTTCTTGTCGACAGATTAAGATGATAAAGACAAGCGCCACTTGTCTTCCTATCGCTATTGGATCTTATATCGTTAGGAAAATCATGTTAAAAACATATTTTCACGGGTTCTAAATTATTGAAACGAAGAAAAAAAGCGCGCTATTTTCTATAGAGTTATAAAAATATATAAAAAATCGCTTGCTTTATTTCCCTTACTTGGCATTTTCACTAACTCACGTTCCTGTGCATTACCTTTGAAACCAACTGTAGTTTTAGTTCTCTGAAAGAAAATACACTATAAAACATTGTTGAGGTATTTAATGATATGTAATGTTGCCCAGTAACAAGAACCCAGCAACTATGGAGGCATTTTAAAAACGCAAATCGCCAACATCTGTGTTCCACGGATAAAAAAAAAACAAGAAAAAAAAAAAACAAGAAAAAAAAAACAACAACAGCGCATTGAATTTAAATATACAATGTCAAAGTCTGACCACTGGAGTTGTGTTACAGAAATGATACGTCCGTCAATGATTTATTTAAGATGAGGCCGCCGGCCATTTAAAATTTAAGCGCGGCCTGTACTTTGGACTCCCCTGCACTAAATACAAACTGAAATTACAATAACGTGATCTGAAAAAAAAACACACACACAAAAAAACTCTTTTTTGGGATGGAGGGGCATCAAAGCTTTATATTGGAAAAGGGTGGGTTTGTGGTTTACAATCGGCCAAAATCGTCTGACCTCATTTATGCAACGTCCCTAATGTTTTGTTACTACTTTTTTCTATGTTCTTCTTTCTTCCAGTGTTTCTAAGTTAAGTAATTTAACTGATCAGTTGTGAATATTCAGCAGTGATGAATATTGCAGCTTGTTTTTGAATTTGCTCAAGTTTGTTAGATGGGCACAGAAGATGCGTATAAAAATGATGCTACATTTCCATGATAAGATTGTTGAGAGCAAACAGGTGCGCAAATCTTCCTCTATTCTCATACATATTCCTTGTCATGATTTCACTGGAATAAGTTTATTTAAAAGTGATAATTTTACCAAAAAGAGTAGACATTTCTTTGAAGGACCTAATTTATTTGTTGGAGTTTATCCAATTCAAAGACTATCCAAGGACTGTGGATGCAAGCGAAACGTAAACACCGGTATCAGAATGGTACAAGTAGCTCTCTGAATGCAAGCTACTTGTCAGCCTTTCAAAAGTCGCAAACTGAAAGTTTTCAGCAGCTTTTTATTTGGAAATGTTGTGTGACAATATTTTTGAATGTGATGTGACATGCTTTTACCCAGTGCCGGATTAAGCCAGCTTGGTGTCCGAGGCAAAAACCCACATGGGTGCCCCATTTGCCCCGGGCACCAGAACCCCCACTGACCGCTGATATGTTCAATATTAAGCAAACAAACTAAGAAAGAAAACAGTTTTTAAAATACAGGGGCGTTACTAGGGATTGCGTGGGGTGCGAACCGCACCGGGTGACACCATCACAAGGGTTGACACCAAAGGGTAACATTCAGAATGCCTCGTTATTTGACATTGGCATACTCGGAAGAGATTTATGGGGTAAGTTGTCAGCGGGTGACACCATGACCTACCGAACTGGGTGACACCCATCTTGCTGACGCCGCTGTTAACACATATGTTTGTACTAGTTTCAATCAAAGGAAACCTACCATAAGTTATTTCTGTATTAAAATCAATATTTAATTAATTTGGTAATAATGATAGGCACACACACTGTAACTTTTTTAATAGATGAGAAAGTCAGATTGATATATATATATATATA
>MUZC01000378.1:1403104-1473703 GCA_002072015.1 Radix auricularia | reverse complement strand
CAAGCTTGTGAGCTTCGGAGTTAAAAGTTATGATAATGTTGGATATTTTAATAATGTCATAGTATTTCAGTCCTCTACTTGCAAGAATTACTGTATTTTGCGACGCACAAGATGACACCCTACTTTCCTGTTCAAATGTGGGGGTTGTACAGTGTTGGCCATTTTCCTCTGCCAACGCATACCCAATAATTTTTAGCAAACATGAGATGTGATATCAATGTGATAATTTTAGATCAATTGCCTTTGATGTGCATATATTGTCATTAGAAGATCGAAATCAATTTGAGGAATTGTCTTGTATCTATATTATATTCTAGGTCTATAAACAATGCAACGATCCTTGTAATATCAATAGTCACATTCGCGAGCTTAATCGCAAAGGTTAATCACATCAATGGGTATTGACATTACCGCTGCATTATTCGTTAGCTGTCTTGCTATGCCATGGCAACTAAACATTTTTTTAAAAAAAATGTAATATATAAAAGAAGCCGAATTCATACTTAATCTTATAGGGCTTTAAGCTGTGTAGGGGCTCATTATGCTATCAAATAAGTACAGAGAAAATCATGTCAAAACGGGAAAAGAATGCAATGGTACCTGGTGAAATGGAAAATTTCTTGCCAGTCATCTGATACGAAAAAGTTTGAGAATCACTGGCTTACAATTTATTTAATATATTTTAATATATTTTACATAGCTTCACCCATGTTACGATATTACAATGTAGACCTACACTAAATTAATACTTAAATGACAAAAAAGTGATTTGAAACATTCTTATTTTCAAATATAAAATAGTTTTTGTTCTTTAAAAAAACTTTTGTGACATACTTTTTGAGGGGGGGTTGACGATTTTGTGACGACGCGTGACGTAGGGGGGGGGAGGGGGTAAAAAATCGGCAAAAATCGCGTGACGTCATTTATGGACGGCCCCTAAGACCATGGAACGAATTATGCTCGTTTTAAGAGGTTCCACTGTATCATTTTAAAAACTGTCCTGTCATAATTTTATCAGAAAAAAATAATCTTAAAACAAACATATTACAGATTGCATGATGTTTGATTTGTTCTAAATCGTGTTGTTGAATACCAGCACAACCATATATAAGAGAGCATTTCAATGAAATACCACACACCAAGAACAATAGTAACTCAAAAAGGCATTGAAATAGCAAAACAATTAGTATTAAAATACATTTTAAAAAAAATAAAAAAATAAAATAAAAACAACAACAACAGAGAACACAAGACTTATATTTGAAAAATTACATTTAAAATAAAAAAGAACAAGTCAGACACGAACGGGCATCATCCAAAAAATACATACATAATTTAGCCACTATCATCCCTTAATATGAGCCACCCCATATGCTTACTTCGTGCAACGAAAAAAAAACTGCATGAAAACAATATTAGATACTTCAACTTATGGTGATACGTTTAACCAAATCAGTCTTATTAATACATGAGCACAAATATTTCACATTAGGCACACATATTTTTTTTTTTGTGAGGAGGGGAATAAATGGTTTTTAAAAAAAAGTTATATGAACGTTTAAAAACGGGAGAATGCTAATTTTATAAAGGGTAAATATAGTTAAGTACGAGGACATTGTTGTTTTTAATGGCACAATAATGAAAATTCTTATCATGGAGAAATTCAAGCTGTTCATTTGGATAATGATAACATAATAATTTGTAACAATAATACAACGTTGACACATAAAAACACGTTACCAGCGCTTGAAATGATGATCATAAAATATTTATAATTGGCACATGGAATAATGCATTGTCTGCATCGTATGGTGCTACAAAGTTAAGCAATTTATCTTTAAAAAATTCGTCATGCTTGAGGATAACAATATTCTTTACTACTGGCGATTATAATATTATACACGATTTTCCATCGGTTGACTTTAAATTATGCCTAACAAAATTATCGTACTTCTTTTTTATTTCTTCGTAATTTTCTTCTGCTATCTTTAGCTTAGTTTCTTCCTCAAGCGTTTCTCTTTTCTCAGCTTCAAGAATTTCCTCAGTTTTCTTTACTTTCTCAATGATTTCGTTTTTAAATTCTTTTTCCGACTGAATCTGAATAGCCGTAAACTCGGCGTTAATTTTTTTCCAATCAGGCTCACCTGCATTCTCGTCTGCGTTACCTTTTCCCCACTTCTGACCTTGAAATTTCGGAGTATCATAAAGTTTTTCCAGCTGTTCGGTTAAGACAATGGCTTCCTTTTCGAATTTCAGTCTTAGCTCCTCTTCTTTTCTTGCCAGTTCCAATTTCGCCTCTTTTATTTGAGCCTCGAAGTGGATTCGGCCATGTAAAGCATTTTTAAGGTTTTCCACACACGTGAGAGATTGTTCAAGGCTTGACGATTTGTTCTCCGTCTCTGAGAGTTGCTTGTACATTGCTTCCGTTTGTAAAATTAACTTTTCCAGTCTAACTAAATGATTAGCAGCGCCTTCTCTTGACAGCTCTTCAAATTCATGTCGTATGATGCATATTTGTTTAAAGGTTTCCTGTCGAATTTCTTCTTTAACTTCAATGAAAAATTCATCTCGTGCTTTTTGCGCACCAAGGAAATGTTCATCAGTATATCGCTTACCTTTAGATTTTAGATGTTCAACTGTCTCGATCAACATGTTCATCTGGGCGTTAATGATATTTTTATCATCCGTCTTGTTATTGAAAAGAATTATCCTTTGATCGCATTCCTCTAGCAGTTGTTGGAAAACACCATTTTGTTCCTTACACCAGTCTTCAAAAGTTTTGCCGTTGTTTACGGTTTTATTTCTCTCGAAATTGTCTCCACAAGTCATAATCAGAATACAAAAGTCTTTGACAAAATCCTGACCAAACATTGCCTTTAACATCTTAATGACCCAGATATCTTCAGATGTAAATCTACCGGCATATCGGACTACTAGGAGAAATGCGTGGTAGCCTTTTGGATTGAGAAGAACTGCATCTTGCATGGCTTCTGACACCATTTTTATTGCCTTTTCTTTATCAACATGTCCTGAAGTGTCTCCAACTCCTGGAGCATCAACAACTGTGATCACGCGGCCTTTATATTTTGTATATTCATACTGCACTTTCTTAGTAACTGATTCTGAATCTGATGTGCTCTGAAAACATTTGCGTCCTAAAATTGTGTTCGCAGTCGCGCTTTTGCCATTTCCTGTTTTACCAATAAGAAGCAGGTCGATTTCATTTGTTATCAATGGCTTGTCCTGGACATAAATAAAAAAGTTTAATTTTCATGTGTGTTGTAAGGTAATCAATGTGCGAGACTGATGTACACACTTGGACACCAACTAAGCTTAGCCATGTAAATACTTTAGTATTTTATTCATGGAAAGTCTACTGTTCTTGTTCATTTTCACATGTCATCGCTTTAAAGTCCATACATTTGTATATTTTTATCTCCCAGAATAACTTAAAACGAATAAATATAATTAATAAAAATATTGATTCAGTTTAAAATTTAGACTTCAAATATTTTTGCGTTTTTGGGGTATAAATATATATATATGTATAAACTAATGAGGTGTTTAAGTGATTATAGAAAGTAATATTACCTTGGCAGAATCCTTTGTTTCATTGTTAAATGTTTTTAAGGCATGTGGCTGGTGGGTTTTACTTGCCTGAAATATTAACCATGGGACAATGAAGACCCAAGTGCTAAAATTACTTAAGTCACATTTTGGTCAAATTGAAACTATTCAGTGGACATTTATCATCTGGACAAATCTAAAGTGTAAAGTTTAAAAAAATGCAATGTTATTAGGTCCACATTTTTCAAAGCCTAAAAGATTCAAATTAGGGACCAACGGGGTAAACATTTTCTACCGGGTACCAAATCCGAATAGTTAGATGTACTATTTGCCGGATCCAGGTACAAACCAAGTACCAGGTTTGTTAAACGAAAATCGTAAATCCGAATTAATTTCGGTTTTGAAAATGATAAGCGGTTGCTTTATCTCGCAAAACCATAACCATCTTGCAATAAAGCACAGCCAAGTCTTCAATCCTAAGTCATCAACATAAGTAAGACATCCACAGCTTATTGGGTCTTAAAAGTGAAGAAAAAAAATCAAATATTTACATCTATTTAAATAAGTGAGAGAGTCACCGGAAGAAATATATGTGACGTATTTGATGACTAAAATATAATATTTTTTGAAAACTGTGACGTAAAACACGAAATTCCGAAGAACACCTTTAGCGAACCGTTCATTGTGCAGAAATGTTTTTCCGTCAATTTTCATTGTAAGCTAAATTTTAAAACTTTTTCTTACATGTCACTTGAATAATAAATTATTGTGTGAATAAATATCTACGCTCACAGCATAAGCATTAAAAAAATCAAGTATTGCTGACGGGGCCCCCCTCCCGTTGGGGCCCCTGAATAAATTCCTGGATTCATCCCCTGGCGGCGGCCCTGGTACTATTTGCCGAGGCGAATAGTTCCGAAAAACCCGATATCCGGCCGGGGCAAATGTCCGGAGCGATTTTCGATTGGTCCCAAATTAAAATGCTGCAATGGAATTGACACAAAATAAGTTAAAACTTGATTATCTCAAAATATGTAAACTTGTGAGTTAATTACTTTGAGCACTAAGCTCTTCAATTATGCATTACTTTAAAGCTAAAAGAAAAGTGTAATCATGTAAATCATCAAATATTTGATTCCAGAGAAATTTAGGACAACCAAACACAAAATAACAATTATAAAAAGTGTGATAATAAGAAAACAGTGAAACTTATGTTTACATTGCGCGGTATCGTTATCCAGCCTTGGGATAAAAAAAAAAAAAGTGTTTATTTATCGTATATGCTCGAATATAAGCCCACATCACATCCAAGCTGACCCCTAAAACTGCTTTAAAATGGCCAGTTTTTTTTTCAAAAGCCCGCATATAAGCTGTCCATGCAATTGTCTAATTTTACTCCATATTTTTTGGTTCATATAAATTTATTACTGTAAAGATGTAAAATGCTTACTTTTGTGTTACATACCAATACCAGTTTGTTTACCTGTACTATCCTACTCTAATAGAACTAACAATCAGTGGCGTCGCTAGGGGGTGCGGAGGGGGCGGGCCGCCCCGGGTGACACCATCAGGGGGGTGACACCAGACCGTAAAATTCTATATATTCCCGTTATTTGGCACTGGAAAACTCGGAGGATTTCTATGGGTTAAATCATGAGGGGGTGACACCATGAGCTACCGCCCCGGGTGACACCATGAGCTACCGCCCCGGGTGACATCAACCCTAGTGACGCCTCTGCTAACAATGTTAACATAATTAATGACATTATTATGTGGTAAGACGATATGATTTGTCGATGACATTATGATATCGCTATTACATATGACATCGCAATGGCATTTTGCTGTAGCAATAACTTTATAATTTATCAGTGACATTTTACGTCACTGATTTTTAAATATATCAATGACATAATGCTACCTAAATGAAATCATGACATATGATTTAGCCATTATTTCGTTAAAAATAAATTATATTACGATGTATCAATGGCATTATTATTATAGTGAGGATTTCATAATATAGTAATAGTGAAGATTTTGTTTTTTCAAAGGAAAAACTATAACTCCGCTTACCTTAATTTCTGTTGTGATATTCTTGGCGTCCACACCAGACACACGTTTCGCTATTCTTTGATACACATGGTTGTCTTGGTTCATAAGTAAAACAAAATAACATATATTTTCTAAAGCCCATCACCTTAACGTGCTCCATTTAAACATGTTTTGAAACCCCCCACCTCACAAAGAGCCGCTAATAAAATGTGTGTAGATTCTATATGTTTCAGCAATTTATTGAGTGGTTTGTTTCTAAGGATATATTTCAAGCTTGAAAAGGAATTTATAAATTCATTGTCGAATGTTAATTATTTGTAATTCTTTACATGCAATATATTTAAACAATGCAAACAATGTCAATCCCTTTAAATATTCATTAAATAAAAGTTATTATTTATGCCTATCATATATAAAATATTCCTTTATTGCCTCACAGCCACTAACCTCGACTGCGTTTTAACACATACTCGCTAGGTGGACCATATTCGTAAAGCAGAGCAGACACTGCCGCGATTCTGGTAACTTTATCCTTGATGGCAAGATAATTTTGTAAAACCTGTTTTTTGTGAATAAAAGTAAACTACATGTATTTATTGACATGTTTGATTATTCAATAGAAAACTATAAATATTATAAAAAAGTTTATGTTCATTGATTAAAACTCTTAAATCTTTTAAAGTTTTTAAACATTTCTTTCAAATTTTAACACAACTTTGCATTCAAAAGGACATTTTAAGATATTTAAAAAACAAAACAAATCTAGTTTTTAACGCAAAATTTCCTCTTGAAAAAAAAACATTTAGATTCTATAGTTTATATATAAATAAGGATCGGAAAAGCAAGGGCAGACTTCCGGCAAATCAAGAATGTTTGGGTCTCCGACAACTTAGACAGCAACTTATAAGTAAGGATTTTTAACGCTATGATGAAACCTGTGTTGCCATATGGCGCCCTGAGACATGCAGAAAAACGGCCGTAAACCTAACCAGAATCCAGTACTTCATCAACAATTGTCTAAGAAGGATTCTCAGAATTCACTGGCCGGACACAATCAGCAACCGGGAAGTGTTGCAGAGGACAAAACAGAAGCCCATTGAAAAAGAGATTCTTCAGAAAGGGTGGAGGTGGATTTGGCATACACTAAGAAAACCTGTTTTTACTACAACAAGGCAAGCCCTGAAATGGAACCCACAGGGTAAGCGATAAAGAAGCCATCCAAGAAACGCTTGGCGCCGAGAATTGGAGGCAGACATTAAGAGAATTGGCCATAAATGGAAGATCATGGAGAAGCTGGCCCAGGATAGAGAAGTCTGGAGGTCTTTCATAGGTGGCCTATGCCCTTGGAGGAATTGCAGACGCCGACGATTATCGGTGGATGCCCTTCAAAGACGAGAAGGTTCAACAACAACAACATAAAATGCCTGTCCTGTCTATTCAAGCTTGATCATGCAACACATCCTGAACCATGCGAGATAGAGGGTTTGAGTCTTTTGCATATATGTTAAGGAGGTCCCAAGGAACTGCATGGGCCAACAAAAAACCCCGAAAACATTTACTAGATTTCATGGAAATTCATTTAAAAAAAAAGAAAATATAAAAAATAAAATCAGTATTTTGTCAATTTCTCGCTAACTATAACATCTAATGGGTTGAAACAAATGCCAAACGATAGCTAATAGTGTTTAGAACGATGTTGGTGAAGGGATTTTTGAAAAATCTCGTTTCGTTGGGCTCCTGTAATTTTAGCAGTAATTTGTAGATAGCAATTGTTTTGTTTAGTTTCAGAATTATTGATTTGAAATACCTTTTAATATAATCTATAAATGATTTCCCTTGATTAAAAAACTAAGAAATTCTTTTTTGAAAATTTCGTTTAATTACTAATTTGAGTTTTAATTACTTGTTTGACCATGAGCTAGTCTATATCAGTGCTTTTCAAACTTTTTAGTATGGTGAACCTGGGCATGTTAGCGAACACCCCTCTGGCAGTAGCTCCATCTTCCCACTCCTGGTACCACTTTTCCCTGAAGTGGTCCATTAGCCACGTCTTTGCCCCAAGATATGTGACTGGGACATCTGGTTGGGGTTGAGCTGCTCCAGCTTTTGCCAGCGAGTCTGCTATTTCATTACCTTCTACATTCACGTGGCTAGGGATCCATTTAACTGTGACCCTGCCACCAAGTCTCTCGAGTCTGCCCACGTCCTCCAAAATGGTGTCTAGCAGATCAGACCAGTGGTGGGGTCTAAAACGAAGGGAACAAAGTTTGGTGACCCAAATGCGCACCGAGCATTGCCCAACCAAATCTTACTTTAACAGGCTGGATCACAACAGGGACCCTAACTGCCGCCATTGCAGCCAAACCTCTGAGACGATCATACACTTGTTGACGTCATGTCCCGTGCTTGACATAGCCGGGGAGGTTAGGGGGGCAGGGGAGTCCTACGTTCAGACAATGTTGTATGGCACTGCCCAACAGATGGAGCAGATTGCCCAAGTAATAGCCAAGGCCTTAAGAGAGTAATCTCAGGCCCAAAGAATATGTGTTTAGTTTAGTATGGCGAACCGGCAGTAATTGTTCCATTGCACTAGGGACCTGTGCACTTTTTTCACTGTGCTGACGTGGTAGTGCTATATCAGGTATTTCGTTTTATTTGTTTCCTTTTCTGTGTTTATTGCGGGGAAATTGACACATTCTATAGGTTTATTATTACTGGTTGCAAATGGAGGATCATAATTCTATTTTTCTATCTTTTCTTGATGGCTCCTACGGACCGGCAGCGGATGGCCCACTGACCAGCACTGGTCAGCGTACCACCACTTTGAGAGACACTGGGCTATATAACTTTAGTTTAAAACATTTAAATTAAATGCTGGATGAATGATGGATCCAGACAAATAAAGAATACAACAATTTAATGAAAAAGATTAGTATACAAAATGTGATATCTACTCAATTGGTGTTAAATCAATTGTTTCCTTTCAATATTAAGTCCATTACTACATATGATGCCTCACGACATAACTTTGGAAACAAATTATGTCTCGTTATTTAGGAAAGAGAGCGGGGTATTTTGAATAATCGAGATCCGCCTCGAATTAGATTTCATGAAAAATTGAAATTGTATTTTTTAGGTATTTAAAAAAAGATACTTTGCTTTTTGCGTGGGCACTATATGAAGAGGTGGATTGTTCCGAAAAACCCGATATCCAGCCGGGGCGATAGTCCGGAGTGATTTCCGGTTTGTCCCTTATTTTATCTTATCTTATCTGTTACAGCTCCTTCTATACAGAAGTCATTGCGTCTACGCTTATCTATTGTTTGTGTTTAGTCCTGCATTCTTATTAGAGTTTTAAATGATGATAAAGTGTTGGGTTTCCTGGTTTCTTCAGGCAACCCATTTCACGCTCAAATCTTATCTTATCTTATCTTATATGTTACAGACGCTCCTTCTGTACAGAAGATTATTGCGTCCCACGTATTTCTATAGTTTGTGTTTAGTCCTGTATTCTTACTAGAGTTTTAAAAGATGATAAAGTGGTGGCTTTCCTGGTTTCTTCAGGCAACCCATTCCACGCCCGAATACCGGACGGAAAGAAAGAAAACTTGTATGTGTTTGTTCTTGCATATGGAATAAGAAAGGTGTTTTTGTCTTTATGTCTATTTGAGGGTTGTATTAGGTTATCTTTGTGTTGTATTTCTAAATTAGAATTAATTGCCTTATGTATAATTACTAATTTACTCTTGGTTCTTCTATCCTCTAGTGTTTCAAGGTTTAATGATTTAACTAATGGTGTTACTCTTGTCAGTTTTGAATATTCTCCAGTAATGAATCTGGCAGCTCTTTTTTGGATTTGTTCTAACTTATCAATATTTTCTTTGGTGGATGGGTCCCATACTGAAGATGCATATTCTAGTATAGGTCTGGACGGGAAGAACTAAAACTTGTATGTGTTTGTTCTTGCATACGAAATAAGAAAGTTCTTTTTATCCTTATGTCTATCTGAGGGTTGTATTAATTTATCTTTATGTTTTTTTCTTCTAAATTAGAATTAATTGCTTTATGTATAATTACTACTTTACTCTTGGTTCTTCTATCCTCTAGTGTTTCAAGGTTTAATGATTTAACTAATGGTATTATTCTTGTCAATTTTGAATATTCTCCAGTAATGAATCTGGTAGCTTTTTTTGAATTTGTTCTATTTTATCAATGTTTTCTTTGGTAGATGGGTCCCATACAGAAGATGCATATTGTGGGGAAATTAGGGCGGGTAGGGCGCTGCGTATGTTTGGCCTTTGAGTTGCCGCGGGCGAGTCCAGGTGGCCAGAGCCGCTAGTCCAGGACTACCGGGTGTGGCCGGAGGTGCGAACTGTGACGTTTAGTTGTTACCTCGCTTGAATTGGGAATCAAAGGACGACGAGGCTTTGAAGACGAGGACTGACCACGGGCAATTAGTCTAGCCCAGGTGTCAGGTATGGCAGACCGAGATGATACTCGGCCGAACGGTAGATGAAAGGGACCGACATGGAGAGCGGGTCAGAGACAAGAAAAGGGGGGGATTACTGACCATGACAGGGTACACCCACATACCCCCGTCTTACCTAAGGGGAGGTACAATTTGATTGACGGTGGACTTTCGGACAGCGAAGTCTGGGGGCGGAGCCGGGAATGGACTAAGGCTCGGACTGAGACGGAGGGGGACACACGGAGAGAGAAGGAGTTATGAAGTAGAAGGGAGGTAGACAGACGCATATGTAGAGAGATGCACGAATAATGAATGTACTGAAGTTAAGAGATTAAAAGTAATGAAGTGTACATTCTGCCTTGGTGTTTAGTGTTTAAAGAGTAATTAACAAAGTGTGTGAATAGCAGAATAACAGTGAGAGTAGATAAGGATAGATAAACACAGAACAACCAACGGATCTTCACAATATTCTAGTATAGGTTTCACCGAGGTGATATAGCATTCTAGTTATATATCTTTATTTGTATTATAATTAGAACGTGGCGGGATGAATGCCAGCTAACACGTGCTTTGGTGCATTCTATTTTTTAACATGCCTCCACATTTTTATGTTTTTTTTATCTAACGTTATCTCGGGATCCGCTGTAATGGACGGGTATTTTACTAGTGATAAACATATTGAATTTGCGTATATATTTTATTCTTTCACGTTTTCCCTGTACACATGATATATAGTATGGGGGATCCATACATTCATAAATAGAAGCATCAACGCTTTTGTGTCGTTTTTAAATTAACTGTTTTTTTCCAGACATGGAAATATTGGACTAATTATTGATTAAAAACTTAAGGAGATTTAAAAATTAATCATTTAAACCGATAATTATTGGAAAAAAAAAAAAAACTTGTACGGCAAATGGGTATCCGTTAAGTAACAACACACTTTAAATTCTTTGATTATTTTGCCTATTGTAACTTCAACCAGTTTTGAAAAAATCATTATTTGCTAGATCAGGTTCTAAATATAGTAACTTTATAATCTATATAACGTATTCCTGAATTAGATCCACGCATCGCATCCAGGTGAGATGTAGCATTGCAGGAAAACACATATTCATATTGTATTAAAATCACCCATTTGTAAATCATTAAATGTCTATATGTAAACTATTCGATTACCCATTTAATTCTTGGTTCCTTGAACGCTTGTAAATCTGATTCCTTACGACACATGTTGACCAAAGTTTCAACAAAATGTCTTTGAATCTCACTGAATTCCTGTCAGCATACAACAATTTGAAATATTGTGAATTATTTTAAAAAGTGATATGAAAAATTAATATAAACAATATAAAAATGCAACGAAACTATTAACAGACATGATTACAGTTTACCGACCAAACCAAAAAGAAAGTAAAGAATAACGAATGGATATTAAAATGACTTAAATAATTATATTCAAAATATCAAAATATACAATTTACCTTTTCTTCCAACTTCCAATAAGATTGATCTTTGCCCATTAACGAACACAAAACAGGTATTCCACCAAAGTTAGCAAGCTCCTAGTGAAGAATAACGAGTAAAGTACAATACTTTTTGTCAAGATAATACATAAAGTTAATGATAATAATTTTTTGAATGTATATGAAGTCAAACGAAAAGTCTTAGTAAAATTCTTCTACATTGTCTATCCTGTCTCGTTAAAAAAATTAAATTCAAAGTTAAAAATTGTAACTGAATAATAGTATTAAAAATAAAGATAAGAATGCCCCACCCTCCCCACACACACAAAAAAATAATTGTACATTAAAAAAAGATTAAGTCTGAAGTAAACATTACAAACAGCACATGTATAAATTACGTTTTAATAAATCAGGTACGAATTTCAAAGGCATTACAAACATCCAGCCATTTAGCGCCTTTTTACGAGATGCCAAATAGTGCCCTCTACAAACAAAACAATCACCTTTGAAATGGTTTCACTGACTTCTGAGTAAGCGTAGCAGACATGAAGAGTTGTTCTCTGAAGAATAGAAGTGACTCTTTCCTCTTTGGGAACCCCAACTCCTGGAGATTGCTGTAACATGATGCCAATGAGTATTCCTGAGTCAAAATTAATTAAGAGATGTTGGAATCTTACTAGTGCGGTAAACAATTAAAAAAAGTGTTATAATTTTTAAGGTTAATTTTCAGGTGGCGCGAGAGTGAGGGGTGAATAGCTAACATTATCGGCTTCCTTCCGTCTCGTGAGACGATGGTGCATCACCGTTGGGTTGGGTTGCATTTTCTCGAGTGGCTGTGCAGTCCTATCCTCGAGGGACAGTCTTTACCACAGTTTTTACACACGAGTTCTGTGCTTCCAAATGTTTTGGCCTTTCTCCTAGCTCTTCTGTCTGAAGCCTCCTCCATTCTTCGCTCCTCGGCTACTATGACGCCCTCTTTGACAACTGTGCGCCACGTAGATCGGTCTTCTGCCTTACACTCCCAGTCACTTGTATGTATTTTGACTGCTTTCATGTCCCTTTGACAGACATCTTTAAATCGCAAGCGTGGGCGACCTGTTTTCCTCTTTCCTGAAGCAAGTTCACAATATAGAAGGTCCTTCGGGATGCGGCCGGGGGTCATTCTTTTGACATGTCATAGCCACCACAGGCGTCTTTCACTAAGAATTGAGAACATGCTTTGGGTATTGGCACGCGTTAGGACCTTACTATTAGGCACTTTGTCTTGCCATTTAATACCAAGGATGCGACGCAGGTATCTCAAATGGAAGCTGTTAAGCTTGCGCTCTTGTGATGTATAAGTGGTCCATGTCTCGCTCCCATATAGTAGTGTACTGATGACACAGGCTCGATAGACGCACAGTTTGGTTTTCTCCGTTAGATTGGTGTTTTGCCAGACCCGCTTATTTAGTTTAGCCATTGTTGCAGCTGCCTTGCCAATTCTGCTGTTTATTTCTTCTTAAATGGACAGTGTATTGGAGACCTGGGATCCCAAGTAGGTGAAGCTGTCCACAACCTCCAAGTTTTCATTATCGATATTTATGGTATGAGAAGGTCGAGTGTCTTGGGCCATGATGTTTGTCTTTTCCAAGCTGATTTGCAGACCAAATTCTTTGCAGGCATTGGAGAAGCTTGACACGAGTTGTTGCAAACCAGATTCTGTATTTGCTGTTAGTGCCTCATCATCCGTAAATAGTAGCTCTCGAAGTAGGTGAGGGGGACAGCCGATTTTTGCCTAAAACCTTACATTACAGACGTTTATTCCATACTCTATACAGAAGTTAACTTTGCCTTACACGTGTTACTTAATCGGTTAGACGAGATCGAGATTGACCTCTGAGATAAAAGCAAATGCAGACAGTAATCTTGAATGACTATGAAAACGATTTATCTGCGCCTTAGGACCAAAGTCAATATATGTGGCAAAGGTCTTTTTATTATTTCTTTTTAATTAGGCCAATAAGTTGTTATTGGATAAATAAAATATAATTTCAGTCAATTATGTATGAATTCAAATTCTAATCTCACGCGAACATAGTCTTCACCAGATTTATAAAGTTGTTTAAAAATTAAACAGCAACAACAACAAAAATATTTTTTGTTTAATCTTAAATTTTTAAAATAAACAATGTAACAAGCTATCAACAGCTTACTACTTATCCAACAAACCTGCAATTTTTAATCTGACAAAAGACATTTCAATGGCCGGGAGAAAGTTATTAAACATGTCCAGCAGTTTAAGAAACGTTTCGAGACGTTTTCGCTTCCAAACCGGATCCAGATCTCTCCACTTTTCAACCATCTTGTTCATAAACTTTTCTACATCTGCTGGTACAGCCTTGGCCCCTTTCGAAAAGATCTCCTCCTAATGGTTGATTATAAGACAGACAAAACTTCAGTCTATTTACAGGTTTTTTACACAACGCAATACAAAGAGTAGTTTATTTTAAAGATAAAACGTATATTTCTAAACTATTTATTTTTCATGAGTACTCACCACTACCTCAATATATATATTTAATGGTTACAATTTTGTGCCGTAAATATAATTCATATAAATGGCACGTGCTTACTTAAGTTTTAAAAGTAAAATATCATCGCTGTTCAGTACAGTTTACACTGTAAAGAAATTAACGGGAAAATTGTTTCAGTTCGTTAAAATTATTAACCCAACTTTAACCACATGAACAAGAAAAAGAACAACAAATTATAATGATCTAAAAAAGAAGCAAATATATTTTTTGTTTGTTTTGTCTTTATAATGTTGAACATGAAAAAAAAGTGATATAAAAACCTTATTTTCTTACCATAGATATGTCGCTGACGGCCTTAGCCTTGAATACAAACCAATGAAAAGAAAAGAGAAAGTTTAAAGAAATTAATAAATCATCAAGGAAAAAATATTTTGAAAATTTATAATTTGTCAATAGTTAAGAAAAATATTCCGATTATCTGCAAGGGGAATGTATTCGTCAGATGTGAAGAAAAGTTGAAAATGTTAACCTAGTCATTAGGAATGTTCAACTTACGTAAAGATAAATAAAGAGGCGAATAATCTTGAATCACAATAACAAGAATTGCAATCATACAATTTTTTTCAGTAATTTCACATACAACTCTTCTGATCCCTTTTATCAGTTTATATTTCTCTCGAAACTTATATCAATAAAACTACGATGAAAACAATTGCAATAATTCTCATTTGAAGTCAACGCTCTTTATTTTGCAAGGAAAAAAGATACAGTTGTGTTCCAGGGACCAGATAAAATGCTGTCTTAGAGTATCTTGACTTTTCTCCTTTTATGTTCACAAGTGTCACCAGAAGGCTTATGCTTGACCTTTAGATTTAGACAGACTTTGAATAAACTAGGTATATGAAGATAACACATTTATTTTCGTTTTTCATATCAGCTCTTGTAATGTTTACCAGGGGTTCGTATGGTGGACACAGTGATATGTTTATTGATAGAAGTAGTGGTAGCAGTGGCGTAGCTAGGCAGGGGGAGAGGGGGTCCAAATTCCAAAGTACCCCCGGGTCTTCACTTGAGGGAGGCCCTAAAGGAGTGCTTTAATTTTTTACATCAACTATTAGACCGCACCATGCAGGTTTGGCCCCAAAAAGAGGCCAAGCACCCCGGGCCCCAAGTCTTTACAAATCCCTTGCTATAAACGCCACTGAGTAGTAAGGTGTAATGGTAGGCAGATGCGCCAACGTTTAGAGTTTACTCTCTAGTATTTTTTCTTTTTTTGGCAAAGAATTTATTAAAAAAGGTTGATACATCTTACAATTAACAGAGTTTAATGTATTTCTTATCCTACATACGATTGATATTTTCCGAGGAATACATGTCACATGTTAAATATATTATCAAAGACTGAGAATAAAATGTTTAAAATTTTTTACATAAATTCTAAGGGTATTTGTTTACTATTAAAAAGTTGTATGGACCTTTACTCCAGTTAAAATAAAAGCAACAAATGGATTCATAATTACTTATAAAGCATTAACCGATTTGAGGCGACTTTAGGATTTTAAATTAATTACAATCTTCAAATATTTTATGCTCTATATCAGTGGTTTCCAAACTTTTTTGACCGATGGACCCCTTTTGATAGTAAAAACTTCCCCACGGATTCCCAAGGGGAGAAGCTACATATATGCATTGTGCAGAAATTGCAATTCCAAAAGGTTAAACATTCGCTGCAGAAACATTAGCTTAAATTATAACTTTTGTTTAAGATATAATTTAAAACAATTAATGACTTTAATAAACGTGATGATATTTTATGCGTGTATTTATGACCGCCTCAATGTTTGTGAGTAGTCACCAAAAATTCCGATTGAGTTTTTAATTTCTAGTCATTAAAAAAAACATTAATGGAATTAATAACAGCACTGTATCCATGTCAAGCAAATAGAAAAGTTGCGAAACAGACAACTACTGTACAATACTCTCATACAATGCAATACTATGCTGCACACTGTCTGATGTTTCAATAAATGCAACTTTTCTTTCTTTTTTTTTTTTTTTACTTGTGCTGAATCCAAAACGACAATGGTTTTTGCATATCACGTCAGTATTTTTTGCAATTCGAAATTTAATAATTCTATATGAAATATATATTATTTATATATTATAATATAGAAAAAAGTCAATAAGCCATCGACAAATGGATAATAAACTTC
Organism: Radix auricularia; assembly: GCA_002072015.1. Taxonomy (NCBI): domain Eukaryota; kingdom Metazoa; phylum Mollusca; class Gastropoda; family Lymnaeidae; genus Radix; species Radix auricularia. The sequence continues at coordinate 1,457,421 of MUZC01000378.1, read as the reverse complement.
AAACATGCAGAAAACTATTGGAATTGTAAAAATTATTAACCAAAGGGCAATATAAAAGCAGAATTACATTTATTAATTATCTATTTCTCTGTGAATTGTCTTTCCAATGATTTTCGTTTTTGAGCAGCACCAGTATTACGACGTTTCAATGACCAGCAATAGTCAGCAATAATATTCCAATTCCATTGACCTTGGTATCGACTGTCCATTGCACAAATTTCCTAATGGAACCTTTCACCCTGCTCTTCACAGTATGCACCAAGATCTACAGGAAATTAGTCAACATGGGAGTCACAAAAGTGCGACTTGACACTTATGCGGAAACCCAAATCTCAACATATGGCCACCTTGTTCTTAATAAGATTTTTGTTACTGTTTGACTTAAAGTTACTTAAAAATTGTTGACAACATCTTTGAAAGCATTCCAGGCTTCCAGTTCAACCGTTGCCAATTTAGATGTAAACACATCATATTTCATTATTTCTCGGATCTGCGGTCCAACAAAGAAAGCTCCAGTCAACTTTTTTTCACTTCTTCGTGGACATTTTTCTGACAAATATAGAAATCTAGAGCCAGAATGGTCCATACTCTTGACAAAATCTTTCATTAACCCCAATTTTATATGGAGTCGTGGAAGGAGAGTTCGATGTGCCTCTCCCATAGGCTGTAACTTGACACTGTAGCTTCCTGGGGTAAATTCTTCTCTTGGTGGCCACACTTTCTTGACATATTGCTCAGAGTCTGCTCTGCTATTTCAGAGGCACAAAAACATGGAAATTTTGCCCGAATATGATGTCTATGACATTTAAATCCCCACATATTAACCACTTGTGCTAATCATAATTCAAAGAACTGAGCAACAGTTTCATGTTTTCATACGTCTCTTTCAGTGTTACCGAGTGTGCCACTGGAAGTGATGATACTGTGTTTGCATTCAATGGAAGAACTGCTTTCATAATGCTCTTTAATGAATATCAACTGATTGCGCCTGCTCCTCTTGTTGAACTAAACAACATTCGTCATGCAAAAATAGCAGTCTGTCACATGACTTGAAGGCTCAAGCCAAATCATGGGCAGACCAAATGGCCTACTTTTCATATATACTTTTATTAAATATAAAAGCATAAATCATTTAAACACATTTTTGGAGTTTTTCCTCAAAAACCTGGCGTGACACACAGAAATGGTTATCATATTTGGAATCAGCATACAAATATACTATAATGTCACATAAAAAATTAAAAACACCAGTCACAAAGTTAAAATTTGCAGCATAGTGTAATGCAGGATATACAATTTAAATATGTTTTTGTAACCAGAAATAATGGTATCCTTGTTTAAACCATGGTTTAAGCTCATAATTTGTGGATATTTCAATATTCTGCTATTGCAATAGTATTTATTTATCTCTGATTGGGACCTGAGCTTGTCAACGTCCAAAAGGGTTCAGCTCCTAAGCGGGAATATCCAAGCGAAGAATGTCTTCAGGTCAGCATGAAGAGCCATTAAGTGTTGACAGTAAGCAAGCGAATCTTTATATTTATTTCGAAATTTTGAAAAATTTGGAAACTGAAATCATTCTTTTCTTCCCAATTTTAGTTTTTAAAGAAAAAGGTTTGCAACAAACGCAGATAGATCTATTACCCTTTTAGTCTTAATAAATTTTATTGGTCACCTCGAAGTTTTAAAAATTATTGTCGTTAAATAAGGCAAATATATATCATTTATAAAGAATATATCATTCTTTCAATTAATTGTGTCGCTAATAATGTTCCTTGGTTTCGGGGAATTTTAACACTGAATGAAAGAGAGCATAAACTCGATTTAAATATGCACTTTTTGATAACCAACCTACTGACAAGTTAATTAATGAACAATTATAGTCTTCTTCATTTGACAGAATAACCTCTCATTGAAGGCATTCCTTTTGAATTTATTAACTGCCCTAATGATACACACTAGTGATACATGCAAACTTTCGCTATGACTTTTTTTTAGCGCATTTTCGAGAAGTCGAATGCGCTATTGCACCCGTTTTGTCCGTCCGTCCGTCCGTCCGTCATCACCCTTGATCTCAGCATCCATAAGTCCTAGACCCATGAGGTATATATGTTTTTTGTATGTCCTGACCTGCCATTTGTGCATCAACACTCAGTTACTCGATCCGTTAAAAAACCCCGTTAAAACTACCAAAAAATATTTCGAATCGAGAGGTAACACTAGCGCAGGGAACGGCCGCCATTGCCGGAAGTCGAATGTATAATCCTTCAGGCATTGAAGAGTGGTGCGAAAGGGTGCAAAAGAATTAGTTGTTTTTTTTTAGTTGACGTCATTAGAATATGTGTAAAAGTTTAGAGAGTTTTACGTCATCATTTGTGGTGACTTGTAGTTAGATTAAAGAGAAAATAATTTTTTTTTAAATGTAAAGAAATGACTTTTAAATAAAAAAAATGTCAGGTATATCAATTACACAAGAAAATTCATAAAAATATGTCTAAAATCTAAACACAATTACTGATAACTACATAATTCTGATATCTAACATAAGTACTGATACATAATACGAAAATGCGCTAACACGTCCTGAATTCCAATAGGGACCAGGCTTAACATGATTTTTTCAAATGATGTCGAGGAATAACACACTAAACTAAAATTACATTTGGTACAGATTGTTTTAAGTATGACAGAAATTCAAGGGTATAGCTTTAATTCCAAAAAAAGCTTTTTAATTCAGTAAATAACGTTTGAACTTTCGAATATGTTTCAAAACATTTAGCCATGCTTCAAATATTCGACAGCACTGGATTTCTTCGTTTTACTCATTCCCTTATCTTTTGTAACAAACCACTGTCAATAATTACAAACGTTTTCAATGAAATGCTGCAGTAAGGCCCTCTGGAAAAATACTCGATGATAGGATGCAAATAAGTTAAATATAGCTTACCGAAAATAGAAAATTAACCTACCTTGCAACCATCAATTACTCACGTTAAGGAATTATATTTTTCTGAACTGCATTGTACAATAACTGAATTATATTATGATTGCCTATAGCAGAAGAAATTACCGTAGTTCTACTTTCTTTTTTAGGTAAAATTACATTGTATTTCATGCCTGATAGCACCTCATTAATTATTTAATTAGTTGATGAAGCATTCATATGATATTTTATTAATTGTTATACATTTTTATTTTCATAATCATACAAATGGACCGCAATTTTATTATTTTATATTAAAACTTGCGTGAAACCCCTGACGTTGTTCAGTGACCCTCAAATCAATTTTAATTTTCTACGGACCCTCTAAATGGTACCGGGGACCCCTGGGGGTTCGTAGGGACAAATTTGGGAATCACTGCTCTATATCCTAAATCGTAAACATGATAAGATAAAAGCAGTTTAAGAATAATTTCGCGAGAAAGGTAACAATGTTTAAGTTTATCATTTAAGACACTGATTAATTGTATGCCATTAACACAGAACAGATAACGCTGCTCAAGACTATCATTTGAGATTATAATTTATTTCTAAAGTTAAATTACACCAATCCGACTTGAAATTAATTCTGTCTTCAGTCAATGGTCTTCTTGTGTATTAGCCCAAGAAATCTTATCTGATCATCTCATCAAGAATAAAATGAAGTTTATAAATAAAAATTATCAATTGTTTTTAAAGTGTCATTCATAAAATCAACTAAGATTTTTTTTTTTTAAATTTGAAATAAATTTTAACAAATTTAAGCAAAATTCAGATATCCTAAATTTTATTTCATAGTAAGAAAACTTAAACCCATTCATTTTACAAACGCAAAAAAAAATAAATATTTTTTAAAACCAAATTTGACTGACCAAGTTTAAGCAAAATTTCTCTTTCGTTATCTGTGCACTGTCTATTACAAGATGTTTCAAATAAATACTAGCAGACGATACCAACATGTTTTATCTTTGAGTCGAATCCTGAGAGTTTTATCAACACGTTTGATAATCTCCAACTACTTTCTTGAGATATGACAATTTTTCTTTGCAAGTTCCTTTTAAACGATTGTGAAGATAATAAAATGTTGTGACCTTCACTTTTAGATTGCATACCCGAAAATTAAATTGACGTTACATTTATAATCCGCCGATAGAGAAAATAACTGAATGGATGTAAAAACAGCGACTGTGTCAAAACAGCGACCGTCATAATAGCGACTTCAAAACAGCGACTGTATCAAAACAGCGACTGTATCAAAACAGCGACAACACCACAAAGCTATTTTGATCCATGTGTAAACCTAACACAGGGGTTCTAAACTTTTTTGACACATAGACCCCTTTTCATTGTCTAAACTGTGGTTTGAACACGACTGATATATGCAGTTAGTTTTCTCTCGTTAGCTAGCAGTCAGTGAAATGATGACGTGTGTATGTGGCTTGGTACTTCAGATTTAGTAAATCAACAGCCTGTTGTTTGCGAGCATGCATATATACCCGGTATCATTGTCAACGTCCAGCTAAGCACACCCGATCCGATGTAATCGGACAATAAAAACGTCTAGTGGTCAGATAAAGGTACGTAGATTCACTCTACCCCCAGTCATTTCTTGTGTAGACCTATCTAGCATAAAAACTGTATTGTAATAAGATGTACGAAGTTGTCAGTATATAAAGTTAATACATTAAATAGTTACTAAACCGCATAGCGGACAATATCGTTCAAGCCGCTGGGCCCGTATGACCTGACACTGTGTATGCACTCTTTAAAACACCAACATTTATTTATACACACCTCCAGTTGATTGTTTTTAATTTTATATTGTCCCTTCTCTACAAAAAACCTGCATATCACAAGCAAAAGAAAAAAAGTCGCTGTTTTGATACAATCGCTATTTTGATACAGTCGCTGTTTTGATACCGTCGCTAGTTTTAATTTTAGGAAATATAAATCTTATTTTTAGGAAGATATTAGTTTCGTTATGGGAAAATTATAATTGATAAAAGAAAATAAAATACGTTGAAAAAAAATACAGGAGATAAATACATGAAATTATGTTAAAGTAATTAATATATTAATTTTAAACAAACCTTAACAAAATAAACTACTAAGACATAAATCAGATTATTATACAGTTAATGAAAAATCTTTTCACATGAATTAAAAGGAACAAAGAAAATATTTTTTTTTTTTAGCTTTTAATGCATTTTCATTGTATTTCTTTCTAGATGAAGAAAATGTGTTTTCTTTTTTTTTCCTTTTTTTTTTTGGACATAAAATCAACACAGTAAAATGTTAGACTTTTGTGTCACCCCCCTAATGGTGTCACCCGGGGCGGCCCGCCCCCACCCCCTAGCGACGCCACTGTGTCTACTGTCGTGTTAGTTTATAACTAAAGCTCCATCATTTTTTAAAGCTAGAATCAGTTCTTGTATTCGGCATCCTTCCGTCTCCCGAGACGATGGTGCATCACCGTTAGGTTGGGTTGCATTTTCTCGTGTGGCTGTGCAGTCCTATCCGTGAATGACAGTCTTTACCACAGTTTTTTACACACGAGTTCTGTACATCCAAATGTTTTGGCCTTTCTCCTAGCTCTTCTGTCTGCAGCCTCCTCCATTCTTCCCTCCTCGGCTACTATGACGCCCTCTTTGACAACCGTGCGCCACGTAGAACGGTCATCTGCCTTACACTCCCAGTCGCTTGTATGGATTTTGGCTGCTTTCATGTCCCTTTGACAGACATCTTTAAAACGCAAGCGTGGACGACCTGTTTTCCTCTTTCCTGAAGCAAGTTCACCATATAGGGGGTCCTTCGGGATTCGGCCGGGGCTCATTCTTTTAACATGTCCTAGCCATCTCAGGCGTCTTTCGCTAAGAATTGAGAACATGCTTTGGGTATTGGCACGCGATAGGACCTCACTATTAGGCACCTTGTCTTGCCATTTAATACCAATTGTATAAAGTGCAGTCTAAAGACTTACACATTTTTTTTTATTTTTAAAAGTCCAGTTATGTTTTAATAAAACATTTTGATAATGCATATTATTGTTTACATGTTTGTACATTATTATATCAGTGTAATAGCAGCCTCCCCACCCTCATTGATTGAAAAATTCTTAGCTCTTGCAGTTTTAGTTAAAATAGAATTAATCCTCATATAAGTATATTATTGGTATTAAAAATGATTGAGGAGTCTGACATCATCCTCTTTACCTCATGACAGTATATACAATTTTCTTGCAGATTAAATTCTTTTCAAACTTAAACCCATGGCTTGAGTTGAAGTTATTTTAAGTGAACCTTGCCTCTGCACCATAACAGTATATATGATTTAATATTTTCATGTCCTTGTACGCTGATGATCAGTTGATCATGGTTAAAAGCGTCCGCTTTGACTAGGGAATGTTGTGTGTTCAGTATCATATGTAGCTTAAACGGGGTATTGTACAATAGTAAGGATCATGCTGGCTTTGAATGCACTTTTAAAATCCTTTATATGAACTTCATGGTCTTGTCTGTCATGGTCTCTGTCTTTTCATCGCTCTTTCGTGGACCCATGGAAAAAAAAAGAAGTAAAAAATGATACACATACCATAATGCTATTGAGTTGAATTTTGCACATAGACTTTTGTATCCTAACAATGCATTGTATCAAAATTTCAAACACAGTGAATGTACCGCAATTAAATTAATGAATTTTTAGTTTATCTCTATGCATCTATATGTAACTGTACATTTTGGTGCTAGTCTGTCGCATGGTGTGTATTATGTTGAACAAACTTTTTATAATATATTCCCGATCACTAGATGTTTATTCTAGTTACTCGAGCGGTGCATATTGCGTTGAACATAATCAATACTTTTAGTTATGTCTCATAAATGAAGGATTTATAGTCGAAGACTTTATTTTACGCGTTGATAAATTAAAAACCTCATATTACCTTCAATGTCTTGTCTGTCGTGAGCTCTCAGTGTCTGTCGGAGTCTTGCTGAAAAAAAGAAAAGAAAAATGTGACCCACTTCCCGTGATCCTATTTAGCTGAAATTTTGCACACATACCTTTGTCACCTGACAATGCATTTTATCGAAATTTCAGATCGATCTAATTTACCGTAATTCAATTAATAAAGTTTCATTTTTTCTCTGTATTTCTATGTAGCATGTACATTTTTGTGCTAATCCATCTCGCTGTGCGTATTATATTGCCCATACTTGGCACGGTGCCCATTATATTGAAGATACATCTTTATTATTTTCCTGCCACGCGGTGCGTATTATAGTGAACATTCTTTTATAATATGTTCCCGATTTGTTAAAGTGTATGCTAGTCTGTCCCGTGGTGCGTATTATATTGAACACTAGCATACCCGTCGTGCGTTTCAACGATATCAGTAAAAATTAATAAAATTAAGAAACCAGGGAGTGATATGTTTTAAAAACAATTATGCCAGAAACCTACGCGGAAGTGTGCTAAAAAGAGTCCAAGTTACATAGCGATGAATAAATAGATTAACTATTTATAAGCTTTACAAAAGAAAAAAGTGAGTGATAATTTATATATATTTTTAATTGCCATTGTACTCAAGCTGTAGTAATTAATATCGTGTAAAATTAAATTATTATAGTGCAGTATAAAGACAGTTGGTGCCCCTTATTCCGATGGAATTAACGTTAGGATTTCAGTGCCCTACAGTAATTAAATATAGACCTTTGAGTTTATAAATACTAAGATGGGCGAGATCCATTACTTTTCTTAGTAACTTACGTTTACACTAATTTTTGATAAAGCTAATATAAAAAGAAACGACATTTAGGGACACCAGAACTAATCGGTGCAAGATGTCAATTTATAAAACCTGTTAATTTAATTCAATTTTATCATGGATATATTCTCAAAACCGTTAAAATTGAATGGGAAAAATATTTTATTTATATACCAATAAAGATATATGGGCTCCCCGGCCCCGAAGGTATAGAAATTCGAATCCATGTGAAGGCAGAGATTTGTTCCCTGGGCCCAGGGCGTCCCTGAGTCCACCCAGCTTGGAATGGGTACCTAACATTAGGTGGCTGGGTATGCATGGAATCCTCATAGCCATGGTATGTGAACACTGCATCTGCATCACTTTCCAACATATCATCCTTCATGATCTGTGGACGCAATTATCTTCTGCATAAAAGGAGCGTCTGTATAGATAAGAGAAGTTCAGTGCCTTGTTGCATTTTTTAATACAAATTTTTTGTCAATATCTATTCATTTACTCAGTAGCTAACGCATAAACTTATTTTTATATAGCTCATTTAAGGAAAAAAAAATTAAAACATTATGGGCACCTAGGGCCCATTCATTGTAAGATATAAAGTTAAAAACATTTGTTCATTTCAATCTACATAATAATGGATATATCTGTTATTATTTGTGAACATCGTTAATAATTGAATGGGGAATAAAATTGTAAACGTTTAAGAAAAAATACGTTTAAGCCCCAAGCCCCCCAAAATTATCATTAGGAGTTCAGTGCCCAATATTATTTTATATTGACTGACAAATTTTTATTACAAAGTTTGGTTAAGCTCAATCAATTTACACAAAAGCTAAAGCTTCAACTAATTTTTATACAGATCATTTTATAAAAAATTGACATCATGTGCCCTTATAGCCCCATGAGAGGTAAAGAAAAACATGTTGCCGGTTACCTTCCCGGGAGTGTACTTAAATTTAATCGTTAACTTTTGAAAAATTACCGAATAATTAATCGATAATTTTGATTAAGCTAAAAATAACATGTATGACGTCATTAAACTGAAAATTTCAAGGGAAGTAACAAAAAAAGGCAATTAACATTTTTAAAATTTAAATATAAGAGCTTATATTAAAGTTTAGACTTATAAATTTTCTTTTATTAAAATGGAGAAGTTTGTACGTAAAAAAGCAATCTATTATTTATTATTAATAACTAATCATTTACTGATAAATTGGTAAAATTATTCAAAACAACCTCTTCAATTTAATCGCTATTTTATCGATTAAAATGGTTTTAATCATTTTTTACCGATTAATAGAGAAATTAATCGATACATTCCGCAGCCCTAATACATTTTTACCGATTAATCGAGAAATTAATCGATAAATTCCGCAGCCCTAATATATATATTAGGGTGATGCAAAAAAAAAAAAAATTAAAATTCACTAGTGCTCTTTGCTTTTCATGTTCCTTCTGGTGAGTAGATAAAAAGGGAAGATATTTCCAGCATCAAACAGTATTTAGCGCTGCCTTAATGCAACTCTATTTAGTCAAAAATGTAAAATATATTGAAAACGTGTTTTTATCCAATTGATGCCCTATTAAACTAAAAGTCATATATCAACAAACTGTAAAACACATTAACCACAGATTAATATTACTAAAAGTCAGAATATTTTACTGATATCAGTCAGTCAGATGTTCAATTCATCATCACATGCACAGACTTTCCAAGTAGGGTTGACTTTGCACAGTTCGGATATTGTTTGCGGTGACTTTCAACAGTTTGAAACAGAAATTGCTTTTGTTCTTCCTGCTTTGTAGCAGAGGTATTAAAATCTGTTGCCAGTGCAATGGCTCTTTCAGCACTATCATTAACCACTTTAAGAGCCTGGACTGTTTTCAATGACTTCTGATAGGATTCTAGTTGATACCAGTTGCTGATTTCTTCAGAAAAAAACAACTATCCAGTTGAAGAATGCTGAAGAATGGAATTGTACGAGCACCAAAAAAGGATTCAAGAGACATTTCAACAATATTTACATCACAGCATTTCCTTGAGCGAGTTGAGTTTAGCTGACTGGGTTGTTTTTTAAGTTCGCTAAGTCTGCACACCACTGCCTGTTTTGTTTCCTTTGGAACCTTGACTGAAAACAAACTCAGCGTCACTAATTCTTCACAGAGATACCACAGTTGCCTTCCAAGAGCGGATGTTGCTGCTTTGGAAATGATGACTGAAGTTGAAGAGTACTTGTGGCAGGCTTTAAACAGCTCCAGGTCATTTGAAGGCACATTACATGCATTTGTGCTTGTTATCCAAGCCTTGGCATATACATGTGAAACAAACATGCATAACTCTAAACAGGCAGAACTTTCACGCTTTGTCATATGAAACTGTTCTTGAAAAAGATATAGTTTGTATGTGTACAAAATTTTGGACATCCACCTTGTATGGTGAAATGCCCCAGTACTTCTAAATGATACCCCTCGTGGTGGATTCTCACCTAAGAAAATCAGAGTAAGTTCAAGCAATTCTCCGTAATCATCTCTGGAAAGAGACTTGGCTAGAGCTTCACTGGCAAACAATATTGCATCAGCTTTCATTGACTTTAGGTTTTCAGTTAGCCTTTGGTCTGAGCAACAGGTATGCGATGTTTGGTTGATGGTTGGTCAAAACTCTTGAAATCGACGAAACAATGGAACATTTGGACCTACTGTTGTTGGACCAAAGACAGCTTTAAATGCAGCTCCACAGATCAACTCGAGCACATAATGTCTGCATGCAAACCACAATAGCTCTTTCGGTAACTTTTGCTCAAGCAGGATGCAAGATCCATTTGAAAGGCCAGTGTTTGATGCTGTGTTGTCAAATGAAATACCAGCCACTTGATTGTGCAGGTCCCACTCAAGAAGTGTTGTGTAGGTAACTGTAGCAATTTGTTCTCCAGTTCCTTGAGAAATTTTGGGAATGCCCATCAACTTTTAACCATTTATCCCAGTCACCACAATTGCTACACGATCCTATATCTCTGGTTTACCATCAATTGCTGGGAGCAATTTTCCATCAATATGTACTACCAACGGACCTTCAAATAATTGTGACTTAACAGCTTTAGCGTGCTGTTCTCTGTGCATCATTATGGATCGATGAATACTGCAAAATGAAATTGCCATTTTATTTACATATTGACCATAAGTCTTAGAAGCTTCTGCAATGATGAATGCTGCTTTTCTGTCACTTATGTTTCAACGGTCTAAAGCTGCACACATTGCAGGTGAGATGGCTTCAGCCGCTGATCTAGCACGTTTATGACCTCTGGTCTGCTTGGGCTGCAACAGGTCACTTCCATTGTCATCAGATTCGTCTTCTCCACTACTTAAGAATTTATCATCAATGGATCCAATACAGCTTTCAGCCATTTCTTTTCTCTTATTCTCCCGCTGTCTCTGTGCTTCAAATTTCGTATTCATTGCTTTTTTCCTTTCTTCTTGACTAGCCAATTTTTCATCTATGCCTCCCATCACATATTTTCTGAGAGACCGTTGGTCAATCAAAAACTGTTTATCTTCCTCAATTCTAATTATATTCATTGCGTAACAGTGCGCTATATCAAAGAGTTGATCTATTGATTTCTCGTATTCTGATTCCTTGGCATGTTGAGATACTTTTTTTCGTCCCTTGTTGCGGCATATGTTTCTGTAGTGATCAAGTATATTTTCAAACTTTCGAATAATATTTCTGTTTTCTGCAGTTGGTACTCGTGCTTTGTTCCAGATTTCAAAAACCTTCTGCATTACTAAATTTGTTGCTTCTTTCTGAGAAACAGCAAGAACTTTGTTTTGGTGAAAATATACTTGCAACACATCCCGGACTGTTGGCAAATTGTGTCCATGAAATTCTTCAACCGGTTCTCCAATTATACGTAAACCAGTCTGGGCACGCGTGACTGCCATAATTGAGTACCTAAAAAAAGATTTAATAATTACTGCTGGATTTAAAAGCAATGATTATATAAGAAACTACTCACTCCACTTTCCAAAAAGTAAACTGATTCTTGGAAAATCGAGAATTTGTACCAATTAAGCGAACTTTGAGTGGTTTGAGGCAGTACTAATTATCTTTTAAATTTAAAAAATAAACTTCGCTTTTCTTTCTTAACACAAAAGGAACACAAAACTTAATGAGCACCAAAATTATGAGCACTTTTATTTTTTAGCATCTAATATGAAACACCCTAATATTAATATAGTAGGGCTGCGGAATTAACGATCAATTTCTCGATTAATCGATACGATTTTTAATCGATTAAAATTATTTTAAATCGATAAATGGCGACTAAAATTAAAGGAAACATTGTTAAAAAATGTTTCGATTTATTAATAAATAATTAGTTATTAATAATAAATAAATAAAAGGTTTTTTTAACGTAGCCTACAAACTTTTGCATTAAAAAAATATTGTATTTATCTCATGTAGGCAAACGCGACTTTAAGGGCATCCAGGCCCAAACTGTGCAAGAAATTAACTGTCAAATACCTGTTTAATTCGATCTAAATCAAGATAGATATATTTTTCAATATCTTTCAAGGGCGTATAAATTCAAAATAAGAATAAAGTCTTAAACGTTTACGAAAATAAAGATTTTTCGCCCCGTCCCCAAAGGAATGGACATTAGGAGTTAAACGCGATATGGTATTTTAATATTGTCTATAAAGTATGTATGCACTAAGTTTGGTCAAGATCCATTCATTTCCCATGTAACTTACACTAATTTTTATATACCTCATATAAGAAAAAAAATCATTTTGGCCCCCACCCCCATGAGAGCCAATGTTGAATTTGTTTTCTCACACAAATCATTACGGAAGCATAATCAACAATTTCCTAAAGTTTCATCGTGATCGGGTGAATTGTTTAGTCAGCTATAACGGACAAACATATATACAAACTTTGATTTCGATATTTATAGATAATCAATACTTTTAAATATGTCTTATATATAAAGGGTTCTTTAATATTACTACACGCTGTTAGGGAATGTGTCGCACTACATAAGTTGTTGAAGGAGGTCAGACTCGTAAACATTATTTAACTCATGTGATTCGTGATTGATGTTGTTGAATTGTAGCACTGTCTTAAGTGGTCTTACCAATACTAAAACCAGTGGACCATCTGTGGTTTGTCCATTAAGGGTTGCTTTTAAAATTGTAACAATTTTTCGGTGCTGATAGTTGACAATAATAATTAGTTTATTCTATTCTAACTGAAATTTTAAGATTTATAACTTGTTTTTAAAAATCCACAAAACAGTCTTAAAAAATAGACATTTTATATTAATGACACCATACATATAATAAGATTGTTTGGTTTCTGAAAACGAATTAGTTATTGAAATGCTCAGCATTTCTTCGAGCTCTTAAAGTTTGAAAATCGATTTCAGTGTATTACTATTAAAAAGTGGATTACTATCGATCCTATTTTGACGTAACCTAGACGCAACCGGTTCTATTCATGTTTACTTTTCCCTAATAATAAATGCTATTGACATTGCTTCATTGGCTTCACTTGGTGTTCGTGAGGTGTTGACAGGAACTGTAATTATTAAAAGTGAAAGCAATTTCTTCAGTATATTTCAGGTATTTTAATTGTTGGACTATTAATGTGTTTGAATAAATTTGCTATAAAAATTAAACTATTAATCAGACGAAATATTCGTCTGCTTTCTTTGAATTAAATTATTTATTATTATTTTTTTGGCAATTGCCTTTTTAAATACAGTTTCTATTCAGAACTGAGCCACCAACGATAGGGAAGACCCGTTCAATGGTTCCTTTTGATCGCCATGACGATTGCAAAATATTGTGAAAGTAATTCAATTTGAAACAAGTTTATAACCTCCCCCAGCACGAAAAAAAGAAAAAGGTAGAAGCGTAGTAGATCTAGATCTAATACTTATAAATTGTTGTGTTTCGTGAAGTAATGGTTTCTTATTGTCAACAAAATTTTATGGTGTGTAGAAATCAAAAGTTTGTGCTTTTAACAAAGTAGAATTTTCCCCATTCTGCCAAGTCTATAATTGGTTATTTTGAATTTTTTTAAAATATTATACTAGATTAGAAGACACTCCGAAGACAAACGAGAATTACCAGATCTGCTGCCGTATAAACGTATAGGAAAACAATTATTAAGTATATTTAGTCATCAAATGAAAAGATATAGACTTTTGCGTATAACGATTCTAAATTCAAAATACCATTTAATTACATATTGCTACAATGAATAAAAAGAATTATTTAGTAATAATTTTTAATAAAATAAACAAGATAACTTTTCTAAAACTCGTAAGTTTTGTATTTTAATTTAATATATGTTAATTTTTTTGTTTAAAGTAAAATCTGCATAAGTCCTGAAATGATTTTTTTAAAAATTCAAAGCGTGAAATACATAATACAGAGAGAATGCACTTTGTCCAGGCGCTCTATAATATGCCCGGATGTCAAGATTAGTCCAAAACCCTTTAATATGTTTTAGAGTCATGTGTGTTCGTCTGTCGAGTCAACGAGGATTACTCTAGTCATCCGAGGGTTGCTGAGACTGGTTCTGCCTATGCGTGCACAGATGGCTGATGGCTCGGAAGGTTCGGGAACAGAGGCAACATGGGACGAGTGGGACGTCTCCAGGAGGGTTGGCAGCGTGGGCCTTTCGAGCTTGCTCTTCTTATCTGCGGCGGTGATCCTGTTTGGAACCTTCATGGATGGATGAGCGCCATGTGGACCGGTCCATTGCAGCTTTTTCCCACGTGTCTGAGATGATGGTAAACGCTTACAGTGAGGATTTAAATGTGTCTTTGAAGCGTTTCTTTTGCCCACCATAGGACCGCTGGCCATGATTGAGCTCACCATAGAAGAGTCTCTTTGGTAGTCTCTCGTATGGCATTCGGACTACATGCCCTGCCCAGCGAAGCTGTGACTGCACCAGGAGAGTGAAGATACCGGGGAGACCTGCTTTGTTCATTACCACTGTGTCTGAAATATTGTCCAGCCACTTTATGCCAAGGATCTTCCTGAGGCTTGTTGTGTGAAATTGGTTCAGCTTTCTAGCATGGCGTTGATACACAGTCCATGTTTCACATGCATATAGCAGTGTGGGGGAGCACCACTGCGCAGTATACTTTTATCTTGGTCTGGATGGTAATGCCTCTGCTGTTCCAGACCTTTGGTACAACCTGCCAAAAGTGTACCTGGCTGTGGCAATTCTGACATTCGATTCATCATCGATGGTGACATTCTGAGACAATGTGCTGCCTAGGTGTGTGAAACGGTCCACTGTGTTGAGTTTCTGGTCGTTTACAGTTATGTTGAGCTCAACTTAGGGTTTTACAAGCGCAGGTTTATGGAGGACTTCAGTTTTCTTTTTGTTAATCGTCATACTAAAGTTTGTGCAGGCGCTGGAGAACAGGTTAACGCTGCGTTCCATGTTGGCTTCTGAGACAGCACTGAGGGAACAGTCATCAGCAAACAGCAGGTCTCTGATCGTGTCTGTAACGACCTCGTGTTTTGCCTGGAGCCTCCGAAGGTTGAACAGTTTGCTATCTGTGCGGTACCTCACCAACATCCTCGTTTCTGAAGGCCTCTGTCAGCATGGCAGAAAAATGAAGCTAAACAGCGTTGGTGCCAGGACGCAGCCCTGCTTGACACCTTTTGTGACTGGGAAAGTGTCAGGTGACTCCCCTCTGTCCTCGACTCTGGCCTTCATGCCTTCGTGGAATTGTTGCACCACGACGACGAATATCCTTGGGCAACCAAACTTAGCCATGATCGTCCACATACCCTCTCTGCTAACGGTGTCAAAAGCCTTGGTCAGGTCGACATACGTAAAGAACATGTCGGAGTTCTGCTCCTGGCATTTCTCTTGCAGCTACCTAGCAGCGAACACCATGTCGATGGTTCCTCGCAGTTTTCTGAATCCACACTGGCTTTCAGGCAGGAGTCCTTGGTCAAGATGTTTGTGAGGTGGTAGAGAAGGACTCTGACAATGATCTATCCTGAGATAGAAAGCAGGTATATGCCTCTGTGGTTGTCACAAGCCTGTCCATTTCTTTTCCACTTATAAAGACGTATGATGGAAGCAGCTTTGAATTCCTGTGGAATCGTCTCTTGCTCCCACATCAAGAGAAATAGCTGGTGGAGCCTATCATTCAGGGCTGGTGACACCTCCATGTAAGTCTCAGGTGGTATGGCGTCCGAACCAGGTGCTTTGCTACTGGAGACAAGACAAATTGCTTTCTGTTCATTCAGTGTTTTGTTGATTTGCACCTGGGGGAGCGATTGCTGGCTTCATCATTGATCGCCAGGGGCAATTTAGAACGTTATCGAAATGTTCAGCCAACCTCTCAAAAATCTTCTTTTTGTCTGTAATGAGTGTTTTGCCGACTGCACTAAGGAGGGGGTTTGATCCTGAGGACGTGGGGCCATACACTTCTTTCTCCTCTGAGTACTGTCTGCATCGTCTTTGTCCAGGAGGGTGCGCACATTACATGCGCCCAATGTGAGAGGTACTATCCTTATTTTATTCTCTGTGTTTCGACCGCTTGCATAGGGTCCCCACCAGCCGCGGTGAGCTGGCTACGGAATGCTGGAGAAGGGAATGTTTAGGGTACCTTTTCTAGTCCTTTCCTCAATCTATAGAGATGAACAGTGCATTCTTGAAGAGGGCTACTCAGTCAGCCAGGGGCTGCCGGACTCCACCTTTGCTCAATGGCATTGAAGAACGACCAAATGTCCTGGGCCGCCTGTGTGCAGGATTACAGCTACGGCTCAGTGTACCCACACCTGCACTTAGTCACTTGTCTGTCGCCACAGGACTTGATAGTGGGTGATGGGATGGATGACAAAAGGGACTTGCGTGATGACTAGATTGAGAAATTGTTGCGCAGTTCGTCGATCTCACTTTCTCGCCGGAGACCATCTTGATCTAGTGGCAGGACAGAGTCGAGAATGCTGGTGATGAATACGGATGCAGGGGATGGCCATGATGACCTGAATGTGTCTTGTCATGTACTTAGCGTTTCACGACAATTTGCTGAGAATCGCCTTCCTGACCGTTGACCATCTAGTGGTTCCTCCGCTCCGTCCGTCGGATTCAGTCTTCACGTGCAAATGTAGACAAAACAAGATCACGGAGTGTTTGTGACCCGTCGGCTACCCTAACCTGGTTTAGCCAGACATTTGAGTCATAGAGAGCATATGGATCTAGAGAAGTTTTCGTTTGTTTGGATGAATGAATTGGAACTTGAATGTAGCGGAATATGTGGTAGAAATGGTTGGTAAAATGTTTTCTCTATCTTTTGCAGACAAATTAAATCGCAAAAAAAAAACGATTATCATAGTTATCAAGCATGGATTATGAAGATGAGAATGATTACTGCATTCATTGGAGTGATGACGAGGATGAGGTTTACAATACAAAATTCTACAAAGACAATGTCAATGAGATTTATGCAAAAGCCAAGCGCAGAAAGTTAGGAAAGGGTACAGAATCCTTAAACAGTAGGAACCGTAATGGACACACAGCGCTTATGCTGTCTGTATTGAAACGAGACATCGACACACTGAAAGTGCTTCTAGCCGCGGGGGCTGACCCTAATATTACAAGATCCTCTGGAAACATGGTCACGGCGCTGACACTAGCTGTTCAGAAAGGCCTTACATTTTCTATAAAAGAACTTGTGCGGTATGGGGCAGATTTCGCATGTGAGAGGGGAATTGAAGCGTTAGAATTAATTGAGTCGAGATCTTTCTTCCATGAACTTATTGCGGGTGAGGGAAGAATGTTTCCAAGAGATAATTTAAAAAGAAAGATTAAAAAAACCGCAATAGTCGTAGCGTTTGAAAACGGCAGACAGTCACTGTTGACAGAGTTATTAAATTGTGGTTTGTCATTAATGAGAACGTTACTTCTCAATTCAACTTTAAACAAGCCCAAATTAGTCAAACTTGTCATTGACAATGGAGCAGATGTAAACGCGACTACCCCAAACTTGGATACTGCTTTACACAAATCCGCTAAAATTAACAACATTGAATCTATTAAATTACTTATTAGAGCAAAATCGAACATCAATGCTGTTAACAAAATTGGTGAAACAGCACTGCACAAAGCTGTGAGTTTTGAGTGTTCGAATTTATCTCTTGAACAAGAAATCAGGAGATTAGAAACATGTAAAAACTTGGAAATTATGAAGCTACTTATTAAAGCAAAAGCTGATGTAAATACTAAAGACCATAACGGTTACACAATCCTACAGAAATCAGTGAAGTATGGCAAAACTGAAGCTGTTAAATTGCTGATAGGTGCCAAAGCAGACGTTGATGCAGTCACTAGAAGTGGCGAGACAGTACTTCATAATGCGGTAGATACGAAAAATAATGAGATTGTAAAACTACTTGTTAGAGTTGTTTCAAGTATCAATGCTCTCAACGCTGATGGTGACACAGCGCTGCACAAAGCAGTGCGATTTCGCAACGCTGAAGTAGTAGAGTTGCTCATTGATGCCAAAGCCGACGTAAACGTTGTCAATAAAATGGGTGACACAGTCCTACACATAGCAGTAGATGTAAGTGATATTAATATTGTGAAATTACTTAATGGTATGGTCTCAAATATCAATGCCCCTAATTCGGATGGTGACACAGTACTACACAAAGCTGCACGCAGAGATAGCTTTCACGTCGTTAAACTCCTTGTCAATGCAAAAGTTGATGTTAACACAAGGAATAAAAATGGTGAGACTCCCCTACATTTAGCATCAGTATCAGCAAAAAGACTTACAATTTTTTACAACATGCATTCAAATAAGTTTGAAAGTGAATCGGGTCACAACAAAACGCTGATGAGTGCTGAAAGTGAGCCATGTGCTATTGTCAAACATCTGATTGATGCTGGTGCAGACGTTGATGCTGAGGACAACTTGGGGAATACACCACTTTCAATTGCCGTGACAGATGATAACCTAATCTTAGCTCAAGTTCTAATTACCGCTAAAGCTAATGTCAACAAAACGTTAACAAGCAGATGTTTCCCATCCACTTTATTACAACAAGTGACTTCACATACACCAGGCCAAACTCTGCTCTGGATGATACTATCGAGAATATGTCATCTCACTGAGATGGCCAAGCTATTGATACAACATGGGGCAGATGTCAATGTTCCAAACGAAGACAACCAAACTGTTCTGATGCTGGCGGTGGATAAGCTTGATGTCAAGTTGGTAGAGCACCTCATTTCTGCTGGCGCGGATGTTAATGCGACAGACAATTCCAACAACAGTCTTTTGATCCTAGCTCTGAGACTTGCCATCAGAGAAATCGAGAAACGTAAACCCTATACGCCTTACATATTTAACAATTCACTATTTGAAAATTCCCAGACAATTTTAAGACTTCTTGTAGAGGCGGGTTGCTTCATCAATACACCAAACTGTCCTCATCCAATGGTTTTGGCTGTCAATGGGGGTCAGAAAGACCACGTCAAACTGTTACTTGAGCATGGGGGGAATGTAGACGCACAAGATGACGAGCTGAACTCACTTTTAATGCTGGCACTTAAAAATAAGTCGTTTGACATAGCTGAGATGCTCATGGAATCTGGTGCTGACGTCACAGGTATCAAAAATAAATTTGGGGACATGACATTACATTTTGCTGCAAAATGTAAGCAGTTAAAAATATTTCAAACAATTCTTGAAAATATTGTAGGTGAGAAAGGACATACAAAACTCAAGCATATCGTCAAAAGACGTAAATGTTTTGACGAGCATTTGTTTAACTTAGACATGGTAAATAACAAATCTGAAACAGCCCTCTACATAGCTTCGGTTAATGGCCGTGGAAACAATGTCAGATTGCTGTTAAAATATGGAGCTTCTCCAAATATCCAGTCTAAAAATGGAAACACAGCGTTGATGACAGCCATAAAGCGCCGCTTTGAAAAAGTTGCCAAAATCTTGCTGGCAGCCAAAGTAGATGTCAACACCCGCAACAAACGAGGTGAAAATGCATTGCTCATCGCTGCCAAATCCGGATGTACGAAAATAGTGGAGCTCCTCATCCTCATGGGGGCAGATCCTCTTTCGTCGACAAATTCTGGCAACACTGGACTTCATTTGGCCGCCAACATTGATATAGCTAAATTTTTTGTCAAAGCAAGTGAAGACGTAAATTCAAGAAACATGAACGGACAAACTCCGTTGCATATTGCAGCACTGCAAGGCAAAAACGATATATTAACAGTTTTAATAGATCGAGGTGCAAATGTGAATGCTAAGGATTTCTATGGGGATACACCATTAATCACTGCACACAAAAAATCAGAACTAAAGATCATTTTAGAACTCATTAGGGTAAAGGCGGGTGTGAATCTACAAAACAAAAAGGGGAAAACGGCCTTAATGTATGCAGCTTACAAAACTAGTCCCTCACGCTATACAATGCGAACTCCAATGTCAAAAGAACTAAGAGAGTCGGACCTTCTGCTGCGATCTGGTGCAGACGTTAAGCTGAAGGACAACATTGGCCGCACAGCTCTCATGTACAACTACAAGGAGAACAATGAATGTAATAATGGTTTCAGACTGCTAGAGAGTGGAGCTGACCTTGAAACTGAGGATTATCAAGGTCGAACGACGTTAGTTCAAGTGTTGCAGATTAAAGGCACACATTTTCATGCAGTTGATCTTTTACAATTTGGGGCAAACCCAGTGCTTAAAGCTAAGTACCGCAACATTTTAATTCAACCATTTTTAATTTTCTGTTTAGACATGGAGAAAAATGATGTTATAAGGCTTTTAGTCTGTAATGGTATTTTCCATATGATATGTTTTGCGAGCTATTTTTCCCTTCGGAAAGATACTTATGTAGAATTGTGTGTCCAAAGGGGCAAATACGACCTGCTAAGATATATTCTTGCAAATTGTTATGTTTTAAATAAAGATTTGTCCTACATAAGGCTACATTACTCTAGTACCTCAAAGTACAACACTCCATACAAACCCAGCCTTGAATATTCGAAAATGGTCACCCTTCTCCAAAGAGCAGCCTCTCAACCCTGGCCATTGGCCAATCTCGCCTTTATAGCTGTTTCCACACGGATGGGTGAAAGCCCGGAAAGAGAAGTCCGTATTGGGAATTCCCAGCTTCCCAATCCCCTCAAAGACATGTTGATGTTTCAGACCAGAGTTGCCCGTACAGCCACCAAAGACTGGTCTACACTTCCTGTATGTTTCGAAGCTTAAAAACTTGTCATAGCCAGTAATATACTTAACTTTCTGGTAACTCCTTGTTGCTAAAGTGTCAGTGGCCATAAGTGCCCAATCGATATCCAATCGATCAACCCAGAAGGTTTTTCTAGATGGGAAATAATTTAAGTCTACCATTTAAAGTCATTAATTTAATTGATCACATGCAATGAAATGTGTGCTATTTTTTATTAGTGTTTGTATATAATACATACATCTTTAAAGCAACGCATACGGTACTTTCGATTATCTTTAAATGAATTTAATTGCAGCTAACTTAAGAATTGGAATTGTGGTTCCAAACATTCTATTCTACACACGCGTAGTTATTGTTTTGCACAAAATGGTGTTAAAAATGAAAACTGAAACTTCTCTTCAAGATTGTTATGAAATTTTTAATTCTTAATTTTAAATTTAAACACGTTTTTACTCTCTCGTATACGAGCCAAGTATTGTAGGGATTGATTGAGCTTTTAGTAAATGCTTACAAAATCATCCGGATAGAAAAAGAGTGCAAAAAGGATTTTTATTCCAATGCACTAAACATAACAAAATAATTTGTCTCATGTCTACTAAAATAAAACTAGGCTCCAAGCATGGAAATCAATTGTGTGGGTCAAGAGTGCACAACTTCATATTGCCGGGCGCATAAAAAATATCTTTTGAAACGGTCGGTAAAAATTTTTAAATGAAAATCGAAACGATCACAATAAAAAATTTACCTAGCGTAATAGCCAATGCGAGAAAATAATGACATAATCATAACGTATTGTAGACAAACACGGTGCTTAATTACAAACAAAAACATTTCCATCGATATTCTCTTATATTTCTATCATATTGCACATTTCATGTAAACCTAACATCATGTCACATACATACAGCATGAGTATATTTTTAAGTGGCATTAGTACATTGAAAACACAATCAATGAATAAGTGATAAGCTGCTTCACTAACACTCTCCATGTAACATAGCAGTCAAGAGTCCAGAATTTAGTGGCTGCCTTGCTCTTGGATGTTTGCCGCGAGTCGCGAAAAGTCCGGGAAGAAGCTGGAGTTAATCAGAAGTATTCCTGATACCAGAATGGTGTCCACCAGTCAGGTTCGATACTTTTTCTTGAGATATTTTATTCGTGAAAATGACGCTTCGTTGATGTAGTGCTTCCGAACAGCACTAGAGTATTTATTGTTATTTCGCAAAGCTTGGGATACTCCCTAGCTACTTTCCATGTCTCTAGTTGATCATTTATCCTCGAATTTCTTCATAAGCTGCGCATTATTTTTTAGTTCGATAAGATCCACTTGGACATCCAACGGCGCACTCTCTTTCTCCACAGGAGCAACGAGTCTAATATTTTCTGAGATTTTGTCGAAATCCTGAAAACGTTCTGCGATTTCAAACAACATTCCTTTGAGGACGCCTAAAAATGACGTAGCCGGAATTTCATCTTTTCATTTTTCATGGTTTTCGATTTAATGGTGAGTTGCGGGAAATGATAAGGATTGAGCTGTTTGATATGACTTTGCGCAGACAATTTTTGTTACAGAAATTCTGCACTCTTCTGTGCACTACACAAACTGTTGTATCTTTGCCTTGCAGAGACTTTTTGAGAAAGTCGATTTAAATTAACATATCTACAAGAACGGCTAGAGATGTTAAGATGCCTTTTTTCTGCAATGGGCTGTCCTTGCTTTTTGTGGCATAAAATTCTAGTATTTCTTTCGCACCAGCAGAACACGGTGAGATGTTTCTACCTGAGACAACAAACAAATGCTGGTGAGGTACAGAATATCTTCAGCCGACGAATCCTATCTTCTTATCTTGTCTTATTTTTTTTTACAGACGTTCCTTCTTTACAGAATATTCTAGCATAGATCACACCAGGGTGAGGTAGCATTTTAGTTTTATATCTTTATTAAATTTAAAAAAATCTTTATAAATAACCTAAGGTATTGTTTGATTTTGTTTATTTATTTGTTTTTTTTCTCTGTTACTCTAAGCAGTTGACACTTTTCTGGGTGGAAAGACATACGCCAGTTAGTTTCCCATTTTATGAATTCATCTAAGTCTTTTTGTAAATGTTTGCTACCTTGTTCTGATTTAAATATTCCATAGATTACATAATCATCAGCGAATAACCTAACTTTTGTTCCTGTTGAGATGTTTCGGTAAATCATTTATATAAATTAAAAAGAGTAAGGGACCTAGCACAGTTCCTTGTGGAACTCCTGAGTTAACCTTTTTTGCTGCATATATAGATCCATTAATTAATACAGTTTGCTCCCTACCCAATAGTAAGTCTGGGATCCAGTGATATAAGGGACCTGAGGTTCCAAAGTATTAAATTTTTTAAAAGTAAACTAAGGTGTTGAACTTTGTCAAATGCCTTTGAGAATTTTAGTAATATTGTATCTATTTGATCATTATTGTCTAAGCTTTTTGATCTATTAGACCTATAAATTGTGTTTCACATGACCTGTTTTTTCAAAGCCGTATTGATGTGGGCATATAAATTATTATATTTGTCAAGGTGGTTAATTTTTCTACTATATATTATATGTTCTTGTATTTTACAGGGGATACAGCTCTGTAATTACCCGGGTCTGATTTATCACCTGTCTTAAAGAGTGGAGTTACTTTGGCTAATTTCCAATCCTCGGGCACTTTAACCTGGTTTAGAGAGCCTTGTAAAAGAAATACAAGGATTGGGGACAGCTCATTGATTAATTAATTCAGTATCCTCGCAGGCAATTCACCTGGGCCAGTAGCTTTTTTTTTTTTTTTTTTTTTTTTTTTATTTTTATTTTTTTAAATTTGTTTTTTTAAACAGTGAATGTATATCTATCTTATCTACAGCTATGTTACCTATTCTTCCATTTTATTTAAATTTGTTAAAGCTTCATTGTCATCTGCAGCTGAAAATGATGATGCGAAATATGTGTTAAGGATATTAGACTTTAGTCTCATTATCATTATATGTTTTATTATTTGAGCCTTTTAGTGTGGCTATACCTGTAGGTTCCATATTTTAGATTTCATAACGGACCATAAGTTTTTATTGTTATCTCTAGTTATTACATTGTTTATATATTCATTTGGGAGGTTTTGACTACGTTTTTGCCTCGTATGTTTAAATTTTAAGTATTTTTTGTGTATCCTTTGTGTAGCCTTTAATTTCTACATAAGTTCACTTTTTCTTTGCATACTTTTTTAAATTTAGAATTGAACCAGCATTTATTAATTCTATTTGATGTTAGTTTTGTTGGAATTTTATTAAATTACATTTATTCCAATTATAGTTTGTTCTTCTAGGCATCTTATTTATTTTAGTTTTTATTGTATTGGTTACCCTAATAATATGCTCAGACGGTTCAGGAATTATTGTGCATTCTATCACTAGTCCTGGACTTTTGATTAGGAATACATTTAGTGTTTTATTTTTCTTAGCTGCTTTTTTACTATCTTTTTTAAGTTTATATTGTTCAAAATTTCTTTTAAAAATTGATTGTTCATTAACTTCTTTATTAGTTTGGTGGTTATCAATTGCATAGTTTTTCAAATTTATATCTGGAAGATTCAAGTCCCCCATAGTCCAAAGAACATCATTTTTATGATTTTCTTTTATAGAAGTTAATTGAATGCAGAGATTCTTCAAGTATTCTTTGTTAATATTATTTAGTTGCCTATGTATACAGTCTACAATAAGGGGTGCTAAGTCTGGTGTAACCATTTAAAAAAAAAAAAAAAAACAGAATCTATATTAAAGTTTGGTTTGTGTAAAAATTTCTTCAGCTGTGATTGTTGATTTTATTGCATGTAGGAAACCCCCTTAATTGTTTGGCGTGTCTTTTCTACAAATATTATAATTGCTGTTAAATATTTCAGAGTTATATATTTTGGGGTTCAACCAAGTTTCAGAACCAGCAATTATGTCTGGATCTTCTGGAACTATGTGTGTGAAGAATTTGTATGAATTTGTGGTGGTGTAGAGCATTCGTGCGAATGAAAAGGATCATGCTTTCACATCCTTTAGAATGTTATCCGAATCAACACATCGCCTCCTGATGATTAATGCAGTGCAGATTTATTGGCACGTTCATTACCGTGATCCTTCTACTGCTAAACACTGCAGCTAACGCCGAAAGCACAGTGATTGAGAGTGTAGCAGAAAATGTTACGTGGATGTCAAATCGTTAGGTTGATGAAATTTCAAAAACCAATCCCGATACACGAAGGATATTTATCTGGATACCCAAAGTGTTTGGCGCTCATTCTTTCATTAGTCCAGACATGAGAAAATTAATTTTGTCCATTTTTAGTGCATTTGAATAGAGACTTTTTTTTGAAATCCCATTAAAAAACTAATTTTTATTTTCCCATTTTTGAATTTTACATTTTTAAAACGTATTTGCTACGTCTTTATATTTGGAGATCACTCTTCAAAGAAAATTGTAATTTAAAATAAGATATATGATTTCCCTTTGAAGACATTTGAGTAAATAGTAGATCTACACATATTGCACCCAAAATAAAATTACTCGGCAGCAGACTGAGCAAATTAGATAACAATTGAAAATTATTTTGTCACCGGAGACACCGGTGTGTGCCATATTTCAGTTCAAACAGCGTCGAATGACATTGCAAAATTTGACGTTAACGCACACACAATGTGCAAGCTAAAGCAAACCGTGTAAAAAAAAGCATTAAAATATGGAAATAGCGTTGTTGAGCGATGTGTTGTCGTCTACTTACTTCATAAGTACGAGTGTCAAAGGAACACAAGAGAAATAACTATAGCAGTTTGAGTTAGCATTGCTTTGTAATTAAAGGGTTCATATTACTTTCTATTAACATTATCTTTTTTTTTTGGTTGTAATTTATTATTATTTTAAATGTTATTTAAAATTTTATTTTTTAATTAAAATGTTGGCTTCTTTCATTTTTACTGTAAAAGATATTCAATGACACTTGCATCATGGATCCTATTTAGATTGTAAACAATTTAAATATTTTCACTACATTCACTCTAATACTATAGTCTGATTAGTCCCGTCGATTTTCATGTCTGTTTTAATGACAAAATGTCATTTTTCATGTATCTTTTTTTTCTACGATCCAAAACATTGATTTTTTAATGCTTTAACTTATCACGTTAAGAGTTGAGTTTGTAGCTTACTTATTAAACTTTTTTTCACAGAGAGATTAAAAATGTTATATGAACATCATAAAAGAAATCGTATTTAGAAAGTTTAGATTTTATCCCTTAGCAATTTTAAAATTATAATCTGACTTACTGACACTTTAACGTATTTGAAAACAAGTAGACTTGCACTGTGATTGTGGTTTTGTTTTTAACCCATTTATGTCTTTTAGCTTATACGAAGTTTAAAATATCTTATACCCCATAATTATTTAAATTTTAACCAAAGTATTTAAATTTAAGTCAAATTTTGATCCTGGAATCATATCCTTGTATTGTGAAGTTCGATTATCCTATAATATGTATTACATATACTCCTTATATACAGAAGATAATGGCGTCTTACGTTCTGCTAAGAACGTATGGACATACAAGTTTTCTTTCTTTCCGTCCGGTATTCGGGCGTGGAATGGGTTGCCTGAGGAAACCAGGAAAGCCACCACTTTATCATCTTTTAAAACTCTAGTAAGAATACAGGACTAAACACAAACCATAGAAATACGTAGGACGCAATAATCTTCTGTACAGAAGGAGCGTCTGTAACATATAAGATAAGATAAGATAAGATAAGTGACACAGTGTTCATATGCCACCGATATGAGGGATCACGCTATTCCCAGTCACCTTTTTCCCCCACTAACTAGTGTCGGGGAGAGGCGTCACTAGGGTTGGTGTCAACCGGGGTGGTAGCTCATGGTAACACCCATTCACGACTTAACCCATAGAACTCCTCCGAGTTTTCCAGTGCAAAATAACGGTGATATACAGAATTTTACATTGTGGTGCCACCGCAGCCCTCTAGCGACGCCACTGGTGTCGGGTACCCATCAAGAGCTGGAAAAATCCCTGCCTTCCAGCCCGTGACCCTCGGTACGCCAGCAAAGCTTGATGGCCGCTCGACCACCATGTCACCATTACTTCATCTTTTCATAGCGACTCTTCCATAGCCTCCCCTAAGTTTAAACATGTAATCAAAATATCCTTAATATGTGAAATTTTTTCTTGCTTAATACATGATGAAATTATAGACTTAATTTTAGAATAAAAAACACCTAAATAATAACATATTTTCCTGCTTACATGTTTGTTGTGTTCCTCATATTTTTCAAACATTGTCTACAAATTCGTTTAAATATTTGAACATTACATAAATTCTAAGGTGCGTGTTCGTGTTCATATATCTGACATATGAAGCATTGTAACTGAATGAGACGTCTCTCAAAATATGATTTTTATGGATTCTTCTGAATGTCAGCAAGAGATGGCTTGCCAGAGAAAACATGCAGTAGCTTATTTTAATCTACATGGAAAATAAATACATTAAAATACATTTTAAAAGTGAAAATGGAAAAGTGAAAATTTATTAGATAAAAAATAATAAAATTAAAAAGTGAAAGACTGAAAATGTAAAATTTATTTTAAAAAAATAGAATTCTTATCAAAGATAACATTTGAAATATAGGTAAATAATTATATAACTTTTGGGAAAGTCCCCCCCCCCCTCAGTGTTGGTTCTTCTTAGACTGAAACAGTCGTAAGAGAAAGCCATCTTGGATATTATTTGCTAATCTGATGCCTTATTCTACATCAATATTCACATAAATAGCATCTCACTCAATCAAAACATTTCTGACTTGTTTTGAAACAAGGTCATGCATCAACTGTTAAGAAATAAATGTTGTGGAGAGCGTTTTCTTCGAACCAAAGGAATCATATGAAAAGGAATTTAAAGGGAAGACCCATTATTAAACTACACTTAACTATAATGTTTGGTCTATTTCTAGGACAATGCAGTGGCATGGTACACGCTTCAGTAATAAATATGGATTAGTCTAAATTATAAATATATTTAGTGTAAAGAAATATTCAGGATATTATGATATTATAGAGAACCTGGGTGTTCTCGTGTTTAGTGTCTCTAACTCTTTCACTCTAATCACTCTTGGTTAATTGTTGTTCAAACACTAATTCCAATTCTAATGCACAACTGAAATCAGTTTTATTCCTTGCTTCGTTACTTATAGTTAATCTAACACTTGGTCCTATCTCCGTCTGTCCGTGTGTGTGTCCGTCCTGAGTGTCTTCGTGAGAGTTCAGTTCTCATCAGTGTATCTCCTCTAATACCCGTCAGTCTCTGCCCCAAAATTCCAATGGTCCGAGAGTTAATTGTCAATCACCTTGTACCACCACTAGGTAAGATGGGGGTGGGTTTGGTTTGACACAACTGATCTGTGGTTACTAATCCCCATTCCCTCGTCCGCTGCTTCGACCGGTTTCCAATTGTCGGTATCCTTTCATCTACCAGTTACGGCCCTTACATCACCTCTTCGCTCGAGTACCTAGGACTGACTCTCATGGCTAACACCAGAGCTAGACTTATGGTTAGCATTCTCAGTTCCCGTTTTTAAAGGATCGTTCGCGGGTTCCATCCTCCTTGATTTCCAAATTCAAGCAAGGCAACATCTGAACGTCACATTTCGCACCTCAGGTCATCTGTTACGCCCAGGGCTTCCACAATATATACGAACGATCTATTTTCAGTAGTGCGTCGGAAGCATACACTAAAAATAAACAACACTAACAGGTTGGAGCATTTTTAATACACCTAGATTCTTTGAAACGTAGTGTTCTTATAAAACTATATACACTTTCTTGAAAATTGTAATGTAACTCATCCTGAACTAAAATATTCAGCCTATTTCGTTTATGTTATAAATAAAGGCCTTACAATAAACGTCATTTTATATTGATTTATAACCTAAAAATGCTACTATGAAAAATTATAAGATTCAATATAAAAGCAAAGAAAAAAAGTTTCTTATGATTACTCACATATCTGCCAACGCGTGCTTTGTCACTAATGAAGGAAAGATCACAGTAAGTCATTGAATGTAACTTTAATAATTTTAAATGAGAAAATCAAATTCTCAGCATTAATTTTTTTAGTGTGTGTTTTTGGTTGTGTGTTTGTTGTTGTTTGTTTTAAGTTTTATTTTTATGTTGTTTCATGCGGAAGGAAATGAGCCCTTGCGCAAAGATTTACGAAACTGTCTTTCATTATTCTGGTGCAACAGTTAGAGAAAAGAGTGCGCTATTAAAACAGAAAGAATAAAATTGATAGTCTACATTAATAATCATAATGCTTACTATTTTCTCAATTATTCATGTCATTTTTTATGAAGAAAAGTGTCGCTAGCTCTTTGTTCGAATTTTGTGACGTATTTGTACTTACCCTATTCATTTTTATGGGGAATATGAGACCCCAAAACAAGATATTGTTATAATATATTGATATGTTGTGTTTACCTTGACGCAAAGCTCGAGTATTGCAATTGTGTCTACACATTATTTTTGACTGCCAAAAACTTGCTCTCCTAATTATTTGACTAAATATGCGATATTTTCATTATCAGACAGTCACTTAGACTTTTATGGCCCAGCTTACAAGCCTCAACATAAGGGCATTCCCATAAAGAATTCTTCTGCAGTGCCAAAAGGTTCAATTATAATGAAAAGGTATCCATATGAACTGGTTGAGCAAATTAATAATTTGGCTATGTCTTAATTTATAATCATTTCAGAAATTTTCTAACAAGATACGCTTTTTGTTTTAATTAAATCTGGAATTTTTATTAAAAATTTTCTCAATTTTAAAATGTACATATCACACAGAAGAACTTATTTGATTCTTGTGTGAGTTACATTGAGAGAACACAGTACAATAATTTATGGTAACTTTTACCTTAAAGATGATATTTAGCGAATTAAATCTCCTAAAACTGCAATAAGCGGACATTAAAAAAAAACACCACATTTTCACAATATGTTTTTCGAATCACTGGATCATGGTAGCAAATGCAGTAGTTGTAGAATATTGTCTTTAATTGAAGTAGTAGTATCCTTTGTCTCCCCGCGAAAAACCCAATTTCTATTTTGCAAAGATATAATAATATAAAACGTTCTCTTAGATCACAGTCCAAAAACTATGGCCCGAGAGCCATATCCGGCCTATGAGGTCCTCTCATCCGCTCAACTGGCCCTTGGAGAAAAATTAATATCCAAAAAATATACTACTTTACCTGTAGTGTAGCAGAAAACTTTGCGAATAACACGAGCGAAAGCAAACAACGCCATTTTTTAAAGTCGGCTAAAGCAAATGACCTCTTAAGGGACAAGTTCAAAGAAGGGCCTTTGAGTTTTTACCAGTTTAGCCCAAGGAAGACTTTCCTAATGTAAAAGCTTTCGCACCAAGGTATCTTTCAATCTTTGGAACAACATAATTGTGCGAACAGACATTTTTCGAGGATGAAATACGTGACGAAAATGTGAGAACTAACTTGTCTAACGATAATCTCAGGTCACTGTTGATGTTAAGGACAATAAATCTAAAGAAATATCTGCTATTTCGGCATCCAGGAAAAATGTCACCATTCCCACTTATTCAGGTGTATTATTAAATTATATTAAGTATAATATTAAAAATATTAATATTATAAATGTAATAATATTAAATATATATTAAATATCATTAAATGCATAATAAGANAAAAAAACATCCTCTGTTTGACACTAAAAAAAAGTTTAGAGACCCCTGTCTTAGATTAAAATCATTCTCACGTTATCCGTTTCATCTATGCTTTGGTGTAAGATTTGGAGAAGTCGCACTGGTTCAACCACTGCTCCACGCTTTCACAATGGAAACATTGAATTATCCTACCGGAACGTGAACACATGTCTGGTGCTGTTTAACTATCCCCACGTCCGAACAGCGGGGGCTCTCTTTAACATTTCGTGATAAAGAGAGTAAACTTGAAGGCATTTTTAGGGTGCTTTTACTTAAGGCGTGAGAGGGAGTGAAATATAAAGAATTCCTCTCAACACTCTTCTCCAGCCATCAGGCGTATCTAAGCTAAAGTGTTTCGCTTTCTTATAAGATATAACTCACAATTCAAGTTGGAATGGTTGTGTGTACAAAACTAAAGAATGGTCCAAACCGTTCACATATTAAAAGGGTAAATGGGCGTACAAAAGGAAATGATTTAATCCAACGTCAATAAATACCGGTTTTACCTCTCCCCTCAAATACAATAATTTAAATGTAAACCTTTTGCGTATGAAAAGAAAATTTGATGCAAGAAACGAAAAAAATCAGTTTAACACGTACTGAACTGAAATTTTCATAGAAACTGTTCAGTCATAACAAAAAAAAAAAAAAAAAAAAAATTCTTGACAGTTAACAATCGAATGTGAAAAAATATTTTCTTGTTTTTAAATGGTGTAATTGATGTGAAAATCGCTCTTCTAAATTTTTTTTTTTTAAATTGGCAAATTTCTTTCGTATTTATTATTGGGGAGCAAATCTTAATGGCACCCCTAAAAATATTTTTATTTTTAAGCCAAAACAGTATAGATCAGACGGTTTATAATTTTTTTGCAATATTTAAAATAAAGACCGCAGAAACAGTAGAAACTAATTTGTCACCGATGTTGTTAAAATAAATCCCCACATACAAAGTTTCTCCCATACCCGGCGGATTTATTTTTAAAACTGCTTATTTTATTTACTTGATTTTGCTCTAATTTTTTTTTTACCTCGTTTTCATCCAAAATGAAAATGCAACGCTGTGTAGCGTTTCTCGTCACTTGTGTAAAAAGGAACTTGTTTGGTGTGTTATTTAAGCCAGGTGTTTTTTGGGTAAAAGGCATGTGTTGTTGGGTGCTATTCGTAGATACAGTAAAGCCACATAATCTCCATGTATTCATCAGAATTGCGCAGTGGAAATCGGGACTTTGGGTGGGAGGGGGTGGGGGGACTATGCAATAAATTCAACGTATCGGATGACATCAACCTTAACTACGCAAAAGATTTAAAAAACGTGGGAACTGATTTTTAAATAATTCATATTTACTTGGGATGTCTGCTTGCTTGCCCAAAAAGCTTTGGATCGATTTTTAATTCACTCCTTGTAAGACACCGAGCTGAGATTTTGCAAGCAGACTCGAACCGATGATAAAAATGATGTATCAAAATTTCAAATAGATCGAATGTACTGTCATTATTTTATTTTAAAAATTATCTCTATTTATTTCAATGTAGCATGTTAATTTTTGTGCATGATTGATGCGGTGCGTATTATATTGAACGACCTTTTGTGTCATACTTGACTGTTGCGCCGTGAGGTGCGTATTATATTGACGATACTTTTATAAAAATATATTCCCGATCTGTAAATGTAAATACTAGTAATTGCTAATCTGTTTCGCGGTTCGCACTATGATTAAAATATTTTTACAACCCTTTTCCCGTAATCAAATCAAGCTTAAATTAAGCAGGCAGACTGCAGAAGTTGGTTTTTTTTTTACTATAAATCCTTTATATATTTGAGACATAACTACAAAAATATTTTTTGATTGTTGTGCGATACGTATTCTCAGTGGCGTCACTAGGGGCGCGTGGGGGCGGGCTGCCCCGGGTGACACCATTAGGGGGGTAACACCAAAGTATAAATATTTTTAAAGAAAAAAAATTAAAAATAAAAAAAGATCCACTTTCTTGGATTCTTTGGATTTCACCGCAGCTAAGTTTCTTAATTTAATTTTTATATTTTTATATTCGTTTTATTTGTGTATTATGTGTTCGTTGAAAAAGACTCTTTGCCGAAACGCTCGCTGTTTTGTTACGTCCGGTCAGGCTAACCCTTACCTTGTTTACGTCTTTTCCATTTAAACCTTCGAGGGAAAATTGATCCCCACTTAGCTGTTTATCTGTTATACAAGCTTTTTTTTTCATGTGGTAAAGAAATAAAAATACATCCCTTGAGGGAAGGGACATTACTGATTTACGGTGTTACAAGGTGACAAAAATCTAAAATTATGTAAGTTCCCTTTATTAGCCACTGGAAGACTGGAGGAGTTCCAGGGATTTGGGGGCCGTGCATAAATGACGTCACGCGCCTAGGGGGGAGGGTGTCCCGCATCTGTGACGATGTGTGACAAGAGGGACGGGTGTGTTTAAAAATGTGACGCTGCATAAAAAACGTGCAACTTTAAATAAAGTTCCAATTAAATATTTGATTGTTTTCAATTTATTTAATGACTTGCACTAAATGCATATTTAAATGACAAAAAATAACTTGCTACTTGATAATTTTTATTTAAAAGACACGACTTGAGGGGGATTCAAAGCTTTGTGACGTCGTATCGGGAAAAAAAGGGCTGCGTGTGTAAGTTTTTGTGACAAAGTATGACGCGGGAGGGGTGGTTGGGGTGGGGGGGTAAGCGGCAACCTCGCGTGACGTCATTTATGGACGCCCCCTTAAGTCGTGAAGGGTTAACACCATGAGCTTCCACCCCGGGTTACACAAACTCTAGCGACGCCCCTGCGTATTCTAATGAACATACTTTTAGTTATGTCTCGTATATAAAGGATTTATAGTCAAAAACTTGTTTTTTTTAACGTTTTTTTAAACAAATTAATTATATTTTTGGCCTGTTTTCTCTGTTCTGAGATGTCTACACTTAAAGTTATTTCATTTAAAAGCTCTACCAATATTTGTACAATACATCTAGTTTAAACTGAAAATGTTAATAATTTTACAAACCTTGGCTTGTTGGATTTGTTTAGTTCTCTGCTGTAATTTTTTTTTAAACTATCGGTAAAAAACGGTGATATTTTTAAAATTAATTTTATACACACAAAGAAATAGCCCATTTCGCTTAAACTCTTACCACATATGCTACCAGGAACAGAAAGAGGGAATTACATATTCCAGGACTTTGGTGTCACGATCTGGTATTAATTGATCATCTTTGTTTTAAATGTTTTAAGAATAACTCTGGACTATTAACCACCCTTTAAAATGTCTCTTGGGGCATGCATATCTTTGTCCTCAACTTGTTACGCCCCTGTCTCAACTTATGATTATTACGTTATGATTCTTGAATTTCCAATAATCATACTTATATGTATATAGCTCAAACAGTAAAAATATATTGTTTCTTGAACTTAAATAAAACCCTTATTTATAATCTCAAATGATTAATCGGAGGTTAACTCTTTTGACTCCGGATACTTTTTAAAAACTTATTCTCCGAGGGAGACTTTATTTCGAGACACCGTCATGGAAGTGTGTCGAAATTGGTCAAGATAACCAACGACCGAGATAAACGAAAACCAGTTTGTCCGGATCTATTTGAATAATACGCAAGAGCAAGAAGGCGCAGACAAACCCTCCCTTCCCTGACCTGCCCACCGTTGGTCTCGAGACATGCAAACTGAGGTTGATTGAACCACATTCACTGGCATTGTTTTGATTTCTTCATGCTGTTGTTTGTGTCCGTTCTCACCCCCCCCCCCAATTCTTCGCACCAACTATGAGCAATTCTGCGTCGTACGCTAGCCCGCGGGTCGAATCTTGTTATTAATATTTGCTTATAATTATAAGCATATTAATAGTCAAGTTTGTCCTCCAGGCATCATTGATGAGCTGCAAGTCAGAAGTAATGCCTGGAAACATAGTCCTAACGTTCCAGCTTGCTAGACGAAGAGCTGGAGTCTTCTTATCTTTTGTTTTTTTATTTCTAGGTGCAGGATTTTCTGGCCTACTTGTCGAGATGTTCCTCTGACACGCACTCAGTGGAGCAGGTAGTCCATGGCGGGATATCACCTTATTGGCTGGGCGGGCGGTAGCATTCCATTGAGACATGGCGATCTCTCCCATGGTCAGAAGCAACCTTTGGCGCTTAGCTCTACGCCAATTTAGCTATGGCTTATAACTGGTAAACTGCTGCTTCCGGTGTTGTGTTCACACCTTGCGGCGATGCTGGAGTGTCATCTCCAGTAAAGATAACGCCTGGGCGTATTAGTATGGAGAACCAGCTGCTGCCCAAACAGCAGATTCCCCCTCTCCACGCCAATGGTGGATCCAAGGGAAAGACTAACGTCGATACGGCTTAGCACCATTTACGTCGCAGGAGCTGCCGGGGTTCAATTTGATTCGAAAGCAGACCACCTTAGGAGCTCCATTTCCTGATTTTCTGTCGGGGTTTACAACCCGAGCCTTTCCCGTGTGGGTACAGCCGCAAGGCAGCGGAGGTTTGGACTAAGAGTTTCCCTCTCCTAGATGAGCTACCGACCATGGTTAACGAGCCTCATCTACCCGAAGCTAATGGTTTTGAGGCGTGAGTTGACCGCCTTCATCCCTTCTCCTGTTAGTAGAAACATGGTCCATCGGGATTTTGTGTGAGCAACGCGTGAAGGCCAGGAGCTTGATTTTGGTTGACAGAGGCATTGAGACCCAAGCCTTTTAGGGCATTTCTAGAGGAGTGGATGCTTATCTTCCATCCCCACCCTGGCAATGACACACTTGGACCACAGAGAGCTTGGCAGACTAAACATCGACATTGCCTGCCTCCAGGAGACCAGACTCCCAGAAAGTGCTACCATAAAAGAACACAACTACACTTTCTTCTGGCAGGGTGGAACAATGGATACACCAAGGCAACATGGGGTTGGCTTTGCCATAAAAAATGAACTCTGCTCCTCCATAGAACCCCCAACAAAGGGCACTAACAGAATACTAACCATACGTCTATCAAATTGCTCAGGATTAGCCAACATATTGAGTGCTTATGCGCCAACCCTATCCTCGAGCTCAGAAGCGAAAGACCAATTCTACGGCGATCTTAACCAAACACTAGCTAGTATCCCCACCTACGAAGCAATCTACCTCCTTGGTGACTTCAATGCAAGAGGTGGAAGCGATTACAAGTCCTGTCCAACTTGCCTCAGTTGTTTTGGAAGAGGCAAGCTAAATGAAAATGGGCAGAAATTACTAGAGATGTGCTGCTTACATGGACTTTTTGTCACAAATACCTTCTTCAATTGCAAAGCAATCCACCAAATGTCGTGGAGGCATCCCCGCTCTAATCACTGGCACCAATTAGATCTCATTAAGACAAGACTCACACAACTGGCCAATGTCCTCCTCACACGCAGCTAAAACAGTGCAAACTGCGACACAGATCATTCCATAGTGGCTAGCAAGTTAAGGTTGCTGCAAACAAAAAAAAAAACAACTGCAAAAAGAACAAGGGCAAACCACGCATCGGCATCTGTTCCACCAAGAAACCCGAGAGAACAGCAGAATACACCCAAAGGCTACAAGAAGCTCTAGTACAAATGCAACCAGTAGACACTATAGAGTCAAAATGGTCACATCTGCCGGACACCATATATGGCTCAGCTATTGCGGCATTTGGCAAAAGAGAGCGCAAATGTTTGAGGCTCACTCGGAGGAAATGAAGCCTGTCACTACTGAAAAAAGAAATGCTCTGCTAGCCTATAAAGACAGGCCGTACCCTGAAACTCTACGTAACCTCAAGAGTGCCAAGAAAAATGCCCAGCAGGCAGCTCGCCACTATGCTAACACATATTGGCTCAATCTATGCTCAAGTATACAGTCAGCTGCTGAAAGAGGCAATACAAAGGCTATGTATGAGAACATAAAACAAGCAACAGGCCCTTTGACCTCCAAGACAGCACCCCTATTGTCAAAATCAGGGGAACTAATCGAGACCAACAATTCAAACGTACATTTGAGAGCTTCTGGTGGAATTCCATCATTGCTAGGGGCTTTCCCACAGGCTAGAAAATCAATGGCTCTACTTAGCTCATTCGTGGTGGGTAGAGCACCAAGCTCTTCCATGACCGGTAGGTCCGGGATATCGTCCAGAGCAGCAGTTGAGACATGGTTTATTGTTGCGTAAATTTCCAATTAGTGCTCAATCCAAAGTTTGAATTTCTCTCCTGAGTATAGTTGGAAATGCCTTCGCTCAAGTTGCTTTCACACGCCTGCAGACCCTAGCATCCCGTGTACTCCCAGATTCGCAGTGCGGCTTTCGAGCCGGAAGATCAACTATAGACATGATCTTCTCTCTGCGCCAACTGCAGGAGAAATGCAGGTAGCATCATATGCCTCTTTAAATCGCGTTCGTCGACCTTACTAAAGCCTTCGATCTTGTCAGCAGAAGCGGCTTTTTCCAGATTTTAGTAAAAATAGGCTGCCCTACACATCTGCTTAACATTATCAAGCAATTCCACGAAAACATGCAGGGCACAGTGTGTTATAACGGTGTCACATCTGAAGCTTTCCCAGTAAGTAGTGGAGTAAAACAAGGCTGCGTGCTGGGACCTACTCTGTTTGCTATATTCTTTTCCATCTTACTCCAGAAGCTTTCAAGAACAACTGCGAGATGATATACATACACACAAGAGCTGATGGGAGATTATTCAACGTTGCCCGACCTAGAGCAAAGTCACAAATAAGGAAGATTTTGCTGCACGAGCTCTTATTTGAAGACGATGCTGCCTTAATATCTTACACAGCAGATGGACTGCAGAACCTTGTATCCAGCTTCTCCGCTGCCTGCAAGGAATTTTGGCCTGACCATAAGCATAAAGAAAACCAACATTATGGCACAGGATGCTACTTCCCTCCCAACTATCACTATAGACGACTGTAACCTGGATGTTGTTGACAGTTTTACATATCTGGGATCAAACATCTCAAGCACCCTCTCACTGGAAGATGACATAAGCGGTAGGATAGGGAAGGCAGCAACTATTATGGCTAGACTCTACAAAAGAGTCTGGTCCAATGCCAAACTCACATCAAGGACTAAGCTGCAGGTATACTAGGCCTGCGTACTGAGAAAGCTCCTCTATGGATGCGAATCATGGACAAATTATACCAGGCATGAAAGAAGGCTTAATAGCTTCCTCCTCGGATGCCTGCACCGCATCCTTGACATCAATTGGAAAGAGAAAGTCCCCAACACAGAGGTCCTGGCTCAAGCAAGCATGAGCAGCATTCCAAACCACATTAAGCCAAAGATGCCTCCGCTGGCTTGGACACGCCAAGAGAATGCAAATTGGTCGCATACCCAAAGATGTGCTATATAGCGAGCTGGCAACAGGGAAAAGGTCGGTTGGTCGGCCATAATTCAGATACACGGACATGTGCAGGAGAGACATGAAAGAAGCCAAAATTGATATACGAAACTGGGAAAACCTGACTGAGGATAGGACCACATGGTGGGCTTTAGTGAAAGAAGGATCACTAAGAGCAGAGGAGCAATCTAGGGAAGAAGCAGTTGGAAAAAGAGCGAGGAGAAAGGCCAGGTAACACTGCCCATCTACATTGGTGTGTGTAAAATGCAGAAGAGACTGCCACTGAAGGATTGGTCTTATCAGCCACACTGCAAATATAAAGATAAATCTATCGTCTTTCGTAGACGGACAGATGCCATACATAGTCAAGTTTACACATAACTATTGGAAAATACTTTTGAATCTAAAAATTGTTTCATATTTAAGAAATTTAACGTTCTTACAGATACAAGTTAAAAAAAATTGTTGCAAAAAAAACAACAACAAAAAAAACAATATTCTATGGACGAACATAGTATTAGTCATTAGTATAATAGTATCCTAAATTAAGAAAATGTCTAGTTTCCTGATAAAAATATTCAAATAACACGCATATAGTCTTTTGATATAAAGACACAAATATCTTACTGATAAATTACATACATAGTCTCCTGATTTAGTGGAACAGATCATATTCTTTATAACGCAACATAAATTTTAATATAATCGCCAATTATAATGACACAAATAGTCTCCTGATTTAGTGACAAGTACTATTTCCAAATATAATGATACAGATAGTCCACTGATACAAGAACACGAAGATATACATATTCATTGACTTTGACATAGATAGTTCATCGATATAACGAAGCCAATAATCTCCAGATGTACTGATACATATATTCCACTGATACAACAACAAGTAGATAGACATAGTCCTTTACAAAGACAGTCCATCGATATAACGACGCCAATAATCTTCAGACATAAAAATACAGATATTCCACGGTTACAATGACAAATATATTCTACCAATAAATGACAGAATAGACTCCTTACATAAAATCATAGAACGTTATGTGATTAAGTAACTCAGTATCCTTATAAAATAATACATATAGACACCTGACATAACTAACATAGATATTTAAAAAAATATAAAAATACATACAGTTTTTTGACATAATGAAACTTATAGTCTCTGAAATAATAAAATATTAAGTCACACATATAGCGACACATATTTTTTTCTGATATAATTACAGAAATTCTTTTGACGTAATGGCATGTACAGTCCATGATATTCCCACAGATAGTCTCCGGATAGAATAGCAAACTATTCCACTGATAAAATGACAACTAGTTTCAATGATATAAGTAATTAAAAATAATAACAGAGTGAGTCACTCATTATAAGGACACAGATAATTTTAAGTTAAAATTAAACAAATAATCCAAGTAATACAATGGCATACTTCGAGTTTTGATATAAAGACAAGTACGAACCACTGATAAAATGACACAGAAAGTTCCCTGCAGCAATAAAGATAATCCCTTGAAATATATTGCTTATGAAAGTTTTTAAATTTATTTTTTCAAGTTAAAGATTAACGTAAGAATAAACTAGCTGTTTTGGCTGGGAACAATAAAGAACTACAAGAGCTCACTGACAAACTTGCAGACATATCAGGGGCATATGACATATGGATTGAAAATCAGCTCAGAGCAAAGCAAGATATGGGTTGACACATCAGTTGCCATTAGAGCAAACACAACATTAGGAGCCATCAAAATCTGGAAGAGGTTAAAAAATACGTAGGAGCCATTATATTAGTTCAGCAAAGCAGCGAAGACTGAATTAATCTAAACATGGACCAGCAAAATCAATAGCCTTCCAACAAAGCTCCGGCTGTACAGAACACTCGTCAAAACAACTTTCCTTTATGGATGCGAGACCTGGACACTACTGACAGCCACTGACAGCAAGCTGCAGGCATTTGAAAACAAATGCATAAGAATAAGCCTCCATATATGCCATCTTGAACAAAAGGCCAATGAGAAAGTCTGGAACAGAATAGCATCCATTGTGGGCTGTCAAGAAACCATTTTAGCAACAATTAATGAAAGCCAACTGGTATGGTTTAGTCATGTGCAGTGACATGATTGCGTGACAAGGCACTGTAAAAGATGGCTGGCAAAGAGGACTACAGTGGAAAATTTGGCTGACAGCATACACAAAATTGGACGTGGCTAAGCTGAGACTCAATGAATTACTTGCCACCGCTCAAGATTGGTGAATGTGGAGAATTTGTGAATTGGTGTCGGTTGATGTTTGCATGTGCCCCCCCCCACACACACAATATGATGAAGAACAGTTGTATTTATTAAGATATTCACATTGTTTTTGGAATAATTATTTTGTAACGTTTATATTTTAATGAGGTTGGATATTTTTCAAGCTCACATTTGGGGATTGTAAACTCTAGAACTTTCTCGGAAGTAAATTATGATATTGGCGGGAATAATTTCGAACAT
This sequence comes from Radix auricularia, assembly GCA_002072015.1. Classification (NCBI taxonomy): domain Eukaryota; kingdom Metazoa; phylum Mollusca; class Gastropoda; family Lymnaeidae; genus Radix; species Radix auricularia. Next base: position 1,416,729 of record MUZC01000378.1, on the reverse strand, counting down.
CGCGATAATTTATGACGCACCCCCATATACTCCTAAAGAAAGCATGTACTGAGCGTATTGTTGAGGAGAGTGTATGACTACATTTCCTTTACTGAGAACAATGGAGAGCACGTCACCGAAGTTATCCGAAAATTGAGAAACAAAGTTTACAGCAAGTTGCAAAGTAATCTTTTAAAAGAAAGGGGGAGAAGAACTTGCAAAAAACAAACATGTAAAAGAATTAAAAGATAATGTCTTAGCTTGGGCTTGAACCCAGGATCTTCCACGTGTTAGACGGATGTAATCACCACTACAGTACAAAATGCATATTATTTTGTAAAAGAATAATAATACTGAACTCAAAAAGCATTGTTGGCCCCGATGGACTCCCCACTCCCCGCCACCAATCTTTGCTTGCCAACCATAAACAGATTGGTCGGTGGTCGACATCAGCGAGGGTCATCCGACATGCTTGTTTGCACAAACTCGTTTACGAGAAATGTAGATCTATACTAGACGACCCGCGTCGTAGCATACGCCACTAACGATTTAGTGACGGGTGAAGACTTCATGAAAAACACATTTGTTCAAATGGGGTGGGTTTGGGCAAACGACTGTGAGTGAATGAAAAGAACTCTGGAGAGAGCAACATACAATTGTCCATGACCGAAAACAGGTTTTGGAAGATACAGACATATCTTTTTGAACGTTTGCCCTGTGCTTTATTTATTGTCGTGGCAAAGGCTAATCTAACAGTGAATCGTCTGTGCGTAAAGGTAAATGACGAGTTTGAATCTGATGGAGTCACTGATATCCGGAAAATAAGGACAGTTTTTGAGGAAGCAGCTGCGATAGTTACCACACACAGTTGCGCATGCCTGGAGAGCAAGTGAGGGCACCTATTGTATTCATTCTATGAAAGTAATTGTAGAGGAGAGTGTGTGACTACTTTTCTGTCACTGAGCACAACGGAGAGCACGAAACTATTATGCCAATGTCGAAAAACAAAGATTACAACCGTATTGCGAATTCATGTTCGAAAAGAAAGAGGGAAATGAACGGCACAACAAACACAACATTTTTAAAAATTAGAAAATTAATGTCTTTTTAAAACCAGTTTTAGTGTCCCTTGCACGCATCAGCTGTGACTTGATTTCAGAACGGTTAGATAAATAAGGGAGTTGGCTGGCTGAATAGAGAGCTGAATACATTTAAAAATACTCAGATTTACACGACAGCCCCATGCAGACAATGAAATGATTTATTTCCCAAAAATGTAAAAAAAGAAGTAAGGTTTTGTAGAAAAATTCAATTCCCTGTAAAAGTTTAGATGTCGAAATCGGTCTATGCAATTATTATTCTGACGGTGATTCTTAATATTTTTTATTTTAAAATGATTATTTTCTGACATGTAAGTAAAATAATATCTCATTATATGATACACTAGCAATTTACCCGCGCTTTGCTACGGTAAATTAGGATTTCAGTTATTGAAAAATGCGTCTTTTTATATATATCTCGTTATGAGAAAAAACCTAAGTTTAGGCAATCGTCCCCCTAGTGAGAAAGGATTTAATATTTTTTTGCCTCTTACCATCGCGGGAGTATACTCAACAACTTCCCAAAATTTCAAGCTTCTACCTACACGGAAGATTGGAGAAATAGTGTTGATTTAGATTTATATAGCCCATTTTAGGGAAAAAAAAGGTTTTGGGCCCCCGGCCACCCACGAGTGGCAATTTAAAAAAAATATATAATTATTTTCCTTATTACCATCGCGGGCTGTTACTAAACAACTACAGAAGGCTTTATACTTTTACCTACACAGAAAATGGGAGAAGCAATAATTTTCAGTTTTTAATGGCTCATTTAATAGAAAAACTACAAATATATATTCACCTGTTATTATCGAGGAAGTGTACTCAACAACTTCCTAAAGTTTAAAGTTCTACATACTCGGCAAAAAGGACAATTAGTGATTTTCAATTTTTAAAGATAAAGAGAAATAGTTTTTAGGACCCCGGCCCCATATAATTTGGAATTTTAAATTTCCTTTTCATCGTGAGAGGGTAGAAAGGATGAGTCAGTCAGTCAGTCAATCAAGGCTTTCGCTTTTATTAGTATAGAAAACCTGTATTTGGGCCCCGGCAACCCATGAGTGGGAATTTAACATTCTATTATCATCGGGAGATTGTACAAAACAACTTTCAAAGTTTCATTCTTCTACCTACATGGAGAATGAGAAAATTAGTGATTTTCAGTTTTATATAGTTTATATTAGGAAAAAACTACATTAGGGCCCCCGGCCCCCAGTAAGGGATATTTTAAATATTTTTCCCCTGCTACCATCTTGAAAGTGAATTTATCAACTTCCCAACGTTTGATGAATCTACCTAATTGGGAAATAGAAGAATTAGTGATATTTAATTTTTATACAGCTCATATCAGAAAAAAAAAAGATTTTTGGCCCCCTAACAACTTCACAAAGATTCATGCTTCTAACTACTCCGGAAGTTGGATAATTAGTGATGTAGGAAAGAACAGTTTTACGTCCCTGGCCCCACATGAGCGAGATTTTTAAAATTCCTTTTTCGAATATTTTCGTAGTTAGAGGATACCCAACAACGTCCTTAAGTTTCATGCTTCTACCTACAAGGGAAATAGGAAAATTGGTGATTTTCAAATTTTATACAGCACATTTAAGGACATTTTTTTTAGGCCCCTGGCCCCTCATGAGCCAGATTTTAAAAATTCTTTTTCGTCAATTTTCGTAGTGAGAGGGTACCGAACATTTTCCCCAAGTTTCATTCTTCTACCTACAAGGAAAATTGGTGATTTTCAATTTTTATAGAGCCCATATAAGGAAAAACAACTTTATGGCCCCCGGCCCCACATGAGCGAGATTTTTAAATTACTTTTTCGCTAATTTACGTCGCTAGTAAGTACCCAACAACTTCCAAACGTTTCGAGCTTCTACCTACACGGGAATTTGGATAATTAGTGATGTAGAAAAAAAAACAGTTTTTGGGCCCCCGGCCCCAAATGAGCGAGATTTTTAAAATTCTTTTTCGACAATTTTCGTAGTTAGAGGATACCCAACAACGTCCCAAAGTTTCGAGCTTCTACCTACACGGGAATTTGGATAATTAGTGATGTAGGAAAAAAACAGTTTTTGGGCCCCCGGCCCCACATGAGCGAGATTTTTAATATTCTTTTTCGACAATTTTCGTAATGAGAGCGTACCCAAAAAACTTTCCAAAGTTTCATGCTTCTACCTGCACGGGAAATAGGAAAATTGGTGATTTTCAATTTTTATATAGCCCATCAAGGAAAAAATCTCTTAGGGCCCTCGGCCCCACATGATTTTTAAACTCTTTTTGCCAATTTTCGTCGTTGGTGGGTACCCAACAACTTCGCAAAGTTTCATGCTTCTACCTACACGGGAAGTTGGAGAATTAGTGATGAATCAGTCAGTCAGTCAGTGAGGGCTTTCCCTTTTATTAGTAGATTCTATAGATTCTTTAAATTTTGTCATAAATCTAGGTTGGGCTTCTTTCATTTCAAAGCAATAATTAAATTACCTGACTTTCATTGTGCGTTGCACTGATTGGGAATCCTTGTACACACTGCTTAAAATTATTTCAATCAATAGGCGGACGGAGGTATAAAGCCACTAAATACCTGACCTAAAAGCAGTAGAATAGACGACAGGGATAAGCAAAGATAAGGATTAAAAAATCTGAGCAGAGTTGTTTGTCGCGCTGGTTATCAAGCAAGTCCAACACAGGCTGTAAAATTGCAACTCTTGTTGATAAGAAAACTAATTTTATTTTCTGGAGTCCGATTTTGATATGGATGACGTAAGATGATATTTTTAAACGGAGATTTATTTAAACTGTAAACTTACATAATTTAGTGTTATGTAACTGGAATCAAAATAAATTTAAGGTTGTTTACCTCATTAGTGGGACGTGGTGGTCGAGAGGTAGCGCTCTCGACTGTCATACCGATGGTCACGGGTTCGAATCCACACGAAGGTGAGGATTTGTTCTCGCGGCCTGAGGAGTCCCCGAGTCACCCAGCTCCGAATGGGTACATAACTAGACAATAGTTAGGCGGCTGGGGCAATGCGTGGAACCCCTATAGCCGTGGCCTGTGACCGCTGCATCACTTTCCAACAGATCATCTCTCATGGTCTGTGGACGCAATTATCTTCTGCATAGAAGGAGCGTCTGTATATCTAAGATAAGAAGATAGCAATATTTGGCTTCCAAGTTAGTCGACAATATCAACAAACGTCCGTTTACCAATATTTTAGTGAGATTATTCCTTTTTTGTTTTCTTTTAGACAAATTGGACAGATTAGAAAAAAATAGACACATTCTAAATAAGGCAGATTAGGTGTAAGTAGGCAGAAGGGTTTAAGAAGGTCTCACTTTCATCTGTTCTATAAACGGTGGGTTAGAAAGCCACTTTGTGATCCCGATAGGAATGCAGTTGTTATTCCTTTCTTCCATTTTATTATTAAAAAAAAATTTAAATTGGCATTGTCTGAATTAGATGCAGTTTAGATGGTCGAGTCGACGAGGACCACTTATTAGTCATCCGAGGGTTGCTGGGACGGGTTTGCCTATGTGTGCGCAGATGGCTGACGAGACCGATCCTGGCACGGAAGGTTCCGAACAGAAAAGATCTTCCTGAGGCTTGTTGTGTGAAAGTGTTTTAGTACTTTAGCATGGCCTTGATACACGGTCCATGTTTCGCATGCATATAGCTGTGTGGGGAGCACCACTGCCCTGTTTACCTTAACCTTGGTCTGGATGGTAAAGCCTCTTCTGTTCCAAACATTCGGGTACAAACTGCCAAAAGTGGAGCTGGCCCTGACAATTCTGGCGTTCACTTCGTCATCAATGGTGATATTTTGTAGTGTGCTGCCAAGGTATGAGAAACGTTTCACTTTGTTGAAATTCTGCCCGTTCACGGTGATGTTGGGCTCAACTTGAGGCTTTCCAGACGCAGGTTGATAAAGGACTTCAGTCTCTTGTGTGTTAAATTTCAGACCAAAGTTTGTGCAGGCGCTGGAGAATAGGTTACCACTGCGTTTCATGTCATTCTCTCAGGCAGCATTGAGGGCAAAATCGTCAGCAAACCGCAAGTCTATGATTATTTTTTGTCATGACATTGGTTTTTGCCTGCAGCCTCCGAAGGTTTAACAGTTTGCTATCTGCGCGGTACCTCAGTTAGACACCAACATCCTCGTTTCTGAAGGCCACTGTCAGCATGGCAGAAAACGTGAAGCTAAACAGTGTTGATGACAGGACGCATCCCTGCTTGACACCGTTTGTGACTGAGAAAGGGCAAGATGACTCTCCTCTGTCCCGGACTCTGGCCTGCATGCCTTCGTGGAATTGTTTCACCACGGCAATGTATTTCTTTGGGCAACCGCACTTGGCCATGATTTTCCACAAACCCTCTCCGCCAACGGTGTGGAAAGCCCTGGTCAGGTCAACATAGGTGGAGAAAAGGTCAGAGTTCTTCTCCTGACATTTCTCTTGCAGCTTCCTGGCAGCAATCACCAAGTCGATGGTTCATCGTTATCTTCGGAAAATACACTGGCTTTTAGGGAGGCGTCCTTGGTCAAGAAGGGCTGTGAGGTGGTTGAGTAGGATTCTGGCAAGGATCTTTCCTGCGATAGAAAGCGGGAATATGCCTCTGTGGTTGTCACAAGTCAGTATATTTTTCTTTCCTTTAAATAGATGTATGATGGAATCATCTCTGAACTCCTGCGAAATCATTGCTCCCATATCAAGAGAAATAGCTGGTTTAGCCTTTCAATCAGGACTTGTCCCACCTTGTGTGGCTCAGCTGGTATGACGTCTGAACCAGGTGCTTTGCCACTGGAAAGAAAACAAATTGCATTTTGGGTCTCGAGCAAGGTTGGGGGGGTCATCCAGTGCTTTGTTGGTTGGCACTTGGGGGAGACGATTGATGGCTTCAAAATTGATTGCCGTAGGGCAATTAAGGACGTTGTTGAATTGTTCAGCACACCTCTACAAGATCTTCCCTTTGTCTGAGATGAGAATGTTGCCGTTTTTGCTGAGGAGGATTTTGAGCCTGCGGACGTGGGGCCATATAACTCTTTCAAGGCTTTGTAGACGTTCTTATAGTCACGCCTGTCTACATAGCCTTGGATCTCATCAGCTTTGTTGCTGAGCCAATCGTCATGCATCTGACGGAGTTTGTGCTGTACAGTTCTAAGTATGTTGTTGAGCGCTTCTCTCCTTGAAGAAGACTTGGGGTTATTGAGGAAGCTTGGTGGAGACGGAGTTTCTCATCCAGCAACTGCTTGATGACTCTGAGTCCACATTTATTGTTGCTGATTTAGTTAGATCCATTAAAAAATCCATATATTATTATTATTTAAGCCTTATATCAATCAGTTGAGTTTTAAATAATCTGTTTTTCCCTAAGGCCTTGTTCAGTTGAACATAAGACATGATTGTCTAGGGCCTAGGAGATTAACATTTCTAAGATATATTACCTGTAATAGTAATGACCATAGGCTGCTTTGTTTCTATTTTATTTATTATTTTTTTAAATACAAAAATGATATTTTTTATTTGTTTTCACGAACTCATCAATTTTAACGTTTAGATTTGTTGATTTTCTTAAATATATTAAAAAAATATCGCTAGCTGGGCTATTTGTTTCGTATTTTTTTAAAGTTGACCGCAGATTTGTTAAATTTTATTTTAATTCAAGTTATTCCATAGGTTAATGCGTATTGTAATTTTTTTTTAAAAATCTATGTTCGTTTTTGTTTAGATGATTACTGATTACCTAACTAAATCCTGGTTCAGACGATCCAGGGATTCTTTCATAAAATATTATTGTCCTGGTCTGTTTGTTAAAAATATTTTTTAAAAAAATATTTCTCTAGCTTACTTCTGTGTCCATTCGCTCTAAGTCTATGTTACAGATTGTGTCAATAAAAATATCATTTATATTTGTCAGCTCACCAGAGATTTCAACCTTCTTGGGAAAACTGGAAACATACAGAAGTCAACAAGGATCACACCATTGACGAGGAATGAGTTCGAGACAAGTGCTAACTTGACATCTGAGACATCAGAGGTGACTTTGAATACTATCGATACAAAAAAAAACGGCTTTAATAAAAGATTTCTTTAAGTTATTGTGTTTGTGATAGTTGGTAGAAAATGCTATAATAGTTGAGTTGGATCAACTTATTCTTAATGTCAAATACGCAATACCCCATGTTGCCTAGTAAACTGTTTAAAGCAGTAAAGGGATGAAGAAAAGGGATGGCTGGAAGATAAAGGATAGCTGAATAGAGAGTGGATGGATGAATAGAATGTAGTGGCTGAATAGAGTATGAGGATTTTGTGACTAGAGTATGGGTGACGGATTCTTACATCGAAAAGAACAATTATTTTATTTTTACAAAGAAAAACTTTAAAAAATGTGTAATGACAATGGGCTTGTCATACTTCATACTTCATAAGTTAAGTATCCCTATCCATACGTTTATCAGAGTGTTGCATTAGATTATTTTTGTGTTCAATTTCCAAATTAAAATTAATTGACTTATTTATTATTGCTACTATGCTCTTCGTTCTTCTATCATCTTGTTTTTCAAGGTTTAATTATCTAACTGATAGTGATAATCGTGCCAAGTTTGAATATTCCCGAGTAATGATCCTAGACGCTTTTTTCGAATTTTTTTGTATTGTATTTATTTCGCCATTAGATGGTTCCCGTACAAAAGATTTATATTGTGGTACAGGTTTAACCAAAGTAAAGTAGCAGTAGCAGTAAAGTAATTAATTCATTGACATTAGAGTCCGTGATAATTAGTCATTTATAATAACTCCTAAGTATTAAGCACATTGGAGTAGCTAGGGGTGGGTTGTCCGCCCCGGGCGGCCCACATTTATATGGGTATTTGAAAAGTACAGCCATCTAAGACAACCACCCTTTATCTTTTGAATAGAAATCCAAGGTGACACCAAAATATTCGTAATTTCGAGTCTTAATTAACGGGTCGCACAACATTTGTTTGATTGCATATTGATTGTTATAACTAACGCAAAACCGCTCAAAAATTTAAAAAAGCTCTCAAAAAGGTATTAAATTGTTTGGAAAATTTAGGGATATACGCAGGGCCGCCGCTAGAAACTTTGGGGCCCCTGAATAGTGAGTACGTGTAAGCCCCTTTGGTAAAAAATCCCACAAAAACACAGACTGTTTTGATACACATTGAGACGAGATGAAATCTGTCACTGAAGCCAAAAGGAAAGCTCTTATGGCCTACGAGAAAAAACCTACACCCGGCAGGCTGCATGCCTTAAAAGCAGCCAAGTCATATGCCCCAGAAGGCGCAGCTAAAAAGGTGGGTTGAGCAATATCTGGAACTGTATGCAAGAGTTACTCAAGTCTACAGCACCACTCTAGATGACATTCCCGCTATGCCGCCCATGGAAGAACTTGATGTCGTACCGTCACACGAAGAGCTTAGCAAAGCAATTGACTGCCTAGCTTGTGGAAAAACCCCTAAGAGTGATGGCATACCACCAGAAGCTTTAAAGAGTGGCAATACAACTTAACTACAACATTTGCAGGAATTTCTGACCCTCTGCTGAGAACAGGGGCTACATCCCCCAAGACCAAAAGGATGCAAATATAGTGATATTATATACGAACAATGGTGATAGAAGTGACTGCAATTACGATCACGGTATATCACTCCTTAGTTTTGTAATAAAGGCCGTTGCCCGTGTCATACTAACAAGATTACAGAGTTTATCCAGAATCTCGGTGTGGTTTCCGCGCTGGTCGGTTAACCATAGACAGGGTGTTCTCTATACGGCAGCTCCAGGAAAATGCAAAAAGCATCAGATGTCACTATAAATTTCCTATGTGGATCTTACGAAAGCCTTTAATTTAGTCATTCGCAACGGGCTATTCCGAATTCGGAAAAAAGTCGTTTGTCCGACACACCTACTCACCATCATTAGGCAGTTCCATGCAACAAAATATGCAGGGCACAGTGCAGTTTAATGGAGCTACGTCAAGAAGCCTTTCCAGTTAGTAGCGGAGCTAAGCAACGTTGTGTTAATCTACTCGCACCAACACTGTTCGCAATATTCTTTACTGTACAGCTTCGATACGCATCTAAGGATCGCTGTGTTGAAATGTGGTTACACGCTAGAGCTGATAGAGGATTATTCATCACTGCACGTCTCCGAGCCAATACCAAAACGACAGCCTCTTTGTGAATGATGTGGCACTGATAGCACACACAGAAACTGGTTTGCAACAACTTGTGTCAAGTTTCTCCGACGCCTGCGAAGAATTCGGCCTGCGAATCAGCTTGAAAAAGACAAACATCATGGCCCAAGACACAAGTTCTCCTCCTACCATAAATATCGGCAATGAAAACGTTGAGGTTATGGACAGCTTCACCTACTGTGGGTCCAAAGTCTCCAACACACTGTTCATTGAGGACGAATTAAACAGTAGAATATGCAGCTGGAACAATCGCTAATCTAAATAAACGGGTCTGGCAAAACACAAAGCTTATGGAGAAAACCAAAATGTGTGTCTATCGAGCCTGCGTCATCAGTACGCTGCTATACCGAAGCGAGACGTGGACCACATAAAATCCCATGAAACGAAAGGTTCAAAACGCCCGGTGTCGTATCGTCCTGGAGTCTAACCGTCTTCCGTGGCCGAACCACCGGGGTTATTTAAATAAAGGATGAGAAATGTTCTTGGTGTTTTATTTTTAAATTAGTAGTTAAAAAAATTCTCTTTGTTTTACAAAGTCTTTAAAATGAAAGTATTTAAACGGAATTTTGAAAATTTTATTTTGCTTTCTTAAATTAATCCATTATGGCAGCTGGAATTATTTTTGATATATTTCTCATTCTTTTTCTCGCTAATTGTGTTGTATTTTGTTGAAATTTTCCAAAGCTCGCTGTTAGTAAGTTCGTTGTTTCTTAAACAATTTAGTGATTAACCTAACAATTTTATGGTACTTCTTCATACTCAGTGAATAGTTTTGGGCGGTTTGTTCAAAAAATTAATTACGTCATTACTTTTTCTTATTGCTTTTTTTTGACTATTTTCTCAAAGTGTTATGCTGTTGATTGTGTAAATAATTTTAAAAAAATATTTATCAGGTCACCAAAGATCTCGCCCTTCTCCTTATTGGCAAAACCGGAAACGGCAAGAGCGACACAGGAAAATTATATACTTATGTGCAAGGCCTTCGATGTGAGTTCTAACTCGACATCTGAGACATCATTAGTTAAGTTTGGGTATTCCCGATACAAGAATCGTAACCTCAAGGTCGTCGATTCCCCGGGTGTTATTGACACGCGTGGCACAAGTGACGAAGCTTTAAACCGTGTCACCGAAAAGATGTCTGATGCCATTACAGCCAACCCTGAAGGTTACCACGCCTTCTTGCTGGTTGTGAGGTACGGGGCCAGGTTCACTGATGAAGATGTCAATGCCGTCTACATGCTGAAGAGAATTTTCGGCGAGAATTTTGTGAAGAAATTATGCGTCTTGATCCTGACCTGCGGTGATTCATTTAAGGTAGAAAATGAGGAAACTGGTATTTCGTTTCATGATTGGTGCAGCAGACAAACTGGGTGTTTTTGTGAAATCATGAAAGAATGCAACGACAGGGTTGTGCTGTTAAGTAATTATACAAAGGATCAAGGTGAAAAAGAAAGACAACTCGACGAGCTCATCTCTGTTGTGGACAATCTTTGCCTGAGAGGCGATCGTTACACTGATCATAATTTTGAAAAAGCGAGATCGTCTCGTGAAAAGTTTCTAGTAGAATCCAAGATTCCTGTCATCCAGGAGAAAATTTTAAAAGAATCAAGTTATGCTCTACAAGAGCTAAGATCAATCAGCGAACTTAATCCAGAGAATCAACTTGAATATTTAAATGAACTACTGCCTCATGTGGTGCAGCTAGTTGAGGAGGTTTACAACCAAGATAACTTGAAAAAAACCGTGGATGGGTTAAGAAACACTGTGGACACAGAGATTAAAATTTGCCACAGGGTCATCCAAGAAAGGGAGAAAATGAACAGAAAAATAAGTCAGCTGAAACAGAAGAGTGAATCAGATGCCAAGAATCAGGAGGCGTTAAAGGAAATGCTGATGGAAGCACAGGAGACTATAAGGGAAACAGAGAAACTTATGCAACATAACATAAATATGGTAGAGGAGTTGCATAAAAGGGACAAAGAAATCTTTCTGAAACAGTCAAAGGGTAAATCTTCGTGTTCCATAATCTAAGGACCTTAACATTTATGCCCTCTCCACCTCCATTCTCTATATCTTTCTCTTTTTCTTTCTAACTACCTCTCCCTCTTTCTCCTCCTCTCTTCCCCTTCCCTCTATTTACCAATTCTTTGTTAATTCCCATTTTCCAGTCGCGCATTTTTAAATTCTACAAACCACACCACTTGTTTTCTTCCCCCAGCTCCGTATCCAGTCCAGTATTTGTTTTTTTTTAGGTAATAGATTATTTCCTCCCAAGTTTATCAATAATTATCTATTTGTTAAAAAAGTATGTGAAACAGACATACAAATTTTAAAGAATATATTTGATGCTAGGACCCTGCACACACAATAGTGGGCATATTCAGTTCAATTCAGTGTAGAATTTCATGTGGGTTATTAGGTTCATGTATGTTTAGTTAGGTTTAGAGCAATCAATCAGCACAGAAGCCAAGATTAAACCTCTGGAAAAAATATGTACCAAAAAGAATGAATTTTGTTTGCTCAGCATTCTCGTTAACTAATTATCGTCGGCGTCTGCGATTCCTCCAAGGGTATAGCCTCCCCCCCCCCTAAGAGAGACCTCCTGCCATCCCTATTCTGGGCCAGCCTCTCCAGGATCTTCAAGTCATGGCTTATTTTCTTGATGTCTTCCTCCAATTCTCAGCGCCAAGTTTCTCTTAGACGGGCTTATTGTTACATCAGGGGCCATTCATATATTACCTACGCAAAAAGTCGTATTTTTCTTAAACCCCTCCCCTCTGTTGCACCCCATACATTTTCGGGACCCCCCACATGCGTACGTACAAATTCGCTACCCCATCCCCACATGGTTGAAAAATTATGGAGTCAAAATATATTGGTTTTACTCTTTGGGGCAGTCCATAAATGACGTCACGCGCTTTGGGTGGGGGTAATGAAAGGTCACGCATTTTTGACAATTTAAGACAAGGGGAAGGGGCGGTGTTTAAGAAATGAAAATCAAATTTAAATGCCTTCTTAAAATAAAAAAAAGTTTCACTTGATTGCTTACAATTTATTTTGTTACATTTACATGGCTTCACACGTGTTAAGATATTAGAGTGCAGTCTTACACTAAATACATATTGAGGAGAGCGGGGTCTAAGTTTTCTGATAAGGGGGGAAGGGGGGGTTAAAGTCGACAAATTCGCGTGATATTATTCATGGACGGCCAAAAAACTTATAAAATGTAACAATTTAAGTAGCAGTGGCGTAGCTAGGGTCATGTGCGCCCGGGGACATGCCACAAATTTTGCGCCCCTTGTCGGACCGAAATATTCTGGGGGTTTCAATTCTAAATTTTACGATTTATATGGTTCATTTTCGCAGCATCTGGTGCTTAAATGAAATAGAATACAGACTAATAATTCTCTTTACAATTATAAACAATTTATCTGAAACAAAATACTCTACTACTTATACATGACTCGACTAGACATATTCTAAAATAAATTGATCCTCCTGGATTTGAATTTCGCAAACTCGTCAATCACGTTGTCAAAATTGATATTTTCAAGTGCTTCCCTTTCGATGCTTAGGAATGCATGATCACCCAGATGATCTTGTCCCATTGAAGCACGCAAATGAGACAAATTAAGCTTCAGTTTGTTGAAAGAACTGCTCACAGCTTTCAGTTGAAACAGCAATTGCTAGTTGTATTTGAAGTGAAATGCACAGATAGGGAAATACGTCATCTCGCTATGAAACAATAAAACCAAGAAGATCCAAAGGAATTTCCGGTAGAGCTTCAGCTCGGGTACAGAGTACTGAGCATCAGTTTTTAAGACCTCATAATTACTTTTTTCACTATGTTGTTTTCCTTCAAAATTTGTGCCTTTTGGGGGAATTTTAAAAAACTTCCCAATAACTTAAGTATTTAATTTAATTTAATTTAATTTTAAAAAATTAATTTTGTTAGGTGATATTTTTAAATAAAAGCAGTTCTATATAATGTCAATGAATTTAAAATTTCGTTATTGTTTATTAAGTAAAAAGAGATGGTGTTGTTTTTTTAAAAAATCATTGTCCACATAAAACGGGTTATTATAAAGTGAACATTTTCGATTCATTATTTTTAAATGGATAAATTTGTACGTAAAAAAGAAAAAAAGTATTATTAATTATTAATAATTTATTAAAAATCCAAAAAAATAATAAAAAATTAAAACATTTTCTTTAATTTTAATTGCTATTTTATCGATTAATATAATTTTAATCGGTAAATTTTTTACCGATTAATCGAGAAATTAATCGGTAATCTCCGCAGCCCTAATATATATATATATTAGGGCTGCGGA
>MUZC01000378.1:1329401-1402811 GCA_002072015.1 Radix auricularia | reverse complement strand
TATATATATATATATGTGTGTGTATATGAACAATGGACACTCTTAGTTAATATTGTATATCTTTTTTATAATTTTTTATACATCAGAAAAATAATGTTTTCCTTTAATTGTTATTGTATTTCACCCATGAGGTGTTTTCATATGGAGCATCATTTTTCTCATAAATTTTACTTATTATTTCAAGGTCATGTTTTACTAAACAATGAAAATAGAAAATAAATTCCATACTTGATTCCCCTATGTACTAAATACAGTTTTTTTTTTAACCCTCTCTACAACTCTCTTCACTCTATAAGCTTAAGTAAATACGACACTCTATAGTAAGCCAATTGTAAGTAATAAAATACTTGTAGCAACATCTATAATCTATAAGATAAAGGAGAGAAGCATTAGTAAAAAAAAGGTATTAGCTACATACATCAAAGCAACGATGACCTAAACCATCAATGTTTTAATGTAATGTAGTTTCTAAAAATTCTAAAAAAACAACTGAATTTTAAGACTTTTCACAAAAATTAGCGCACCGAATATGGACATAATAGCATTTAGGAAAGTGCGCCGCTCAAAATAAAACACCAAAATAGTTTTTATATTAACTTCTTTTCTATTACATATGATCCTTCTATACAGAAGAGTGTTGCGTCCTACGCGTATTCAACGTTTATATCTAATCTTGCTTTTTATTTGAGATTTAAATGTTGATAGTGTTTTCAGGGTTCCATCACGTCACCCATACCACTACGAATTTCATACGGCAGGAACGAGGAATTGTATGTTTGTTTTTGCAAACGAAATAAGAAAGAAAATTGTTTTTATCCCTCTGTCGATCAGTGTGTGGTATTAAACTATCTATGAGTTGCATATACAAGTTACTATTTACTGCCTTATGTATTATTACTACTATGCTCTTTGTTTGTCTATACTCAAGCGTTTCAAGGTTTAAAGATTTCACTTATGGCGTTAATCTTCTCAGTTATAAATATACTGCTTTCTTTTGTGGATGGATCCAGTGCAGGTCTCAACAAATGAAAGTATCATATCAGTTTTATATTCTTATTATATCTGTAAAAATTTCTCTCCATACAGCTTGAAATGTCAACAACAACAACAACTACAAAAAAACACCACAAAAAAAAAAAACAAAAACAAAAAAAACAAACCGTTATCCGCATATGGGATTACTTCTAATTTAATATTACTCTTACGTATTTTGAATATTTTGTTTGGATTCTTTTTTTTTAATGAATGAAAATAGTTTGCATTTATTTTTAATTTTTTTTTTTTTTTTTTTTTTTTTTTTTAACAGTTGATACTTTTCTATATGGGAAACATACTCCCATTACTTTCTCCTTTTATCAATTCATAAAGATCTTTTTGTAAGTTTTTGATATCTTGTATAGATGGTTCCGGTCTTTTGCAAATATGTTAAGAAGGTCCCAAGGATATGCACGGGTCGAAAAAATCCCGAAAAGTTTAAATGGATTTCTAGGAAAATAAAAAAAATGGGAAAAGTCAATATTTTTAAAATTTCTCGCCAACCATAACAGCTATCGGGTTGAAACAAAAGCCAAACGATAGCTAATAATATTTAGAACAATATTGGAGAAGAAATTTCGGAAAAAGTCTGTTTGTTCGACTCTCGTAATTTTAACAGGCACTTTGTATATAACAATTGTTTTGTTTACTATTCAGAATTATTGATTTGAAATGACTTTTTATGTAATCTAGAATTATTTCACTTGAATAAAATCATATCAGAAATTCGTAGTTAAAAATTGCGTTTAAATACTAATTGGTGTTTTTATTACTTTTTTTTTTCTCTTTGTACATTTAAAAGATTTTTAAATTTACGGCTTTTGAGCAAAAGGTACACACACACACACANTATATATATAATAAAAAAATAAATTTAAAAAAAACAACTATACTAATACCATACACAGGTTAAAAGTAACCGTTAAATAAAATTCAGTCTTACTCCATTGTTTTGTTTTCTGGTAATTGTGTTACTTAGTGTTGAAACAAACAAAGATACAAACACAACTTAGTTTTATTTACATAGAGAGATAGATAGATGGACATAACGCAGAAAACTCCCTTGTAGTATTTTTCTCTGTATAATTTGATTCTTTCAGTGTATTTTTAATTTTTGAATTCATAAATATATCTTAACCACTTAAATTGACTAATTAAACTGTTATAATAAAGCAGGAAAAAAATCAACTTTATTTTGTTCCTTATCTTTTAAAAATATGTGATTTGAATTAATTTAAGTATCGAAACATTATATAATATCTGACGTTCTGGTTTGAGACATTCTCCTTCCGAATGTAAGACATCAAGAGATGGCGGGGCTGAGAAAACTTACCAGTGGACATTTATGGGGATCTACATGCAAAATAAGATTTAAAAGACTACTTTAAAAGATATTATAAATAGAATTCCCATTAGGTAAAAAATAAATACCTCCGAGTATAATTTATAACTTTAGGTTAATGACTCGCAGCTGCAGTTTGTAGCTCGGTTGTGGTTCCTCTTATGCTGACACAGTCCAGTCTGAAGATCATTACAGAAAACACATATTGGGATAATTTGTACATTGGTCATGACCTCACCTGATGTCCAGCGATAAAGAAAATGACATGAAAATTAGTCAAAAACAATAAATACGATCTTCTATTGAAAAAACAGCAAACGAAACAACTCCTTGTAAACTCATGAAACAATATTTCTGAGGACTCACACTGTTGCGTTCTGGGTTCTGGATATAATCTTATTAAGACAGACTCTTGTCAAATATAATATGTTCTTTATTGTGGTAGAATTACACGTATAAATCCTTCACTATCTGCATTACACTGCAGTCAATACAGCCATCGAGACATCCAATTATAGGCCTACAGGCTCCGGTCCTCACAATGTTCGAGCAACCTCGATAACACAATGTCTCACAAGCACAGCCCTGGCCTAACGTCCACACGACTCTCAGACGTTACACCACCCTCTGACGTTTCTAGACTCCCACACACTACACAGTTCTACACTATTTATAGCCCTTGCGCGCACTCTCAAGTCATTGCCTGACATCAAATCTCCGTCAACTGAACACCGTTCAAACATTCTCACAACAACTCACAACAACTCAGTGACAGTGATTCTCATACCTTGACACACACGTTGTACGCATTTTTATCGATTTGAACAAAAGATGATTTTTTTGTATGCAAATTGATATGGACATGGGGTGTGAGAGTGAGGAATCATAAAACACGTTCTCTAAAGCTGAACTTATCAAGCTAAATTGACTAGTAAGGGCATTGCAAAACATTTAATCCCAATTGTTGTAGGTTTGGCGCTCAAGATCGTTTGTTGTTTTGAGCATGAACGTTTTTTTTATTGTTTGTTTGTTTGTTTGTTTGTTGTTGTTTTTTTAAAAAGGGGGGTGGGGGTGATGGAATCTGGGAAAAATAATACAAAATAAAAGTGTAAGGAAAACGAAAGTTTTTTATTTTTTATTTTAACAAATGTCTTCTGTTTCGAACGATCTTGTAAAATAGAATTAACCTTTAATGTTTCTGTAAATATAACATGAAAGATTGTATTTTTAAATAAAAATAAATATCTATAATTCAATGTTGTAGCATCATATAGAGCATCAAGGGTAAGAACAGTGGCGTAGTCATCTAAAGGGCGGCATTGGTGGGCATTTGAAAAAAAAAAGCCATTTCCGACTAACACCAATTTTCTTTTGAAGGGGCAACACCAAGGTGAAACAAAAATATTCTTAATTTCGAGTCTTAATTAACGGATTCACGCAACATTTGTTTGAATACATAGTTGATGTGATAAGTAACGCAAACCCGTTCAAAAATTAAAAGTCGCCCAAAAAAGGTTGTTTTTGGAAAATTAAGCGGTATGTATAAAAATAGCACTTTTATAAGAAAAACAACACATCACTGCTAGGCCGAATAATGTGTACTATTAATATAACCACGACAGTTTTTGCGTGGAATTTCGACATGCGCAGAATGATGCGCTAACAAGTACCTTATATAATATGGTGGTTCAAATATTGTGTAATTTATACTACTGTTTCAGATATTGAAAATTATTTTAAGGTAACTTACTAAAAATTAAATGTATTTTGTTTTTATTGCATTAAAATATTCAAGTTTCTCAATTAAAAGACATTTCAATAACATAAATAATTTCGGAAAAGACATACTTAAAAATGTCAAGCGTCTTTAAAAAATTGACATCTGAAGAAGTAACTAGTAAAATGAGATCAGATGCTGGAATTTTATTCATATCAATGCAATATTTTTCTTTTCTATAGACTACTAAAGATTCTTAACTTATGGAACACCATTAAAAAAAAAAAAAGATTCAAAACCATTTCACGAAACAAAGTTATACGATAACATAGAACGCTCTTAAAGATTAAAGAGAGCTGGAGATATCAGCTGAAATTTTTTTATCCATTAAAATTATTTTAATAGATAAAATAATTATTAAAACTAGGGAAAATCTTTCCGATGGTATTACAGATTTATCAATAAATAATCAATCATTAATAATAAAAAATAGTTGCTTTTAAATTTTACATACAAACTTCTCCAGCTTGGAAAAAAAAGATTTTTAAAGTGTAAGCTGTTTTAATAAGGAAAATAATATCAACAATTAGACATTGTTTTTACTTACTTAATAACAAAATTAAAAATCATTGATATTATATTGAACTACTTATATCTATATAAAAAAATGGGCATTGTCTATTTTGGTTAGTTCACTTGAAATTTTTAGTTTAATGTCGTTATACATATTATTTTTTGCTTCAATCAAAATTATCGATTAATTATTCGGTAATTTTTCAATAGTTAACGATTAATTTTAAATTAATTGATAACAGCACCAAAAAAGGTTTTAAATTAAACCCTTAAAACGAGCTTCTCAAAGCAGACCGAGGAAGACAGAAGACAGTCTAGTGTGCTACAACTGGACTCAAGGTGTGCCGCGTCAGACTCATGTGGCGTGTGTTAGACTGGTGCACCATGTCAGACTGTTGCACCGTGTCAGACTGGTGTGTCGTGTCAGACTGGTGTGTCGTGTCAGACTGGTGTGTCGTGTCAGACTGGTGTGTCGTGTCAGACTGGTACACCGTGTCAGACTGGTGCACCGTGTCAGACTGGTGCACCGTGTCAGACTGGTGTGTCGTGTCAGACTGGTGTGTCGTGTCAGACTGCGTGTCAGACTGGTGCACCGTGTCAGACTGGTGTGTCGTGTCAGACTGGTGTGTCGTGTCAGACTGGTGTGTCGTGTCAGACTGGTTCACCGTGTCAGACTGGTGCACCGTGTCAGACTGGTGCACCGTGTCAGACTGGTGTGTCGTGTCAGACTGGTGTGTCGTGTCAGACTGGTGCTCCGTGTCAGACTGGTGCACCATGTCAGACTGGTGCACCGTGTCAGACTGGTGTGTCGTGTCAGACTGGTGCACCGTGTCAGACTGGTGCACCATGTCAGACTGGTGTGTCATGTCAGACTGGTTCACCGTGTCAGACTGGTGCACCGTGTCAGACTGGTGTGCCGTGTCAAACGGTGTGCCGTGTCAAACGGTGTGCCATGTCAGATTTAGTGCCGAGTCAGACTGGTGTGCGTGTAGACTGGTGTGTCGTGTCAGGCTGGTGTGTCGTGTCAGACTGGTGTGTCGTGTCAGACTGGTGTGTCGTGTCAGACTGGTGTGTCGTGTCAGACTGGTGTGTCGTGTCAGACTAGTGCACCGTGTCAGACTGGTTCACCGTGTCAGACTGGTTCACCGTGTCAGACTGGTTCACCGTGTCAGACTGGTGTGTCGTGTCAGACTGGTGTGTCGTGTCAGACTGGTGTGCCGTGTCAGACTGGTTCACCGTGTCAGACTGGTTCGCCGTGTCAGACTGGTGTGCCGTGTCAAAAGGTGTGCCCTGTCAGATTTAGTGCCGAGTCAGACTGGTGTGCCGTGTCAAACGGTGTGCCCTGTCAGATTTAGTGCCGAGTCAGACTCAGACTGGTGTGCCGTGTCAAACGGTGTGCCCTGTCAGATTTAGTGCCGAGTCAGACTGGTGTGCGTGTAGACTGGTGTGTCGTGTCAGGCTGGTGTGTCGTGTCAGACTGGTGCACCATGTCAGACTCTTGCACCGTGTCAGACTGGTGCACCGTTTCAGACTGGTGCACCGTGTCAGACTAGTGCTCCGTGTCAGACTGGTGTGCCATGTCAGATTTAGTGCCGAGTCAGACTGGTGTGCGTGTAGACTGGTGCACCGTGTCAGACTGGTGCTCCGTGTCAGACTGGTGTGTCATGTCAGTTTGGTGTGCCGTGTCAACCGGTGTGCCATGTCAGATTTAGTGCCGAGTCAGACTGGTGTGCGTGTAGACTGGTGTGTCGTGTCAGACTGGTGCACCGTGTCCGGCTGGTGTGTCGTGTCAGACTGGTGCACCGTGTCAGACTATTTCTCTCATTTAAAATTCAATTTACATGTAATTTAAATTTTTATTTTAACAATATGCTATTCGGACTATTCCTTGAAGAGCCCAACAACAATATTTCCAGAATTCCCCAGTTTACGTCAAACGGGATTTCCCTATTTCTTTGAAACAGCGTAGCATCGCCAAACAATATTCGACATGGATGGCAAGACCCCAAAACAGTGAACTCGCTGAATACTTTCTCTTGTGTGTGATCAACTATCCGGTAAGATGTATTTTTTGTTTATTTTTTCATTTATTTTGAGTTCATTTATATAATTAAAGTTAGCAATGATAAGATTTTAAGTTTTTCTACTATCTATATTAGCATTGGGGACAAACGAATCTGAAATATCTATTTCTATAACAACATACTGTGCCTACCAGGAATGTTTCAGTTTCATAGTTATTTTTACCATATATTTGTATTGTTTGTTAATTTTGCTCTCTATGGCATTAATTTGCTTAACAGGGCATTTAAAACTCTTTAATGTATTTTGTCATGTCCAAACTGTGTCTTAAATAATATACTTATATCTATGGCGGATTAAGGGGGGGGGGCTGAACGGGCTAAAGCCACGGGCCCCCGACGGTTTAGGGGCCCCCAAACTTTTTATATTTTATAATAAAAGTGTACAAAAGTTTGCACGAACCCTTGAAGATATAATAAATTAATTAATACTATCTATACAACTTATCGCGTTCAGACATGATAGTATTGATAGTACCGAATAATCGAAAAACTTTAATTGATTCACTTCGCATGATATAAAATATAGTTTATATTTTTAAAATTTCCCATTTTCGAGAAGTTCCGCTGGCCGTGTGGGTATAGTACATGCTCGTGGGTCTACCGGTGTCGGGTTCCATTCCCAGCAAGGGCATATATTTTTTTTTCTTTTCACACTCAATTATAACTACCGCGAACACATCAAACAGTTATTTCTTCGTGTTCGTTTTTTTTTTTCATTATTAAAATTTAGTTACAGTCTTATATTAGCTGTTAACAATCATTTTATTTTAAGAATGCTGGCTGGATAGGGCCCCCGTTTGATTGCAGCCCAGGGGCCCCGTGCAGTCTTAATCCGCCCCTGACTTATATCCTCAATCTGACTTATGCATTGACTGTGAGTACTGTGACTTATTGCTTGACTGTGGCTGATCTTCCAGATGTGAATGATGGCCTGATTGAGACTGTCTGATGGCCTGACAGTATATGACTGATTGACTGACTCTGACTGACTTAAGGATTGAATGAAACTTGCCGATGTTCTCTGTGAAGGCGTGATCAAAGTGAATTCAATTTCGAATGATTAAAAATGTAATACCAGACAACCAAACTTATGATGATAATAAAGATTTATAATTAATTCTATAAAAATAGGAGTTAACGAGATTTTATATGGCATTATAAAAAATTAATGAGCTAATTAGCGATCTTTTGAATAACGGAATCTGAACTTTCTATTATCTTTGTAGACAGGATGAAAATATCCGCATCAACGCGTGACCTTGACATACTTATGATTGGCAAAAGTGCTACCGGAAATACATCATCTTAGGACGGATAGTTTTTAAAATTGAGCCCAGCTTTAACTCCGTGACCAAAGGCCTGATTTCCAATAAAAACTAAAACTGAACTGTGTGTTTTTTTTAAAAATTCTCATTTAATCTTTTTAAATCAAGAAAGTATGTGGATTATTTATACACAATCATGACTGCGTCAAACGATATCTGAAACAATCTACTAGACACTTTCTGCTTGACAATAAATAGTTTTTTCCATAGCAATGCCGTACATTGTTGAGGGATCTTTTATGAGGAAAGCATGGTGCCTAGCCAGGACCACGAGTGTCGCAGTTGTTGATATGAGTGGAGCATGTTGTCTGCCAGAATATGGAATATCGGATGTGTTGAGATGAGGAAATCCATGTGTTTAGCCAGGACAAAAAGTATCACAGGTGTGGGCCACAGGACTTGGTAAATGAACTGTCACTATTTATACCTAGGCCACACGTCTGGGTCAAATGAACTGTCACTATTTATACGATGAACAACAAGACTAGGTCAAGTGAACTGTCACTATTTATACCATAAGCCACGGGACTGCGCCAAGTAAAATGTCGCTACAAATATCATGTGTCACAGTTTTATATCATGTGATATAATTCTATAAATACATGAGCCCTTCATTAAAAACTCTGTCAAGTGAAATATGACTATTAATACTTTGACCAGTAAAACTAGGCCAAACGAGCTATAATAGGGGTGTGCCGGATCCGTTTTTTTCAACCGGATCCGGTTCCGGATTTTCTTATGCGAAATCCGCCGGATCCGGATTATTCCGGTTTCCGGATTTTGTCTGTTTCTATTTATATTAATTATAGTCTGTGTCTCATAATGACAAAGAAAGCTATAAAAGCATATGACCCCGTGACCTATCGGCATTTTCTGATCACCGGTTTATAGTCTGTTTCAGGCATTCAAAAAACTTATCGGCGCATGCCGCTTAGTGAAGTGCATGTACCTATATTACGATAGGTATTTGAAAGACGTAGCAAAAATACCGGGTGATTAATCGGCCCACAAATTTGAGTTCGGTCTTTTAGTGACACTTTTCCTGCTAGTAAAAGGCATTTGATTATCACAGTAATAGTACGGCGAGTGTGGCTCAAACCCTATTTGAACAGAAAAAACGGGGAGGGGAAACATGTGCGCCGCAAAATTCAATTATTCTGGCGAGTTGGCGATAGAAAAATAATGTTTTTTTAAAAATAAATTCCATTTTATCATCATTGTTTACTCCGTAGCTTTATAATTTTATTATTAATTTTAAAGCGCGATTTGACTGAGCTGACCGGCATCACACACAAGAGAGGTAAACATGACTTCAAAACGGACGGGGCGAGGCGTTGGTTTTTGAAACTAATGAAAAATGCCTCGCTAACTTTAACGAGCGATTGAACCGGTTCTCATATTTAGACCGGTGAACTACGAGTCCTCAAAATAAAATATTAAAAAAGACAATTAACCATCACTGTTAGCCGGTCCTAAAAAACGAACGGTCTTAACAACCTTAGTATAAACTCCACTTCAATTTCAACATTCAATGTGGCGAATTATTTAGTAACAGCTGAGCGCCGCGGGCCGCGCCAAAGAGCGTTAGGTAACCAAGTGGTAACCGACCAGCCAATCAGAGATGGCGCAATGTCCCTAAAAGTATTCATAGATAGGCTAGGTCAGCACAGGCCTGCTGGCTTGACACAATTTGAATGTCGTCTGCCGTGCTTGGTAAGGTGGCGGGCTGGCGGCCAGGCGATTGGGCAGTATAGTTGCTTATTATTTCTGTTACAACGTCATTGGTGATTGCGGTTAAGATGACGTCACGAATAATAATTACTCATCCCCGCACTATCATGTATGGGATTGGGCCGATTGGCCACTATTAGCAGTGCTGACTCTACCCTCTGGTATGTTCGGAATATTAAACATTAAACAAGCTCAACACTCGAAACAATCGATTAATGTATCGTGATCGTATGGAATTCGGGAAAGAGAATTATTTTTATTTCAGATTATGATCCGGTGAGTTACAAAATCTGGCAAATTCCGAAATCCGGATTCCAGTTGTTCCGGATACATGTAAATCCGGCGGAACCAAATTTCACCGGGTAGTGCAAAATCCGGCGGAACCGGATTCCGGACCGGATTCCGGCACACCCCTAAGCTATAACTGTGCAAATGTTGATCATTTTAACTGTTAGGGTAGCTCTCACTTTGAACACCGTGACCCACATAACGAGGTCAAAAGAGCTATCGCTATAAATAGTTTAATGCGTGAACTAGGTCAAGTGAGCTGTCACTGTACTTATTTGACCCTCAGAACTAGGTCAAGTCAGAATAACAGCTTAGCTTTTACCTGTCATGAAGGAGTGATGTGGGGTAAATGTCTCTGGTACTTTCCGTTAGTGTCATATATTTTGACATTTATATCATCTGTTTATTAACTAACGACTTGTCATTTTGACAAATTTTGTTTGATAATGAATTTAAGCGAATAAATATCATCATAGTAAAGTATCACCTCAAAGTCTTTTTTTTTTTTTTTTTTTTTTTTTACAGTAATCCGCTTTGTTTATTGAGCTGAAAATTTGCTGAAAGACTCGTAGCGACGATTTTAATGATCTGTAAAAATTTAACATCGATAGAATTTAATGTAAATAAAGTAATGCATTTTTAGAGTATCTCTATGTAGCGTGTAAATGTTTATGCTAGTCTGTCGGGCGGTGTGTATTATATTGAACATACTTTTAAAATCTATTCAGTACATTTTTGTGCTAGTTTGTCACGCGGTGCGTATTATATTAAACATAATTTTAATAATGTCTCATATATTACGGTTTATTATTTAGTTTACGCTCATATGTCAAGTGCTATTGATGTGGTGCCAATAAAGCAGAGTTTGCTTATTGTGGATGGAAATGTCTTGCCTACGTTCCTCCATGTATTCATGAATATTGACAAAACTTCGTAAATAATTAATTTAAACATTTTATATGCAGGCCTGGCAGGACGTCACAAAACAACAAACGTTTGGCCAAAAAAGAAATCATGTTAAGCCTGGTCCCTTTTGGAACTCAGGACGTGTTAGCGCATTTTCGTATTATGTATCAGTACTTATGTTAGATATCAGCATTATGTAGTTATCAGTAATTGTGTTTAGATTTTAGACATATTTTTATGAATTTTCTTATGTAATGAATATACCTGAAATTTTTTTTATTTAAAAGTCATTTCTTTGCATTTTAAAATTTTTTATTTTCTCTTTAATCTAACTACAAGTGTTTTGTGGTCACTGAAATAGGACTCATAAATGAAACATTCTAAATTGTAATCAGCTAATCGCCCAAATACTCCGTCATTTGTTTTTTGATAGATCGTGGTTGCCAATCTTGGTGAAAGTAGTTGAGTGTTGAATATTGTTTCGAAAAAGTTTTCAATTTCTGCCCCTGGGCCGCTAAGATCTTGATTGAAGTCACAACAAATGATGACGTAAAACTCTCTAAACTTTTACACATATTCTAATGACGTCAACAAAAAAAAAAATTAATTCTTTTGCACGCTTTAGTACCACTAACCAATAACTTTAACTCTTCAATGCTTGAAAAACGATGTATTCGACTTCCGGCAATGGCGGCCGTTGCCTGCGCCAGTGTTATCTCTCGATTCGCAATGTTTTTTGGTAATTTTAACGGGGTTTTTTAACGGATCGAGTAACTGAGTGTTGATGCACAAATGGCAGGTCAGGACATACAAAAAGTATATATACATCATGGGTCTAGGACTTATGGTTGCTGAGATCTAGGGTGATGACAGACGGACGGACAAAACGTGTGCAATAGCGCATTCGACTTCTCGAAAATGCGCTAAAAAGCCTTCCTCGGAGAGCAAATAGACTTAAACAAACAAAGTGAACTAAACTAAACTAAACTAAAATAAAAATCTTAGCTGCCGTTGTTCCATAACACCACAATTTCCCCTAATTAGAATCCATAATTTAATGGGATCACGTACCCAAATCTCATCTCATTACATAAGTATATACCATTTGTGGTAAAATTTCGGCTTCTGTCACGTTATTTCGTTCAACCCCGTTCCATGTCGTATTCTGATTGTATCTACGTAAGTTTCATCTAGACAGAAAGTTACTTTCTCATTCTAAAGTGTACAATTAGAATCCCAACCTTCATTTATGTTCCGGTGAATAGATTATGCCATATGTAATATTTCGAAAGTTCCAGTTTTAAATTATTACTAAACATATCTTTCACACAAATTACTGAAAACATTACAGAATTCTTTACCGTAAATATATTTCACATTAAAATAAATATTTCAATGAAATACAATAGCTATGAACAATATTCTATAGACCCGTACCATATATTATATTTTAGAGCCTTACAGATCATATTGGCAAAGAGTAGTTGCATTTGTTTGTATGAATGAATCGGAACTTGGATGTAGAGTAATAGGACTAAGTAGTTGAAATAGTTGCTAAAATGTTCTCTCTTCATTTTCAGACCAATTAAATCCGAATAGAAACAATTACACCCAAGTCAAGCATGGATTATAATGATTACGATTACTGCGTCCATTGGATCGATGACGAGGATGAAGTTTATGATACAACATTTTTCAATGACAATGTCAATGACATATATGCACGAGCAAAATGTAGAAATTTAAGAAAGGATACAGAATCCTTAAACTGGAGAAACAATAATGGACACACAGCGCTCATGCTGTCTGTATTGAAAAGAGACATTGAAACCCTCAAGGTTCTCCTAGCCGCGGGGGCCGACCCTAATATTACAAGGTCGTCTGGAAACACAGTCACGGCGCTGACACTTGCTGTTCAGAAGGGCCTTACATTTTCTATAAAAGAACTTGTACGTTACGGGGCACATTTCGCCTGTGAGAGGGGAATTGAAGCGTTAGAATTGGCTGTGTCGAAATGTTTCTTCAATGAACTCATCGCGGGTGAGGAACAATTTTTCGCAAGCGATAATTCAAAAAGAAATAGTAAACAAACCGCCATTGCCATAGCTTTTGAAAACGGCAGACAGTCACTATTAACAACCTTATTAAATTGCGGATTGTCTTTAAAGAGAACCCTGCTTCTAGATTCAACTTTAAACAAACCTGAATTAGTCAAACTTCTCATTGACAACAGAGTTGATGTAAACGCGACTACCCCAAGCTTAGATACTGCTCTACACAAATCTGCTCAAACTAACAACATTGAATCAATTAAATTACTTATTCGAGCCAAGTCCAACATCAATGCTGTTAATAAAGAGGGCGAAACAGCTCTGCAGAAAGCTGTGTGTTTTGAGTGCTCTGAAGTATCTTATGACCCAGAACTCAGGAAATTAGAATCATGTAAAAACTTGGAAATCATCCAGCTGCTCATTGAAGCCAAGGCTGATGTTAACTCTAAGGACCAACATGGTGATACAGTTCTTCACAAAGTATTGAAGCATGGCAAAACTGAAGCAGTTAAGTTGCTGATTGATGCCAAAGCAGATCCTAACGCCATCAATAAAACTGGCGAGACAGTACTTCACCATGCGGTGATTATGAGAAATACTGAGATCGTAAACCTACTCGTTAAAGTAGTCTCAAATATCAATGCCCCCAACACTGATGGCGACACAGCGCTGCACAAAGCAGTGCGACTCGGCAACACTGAAGTAGTAGAGTTGCTTATTGATGCCAAAGCCGATGTGAACGCAGTCAATAAAATGGGTGACACAGCACTTCACATTGCAGCTGATAAAAGATGCACTGTCATTGTGAAGCTACTCATTGATATTGTCTCAAATATCAATGCCCCCAACACTGATGGTGACACAGTGCTACACAAAGCAGCGCGTAGAGACAACATTGAAGTAATTAAACTTCTAGTAAATGCCAAAGTTAATGTTAAAACGAGAAACAAAAATGACGAGACTCCCCTGCATTTAGCTTCAGTTTCAGAAACAGGGGTTCCTCATTATTACATCAAGTATCTAAATACTCCAAAAAGTAAATCGGAACCCAATGAAACGTTGAGAAGTGCTGTCAGTGAGTCATGTCCTATTGTCCACTATCTGATTGAATCAGGTGCGAACGTTAATGCTGAGGACAACTTCGGGAATACACCACTTTCAATAGCCGTCGCAAATGATAACCTAATGTTAGCATATATTCTCATTAATGCTAAAGCTGATGTAAACAAAACTTTGACCAACAGATGTATCCCGTCCACTTCATCACAACAAATGATATCACATACACCTGGCCGAACTCTCCTCTGGATGACACTATCTAAACAATGTCATCTCACTGAGATGGCCAAGCTATTGATACAACACGGGGCAGATGTCAATGTTCCAAACGAAGACAACCAAACTTTTCTGATGCTGGCTGTGGATAAGCTTGATGTCAAGTTGGTTGAGCACCTGATTTCTGCTGGCGCGGATGTGAATGTGACAGACAGTTCTAACAACAGTCTTTTGATCCGAGCTCTGAAACTTGCCATCCAAGAAATTGAGAAGCGTAAAATTCCAACCTATCATGACATGAGTTCCTTTAGTTATTTCAGATCTTACTCTTCATATTTGAATGTTGACAGGACAGATGACGTTGAAAATTCAAAGACTATCTTAAGGCTTCTGGTAGAGGCGGGCTGCTTCATCAATACTCAAATTTTTCAAGGTCCAATGGTTTTGGCCGTTAACGGCGGTCAAATAGACCACGTCAAACTGCTACTTAAACATGGGGGGAATGTAGATGCACAAGATGACGAGCTGAACTCACTGTTAATGCTGGCACTTAAAAATAAGTCGTTTGACATAGCTGAGATCCTCATGGAATATGGTGCTAATGTCATAAATGTCAAAAATAAATTTGGGGACATGACGTTGCATTTTGCTGCAAAATGTAAACAATTAACACTATTTCAAAAAGTCATTGAAAATATGTTAGGTGTGAAAGGACATACAAAACTCAGACATGGCGTCAAAAGACGTAAATGTTTTGACGAGCAGTCGTTTAACATAGACATGGTAAATAACAGATCTGAAACAGCCCTCTACATAGCTTCGGCTAATGGCCGTGGGAAGAATGTCAGATTGCTGTTAAAATATGGAGCTTCTCCAAATATCCAGTCTCAAAATGGCAACACAGCGCTGATGACAGCCTTAAAGCGCCGCTTTGAAAAAGTTGCCAAAATCTTGCTGACAGCCAAAGCAGATGTCAACACACGCAACAAACGAGGTGAAAATGCTTTGCTCATCGCTGCCAAATCTGGATGTACGAAAACAGTGGAGCTCATCATATTAATGGGGGCAGATCCTCTTTCTTCGACAAATTCTGGCAACACTGGGCTTCATTTGGCCGCAAACATAGATATTGCCAATTTGTTTGTGAAAGCTGGCGCAGATGTAAATACAAGAAACATTGACGGTCAAACCCCTTTGCATTTTGCAGCAAAACAAAGAAAATATAAAATCTTGTCGTTTTTGATAGATCGTGGTGCAAATGTGAACGCAAATGATTTTTTTGGGGATACACCATTGATCATTGCACACAAAAAATCAGAAATAAGGATCATTTTAGAACTCATTAGAGTGAAGGCGGATGTGAATCTACAAAACAAAAAGGGGAAAACGGCCTTAATGTATGCAGCTTACAAAACTGGTCCCCTACGCTATACAATGCGAACTACAACGTTAAAAGAAGTAAGAGAGTCGGACTTTCTGCTGCGATCTGGTGCAGACGTTAACTTGAAGGATAACATTGGCCGCACAGCTCTCATGTACAACTACAAGGAGAACAATGAATGTAATAATGGTTTGAGAATGCTGAAGCGTGGAGCTGACCTTGAAACTGAGGATTATCAAGGTCGAACGACGTTACTTCAAGTCTTGCAGGCTTATGGAAGAAATTTTAAGGCCCTTGAACTATTAAAACTGGGGGCAAACCCTGTGCTTAAATCCAAGTACCGCAACATTTTACTGCAACCGTTGTGTATTTCCTCCTTAGTCAAAGAGAGAAATGAAGTTGTAAGGCTTTTAGTCTGTAATGGTATTGTCAATATGAGGTGTTTTACGTGCAATTTTACGTCTTTGAAAGATACTTATGTAGAATTGTGTGTCCAAAGTGGCAAATATGACCTGCTAAGATATATTCTTGCAAATTGTTATGTTTTAAATAAAGATTTGTCCTACATAAGGCTACATTACTCTAGTACCTCAACGTGCAACATTCCATACACATCCAACATTGAATATCCGAAAATGGTCACCCTTCTCCAAAGAGCAGCATCTCAACCCTTGCCGTTGGCCAATCTCACCTTAATAGCTGTTTCCACAATGATGGGTGAAAGCCCTGAAAGGGAAGTCCGTATTGGGAATTCCCAGCTTCCCAATCCCCTCAAAGACATGTTGATGTTTCAGACCAGAGTTGCCCGTACAGCCACAAAAGACTGGTCTACACTTCCTGTATGTTTCGAAGCTTAACCGGTGGTGTAAATAGCTTTCTGGTAACTCCTTGTTGCTCAAATGGCAGTGGCCATAGATGCTCAATGGATATCCAATCAATTAACCAGTGCCGGCTTTAGGCATAGGCGAACTAGACAGCCGACTAGGGCCTCCGATTAGTGGGGGCCTCGCACAGGAATTATATAGAACAATTATATATATTTAAAGACCAAACTACGACGTCGGTCAACACAACCAGAAAGAAAGACAATTTAATAGAAAACAAAAACTTATGCAAAATAGAATAAGTACTGGAACAATGTTTTACAAAGAATCATTTCAATTTTGCAGTTTCATGCAAAACAGAATTCACCAACTCGTGACAATGGGGATCGATTGTTTTACCAATTACCATTTATAGGGATTTGTTTAATTGTTAGGAAAGTACAATTCATGCTTAGAAGAGCATTTATGACTTTTAAAAAACAAAAAAATTCATTATCATTACTGGGGCAAAAGAATTCACAATCAGGTGCATTGGTGAAAATGTCTGAAAATGCCAACGATCCTTGATCAAGGACCGAAGAAACTGGATTGGCGAAATAACTTTTAAAAAAAAAATATATTTCTGGGAGCATTAGTCATCTTGTAAGATTTATTGTTTCAAATGAATGTGATCAGCAAATTGATGCAATCAAAAGACATTCAATGAGTTATTGCACTGTAATGTATAAATAGTGCAACCGAGTTAATGAAAAATACAAAGAAAATGAATTTGTGTCGGTTCAAATTTCGTTCAGAGAATGGGCTCAGAATTAGAGATGGAACCAGATTAAATCATATCTCCAGCTGCTACAGCTTGAGACGAAAAAAAGTACACAAACAGTTCAAATATGAAAGCGTAGAAGAAAAATTGACAGATTCAAAAGAAAAAATATTGAGAGGAACATTTTAAAATGTTATGTTAGATAAAGCAGTTATGTCATCGACAGCACGTTTTGAGTTTTTTTTAAAATTTCTGCACAACATCAAAAAAATAGTAGAATCCAACCAAATTGATGAGACGGGAATTTTGCATGGATTTGAATATATCACTCAGCTATGCATCTTGTTCAGATAATTGATCCGAAGGATTTATGAAGTGAATTTCAAAAGATTTCCAACATTGTTCCAGATACGGTCTAACACTTCCCGACAACGAGTGTAGGAGGAACACAAGATAAATAACTACATCAGTTTGAGTAATATCATTACCATTAGTATCGTTATCTTGTCATTTATTAGCGTTTTTTTTCAATGCTATTTTTAAGAAAAAAACTTATATTAATAGTAGATTCTTTCCTCCCTGTTGTGAATGTTATTCAATTAAACTTGCACCGTGTTTCCTAATTAGATTGTCAACAATTTAAATGTTTGCGCCGCATTCACAGTAACGTTAGTTCCATGTTGATATTCATGCCTGCTTTTATCTCTTTATATGTGGCAAGAATAGTTTTTTTCTATGATTCAAAATATTTATTTCCTAATGTTGTACACGTAGATCTATCAATTTTTTAATAAAAAAAGTTGTGTTTTTAGTTTACTTATTAAAAAGTTGTCATTGACTGATGAAAAGTATTTATCAGAACATCAGGACAGAAATCGTTTTTAGAAAGTTAAGATACTATCACTTTGCTATATAAAGTTTTTAAAGTGACGTATTTAAAAATGTATAAGTGCACCGTGATTGTGATTGTGGTTTTGTTTTTAACCCATTTATGTCTTTTTATCTTTTACAATGTACACAGGCTCGTTGGACGCTCGATCACCATGTCACCAATACTTAATATTTTCATAGCGACTCTTCCATTGCCTCCACGAAGTTTAAACATGTAATCAAAATATGATTCATATGCTAAATGTTTTCTAGCTTAATACATGGTGAGATTAAGGACTTAATTTTAAAAACTTTAAGGATATTTGTTTCTATCAGTAGTTTTTTGGTTAAATTAATCACTTTTATATATAGTTAATTTAAAGGGGCATATGCAAATGATCTTAACTAACCTTTGTAGGTAAATATAAAGATTGTCATAAATCTCTAAGCACATATATTTTCAAGGGTTGGTTCTAAGCTTTCTAAAAAAAATCCACCTTTTTTACCTTTCTGTCTCGAACAGTTATCATTTATTTTTATATTTAATATAAAAACTTTTTAGTGAATTTCTGAATCACTTTTATTTAGATAAACTTTTTTTTTAAAGTGTCCCCCTTTTAAAAACGTTGCACCCATTTTGCCAATAGCTTGTTTATTTTTAAAGATAATTTCACCAAATTTCAAAAGTCAATCACATTTTAACTTACAATATTATAAAAAACTTAACCTCATTTTTACCAACACTATAATTTTGTAAAAAATAAAAATGTGAAGGTCGTGTTGTTAACAATTATTTTAAAAGTTGAAAAAATAATTGTTCTCATACCAAATTTAAAAATAAAATAAGATGTTTATTGGATATTAATTGAAAATTTGTGAAGTAAATGTTCAATCAAACTTAATGTGTATGAAAGGTAAGTAGAATTTTTTTTAAAAAAATAGTTTAATACATGAATCAATAAACTATATACTATGATAATTATTGATGTCACTATTAGCTAACTTACTAAGCATACATTATATAATAGTATGTTTTATAAGATATGTGTATGTTATATAATATACACTTAAGTAAAGGCTTACATTCGTTGAAATAAGTGAGAGAGTTACAGGGAGGCATATAGGTGACGCATTTGACGACTAAATTAAATTATTTTTAGAAAACTGTGACGTAAAACACGAAATTCCAAGTAGCACCTTTAGCGAACCGTTCATTGTGCAAAAAAAGATTTCCGTCAATTTTTGTTGTAAGCTAAATATTTTAACGTTTTTGTTACATGTCACTTAGCATCAACTCTAAAAAAAATTAAGCATGGCTGACGGGGCCCCCCTTCCGCTGGTACCCTTGAATAAGTTATTGAATGAACAATTAAAAAAAAACTATATGTTTTTTTTCTGCCTGTTCTTTTCCCCATTTTTGTGAACATGACTAAGCCTAGGGTCAGCAAATCATAGTGTATGTTAGGCCAGGAATGGTAGTAAAGGGTGGGGGGCTGGTAACAATAACCACTTTGCACATGTCTCCACGTTTACCCCCGTTTTTCATTACCTCGTGTTACTGTTTGTGTCCGTTCTCTCTCTCTCTCCTCCACTCCGTTCTTTGCACCATCTATGATGACGAGTCTGCGGCGTAGGCTACCCCACGAGTAGTATCTTGTTTATTATATTAAGCTTAGGATGAGGCCCTGAAACTTTTGAGATGAATGAAAATTCCCACTCACCCTTATATAAATGATACAGTTAAGTGTAAAAAGATATTTTAACTTTACTCGAAATTCTAAGGAACAGTTTTAAAATCAAATTAACATGTTAAAAATAAAATTTATACAACGCTGTATTTAAATAAAAAAATGTTGCGTTTAATATATGGAGTTTTTATTTGAATTAGAATGCTTTATTTTAGAATGAAATTGTGCAAATTACTGTAGTTTGTATTTTATTATAGAAAGAGCAATAAAGCCTGTCCAAGGAAGCTCCGCCGTCGTTTCGGTGGTGTGTTGTCAAGGAGTAATAGTAGTGATTAGCAGGAGTGACACACTTCAAAATGGGAGCACAGTGCTGAATGATGATAAAACTACTGCACCAAAAAAAAAAAAACACTAGTTTTAAACGTCCGCGTAAATTTGTTTAATATGTAAATGAGATTTAATTTTTCTCCGCTAGTCATTGGTTGTAGAAGTCGGTAGGAGTTTGAAGGACCAATCGCTATCGAGGACCATATAGACAACTGCCGTTTATCATTATTTAGATGTTAAACTTTATTATACAATGTCCCCTTTTTTATACGTTTTATTTTATTGTTTACTTTTTCGAATCGAGAAATTAAATGAATGTGCTTATGGAGTACTTTAGATATTTTAATCACAATTTTTTACCCTAAATTTTTGCCCCCTTCCCACTTTTACACTTATTGCATTTAAAAAAAAAAAAAAAAATCTAAGTAGTAGAAATAAACATCTCTATTCCACAACCCGGATGTCGTTCATCCAACTTGTGTACAATTTCTCATGATGCAATAATATAGTTGTATTATAAACTCTCGAAAATCACAATAGTATTGTCACTTTTGCCCCCTCCCCCAAAATATCACTGTTATAAAAAACAAACAAAAAAATTAAATGATTTCAGTCTAAGATACTGTCATTTTTTATTTACATGTATTATCTTTGCAAGGCCCTCGAATGTTTTTATTTCATGGAATATGGCCCTCTTTGCAAAATGTTTGGGCGCCACTGTTGTAAAGTGTAAATGGTAATTAGGGATACAAGTTCGAGAGCAACAACCCGCTCACTCTCTCTCTCTCTCTCTCTCTTTCTCTCTCTCTCTCTCTCTCTCTCTCTCTCTCTCTCACACACACACACACTCCCTCTCTCTCTCGTTTTTTAACAGCTTAATAAAATAATTGTATTTTTAAAAATGCAAATTGTTTCAATTAATAGATGTAGTTAGTAGATAGTTAACACAAAAAGCCCTCTTGTATTTTTTATAAATATACTTTCATGCTTCAAATTTATTCTACTTTTTAAAAATTCATAAATATATCCATTAGCACATTTTTTACTGATTAAATCTTTCAAATAAAATTTAGTTTTAAAATATAGACTATACACGTTAGTCTTGTTCAATATATTCCTTAAACATTGACTACGAATTCTTTTAAGTATTTGAACAGTACCTAAATTCTCAGTGTTGTGTTTGAGTAGAATGTTTAAAACATTCTAACTGAAATGAGACTTCTCATGGTTTTCTACAACTGAATGTAAGTGTGAGACAGCAAGAGATGGCAAGATAGAGAAAACGTACAGTGGTAGTTTATGGGGATCTATATTAAAAATAAGATTAAAAGTTTAAGAATGAGAAATGGAAAATATATCATTAATTAAAAAAACAACAACATAATATTTTAATCAGTAATGAGATTTTTGAAAAGGTAAATAATTATATTATTTTTGGGAAATGAGCCGTTAACAAAAGATGGTGTAGTTTGTCTCTCAGCTTTGGTTCATCCTGGTACGACAAGCGCCAGGCTAGATAGGTTGTGTGAATCAAAATCTACCATAAAGGACCTTTAATGTTATATGAATATAGTAGAAAAGTATCAATTTTTAAGTATTAAGTAAGATCTTTAGTTCAATGAGAACTCAATGTGCCGTGTCAGGCTGGTACAGAAGCACACAGACAGATGTGGGCCTTAAAAAAGGTTTAGCTTAATATAAATACAAAAAAANTATATATATATATATATATGTTTCCTCTTCATGCACTGATTTAGGTTGGAAATGAGACAATATGTGTCAATAAAAGAAAAGAAATGTTATGGTTCAATTATAAACGACGTACCGCTAACGACGTTTCGGCCGGTGTCTTTATCAATACCATACAATATTAATTTGCAATAAAATATCAAATAACATATCTTTCTAAACTGTAGAAACCAATGGGTAGAAAACGAAAATAGACGAAAGCACAGATTATCGATTATTAACCAAAATATGAATGTATGTGAGGAAAGTCAGTCAGAGAAAAAACCGAAGTTGCATTTCCTTGGAAAATTGTTTTGTCAACTTAACAGATTCATGGGATTCCAGGTAATGCTATAAATATAGCGTCCCGCAGGGTGTATTTTTAACATGAACCATAATATATTCATTGAGCTATTTGCGTGAATCATCAAGGTCGGCCTTTTAAAATATTTTTGCTTTATTCAGAAACCATCGACGGTATTTATTTTCTATTAAAAAAAAATAAATTATAGTGTGTGTGTGTGTGGGGGGGGGGGCTGATGGAAGGCCCAAGAGAACCATATTAACTTACATTGTCAGTCTGTGAGGCTCGGGGCGCTCTCGTATTTATACCCTAGAGGTTGATGACATTGCGAGCTCGGTAATGGTGACATAAATTAACTAATTTGGTTTGTACCACGCTGCTTCCGCTAACTGGACCGTATTACCCAGGGCATCCTCTCTTTTTGTGCCATACACATAAGAACCCTGTAGGTGCTGCCCTTGCGCACTCTGACCTCTGAAATAGGAGAAATGCCCGATAAAATCATATTTTTATATCGTAATGAAAAACTAATAATACATTTTGCAGGGTTTCTCTAAATAATATAATTTAACGTTGAAACCATGCACAAGTACAATATTAAAGCCAACCTCATTACTGTGATCAAGAACCTATACATCAGAGCATCCAGCGCAGTACTCTACAACAGCAAGCTAGGAGATTGGTTCAAGACCACTGTTTGTGTCAGACAAGGGTGTTTACTCTCCCCCATCCTCTTCAACCTCTTCCTCGATAGAATTATGACTGATGTGCTCGAAAACCATGTCGGAACGGCTAGCATCGGAGGAAGGATTATAACTAACTTACGCTTCGCCGATGACATAGACGGCCTAGCTGGCAGCGAGGACGAACTAAAAGAAATCCTTGCAAAGCTAGAGAAGACGTCAAAGGCCTATGGCATGGAAATTAATGCAGAAAAGACCAAGGTCATGGCAAACAAGAATTTCACAAGTGAAATACTGATAAATGGTCAAAAAATCGAGGAGGTCCCTACCTTCAAATATCTAGGGTCTGTAATATCCGATGAAGGCTCAAAGCCAGAAATTCTTGCCAGAACGGCCCAAACAATTGCAGTACTAAGCAAACTGAAAAACATCTGGCAAAGCAAGAAACTCTCCCTGAGATCAAAGATTCGACTAAAGCGCTCTCTGGTGATGTCAGTCTTCCTTTATGGTTGTGATGCTTGGACGCTAACCACAGACCTCCAAAGAAGAATTAGTGCGCTTGAGATGAGATGTTTTCGAAAGGTATTAAACACGGCGCACATCACGAACGAAGCGGTCCGCGACAAAATAAGTGCTGTCATTGGCCCTTACGAGGACCTTCTCACCTCAATTAAAAAGAGGAAACTACGATGGTACGGACACGTGTCAAGATCTGGAGGTCTCTCAAAGACGATATTGCAAGGCACAGTCCAGGGAAGAAGGAAAAGAGGCAGACCAAGGAAGAGTTGGGAGGACAACATCTAAGAGTGGACCGGCCTTTCATTTAGCGATTCCCAGAAGGCAGCTCAGAACCGTGAAACTTGGCATGAGATAGTGCGCAGCTCAAAATGGTGCCCCAACGACCCAGCGTCGGGTTAAGGGATAGTTCAAGTTCAAGTTCAACGTTGAAATAATTATGCGTATGTGTGACAGAATAAATATATACTCAAGTAATAAGAATTTATTCATTTGCTGCAGTTATAATATAATATACAATCATTATTATTATCTAAAATATATAGTCAAATAAATAGCTTTTAAATTTAAATAAATTTACTTGATTATTGTCCTTCCTTATTTTTCTGTCCTTTATTATTCGTGTTTAAAAAATAATAAAACTGCAGTGGTGTATATTGATTGCTTGTTTTAATTGGTGTTTGTCTGGTGGTGTGGCTGTCATTAGGTAGTGAAATCTTTACAAGGGTGGAGTAAGGAGCGAGTGATGTCTTTCAAGAACTCAATTTATGTGTTTTAAAAAATTCATAATTATGCACTGTTTATTTTCCGACCTGGTGATATAAGCTGCCTTTCTATTTAAAAAAGGCCAAAAAAAAAATAATAAAAAAATATAAAAAAATAAATAAAAATAATTTTAAAAAAACAACAAACAAACAAACAGAAAAAAAACAAAATAAGATTTCTCATTTATAAAAAAAGACAAATAATTTTAAAACATAATATGCATTTTTTCTGTAAATTACTTGACAGTAGACTGAGCAAATTAAATAAAATGTTTAAAATGATTAAATAAAACTTTGCACAATTTTGTTTAATTCTGCATCTTAAAATAGCTTCTCACACATTACAGATGCCTCTTCTGTACTGAAGATTATTGCATCCTTCGCTTATCCATGGTTTATGTCCTGCATATATTCAAGGAGTAACCCAGTAAAACGTTGGTATGTTGTCTCCAACCGAACTTTTTAAAAATCTTGTTACCCTGGCTTTGAAAGGTGTCAAAAACATACGTATTGGAAAATTGAATTTGATCTTTCAACAATCAATTAGCTTTTCCATTCTTAAAGCTATTATCTATGATAACTCTTCTTAAAGATAAGGTCCATGAACTAAAAAAAAAAACTATTTGTATTTTTCATTTGAGTGCAACGATCATTGCTTAACTTTGTTCATTTAACTTAGTATCAAAGTTCTTTTTTTTTTTTAATCTGCTTTTCCGTGAAAAGCCAACTAACATCATTTCCAGAAATCCCCAGTTTACGTCATACGGGAATTCCCTATTAATTTGGAAAAAAAGCTTCATCACCAAACTACATTCGACGCGGAGGACAAGACACAAATCATAAATTCGCTCAATATTTTCTATTGTGAGTGTAATCAACTTACAGGTGAGATTTATGTTTTGTTCGTTTACTTTTCATTTATGCTAAGTTTATTTAAATAATGATAGTTAAAAATTATAATGGTTCGGATGGGAATGTTTTTCTAGTGTCGCTATAAGGGTTGGGGACAAACGAATCTGACATACATATGGTCACTAGTGCTTAATTTTTATTGTGACTAAATCTTGCTCTTAAACTTATTAATTAGTTTGGTCAAGTTCTGACTGTATCCTGGCCGCCTAGCAGGGAATGATTTCTTGACTGTGACTTAGTGCTTGACTTTTGTCGATCTTTTCAAATCTGAATGATGTCCTTACGGCGAATCACTGATGGGCTAAATGTGACTGACTGAATGCACTCTGTGTCTGTCTATGGTTCCGTCTTTGACTGATCGCCTGACAGTGACTGATGGCCTGACTGTGATTGTCTGCGTAACCCTGAGGGACATAGTAGAACAGTTCAAAGCAATTAAAAAGGCGTGTTTAGCTTCTCGCTATGAAATAGTATATGGCGTTCTTGTTTTAGGTTATATTTCAATTTTGGAAAAGGGGACGGTGTAAAAAGAGGATTTGAGCATTTATAATTATAAATTTTTGTTTGTGTACATCTCAGGATGTTTAATATTTCGAATTCATTGCAAAGGGATAAGTTACTTGGTTGTTTGAAAAAATTGGGCGTCATTTGCGCCTTACAACCTATAGTTGTTAAATATGGAAATAAATGAAAAAATAAAAAAGACGTAAAAAACTAAATTTTTCACTATAAATACTTTATATACGATACATAGCTATTATAATACGCAGGGCAAAACAATCCGAAAATACCAAGTTCTAGTTATGTCTCGTAAAACGCGTTTAAAATAAGGCACACCGATCGTGAATATATTTTTTTTAAAAAAGTAATGTCAATGTATTGCGAACCTTATTGTGTGACATGAAAGGTTGTTGAACATAATACGCACCACAACACTCTATTAAAAAAATAACATGATACATGGAGATAAAAAAATAATTTAAAATTTTAATAATTCAATTACTGTCCATTCGATCGATCTGAAATTTTGATAAATCATTTTATCAATTCAGCTCGCTAGCTTTCGAGAATGTGGGTAAAAATAAATTAAAAGTTTTTCGGCTTCGGCAAGCAAGCACGCACGGTCACCCGGGCTCAGACACCACAAGTTAATATAAAGGATTTAATAAACATAAATAACATAAATGAAAACTCTGTTTTACATTATTTTTTTATTTCGATGTGTATTTTTTCAAAATTAATAGATTTCGGATGAAATATATTTATTTTGAAAACTTCCGTAATTTTTGACGGGTAATAAACTAGTTTATTATATAAATATAGGATTTAACGGGATCGTATAGTTTAAAAAAATAAATTATTAAGCTATTTAACCATCTTTTGAATAAATGGAATCTGATTTTTCTCTTATCTTTCTAATCAGGATAATGTCGATCTCTGCATCAACGCGTGACCTTGACATCCTTATCATTGGCAAAACCGGCAATGGCAAAAGTGCTACCGGAAACACAATCCTCGGACGGAAAGTTTTTAAAAGTGAGCCCAGCGTGAACTCTGTAACCAAAGTGATGCAGTACGAGTTCTCTCTTGTAGACGGACGCACCTTGAAGGTCGTTGATGGGCCCGGGGTGTTGGACACGGAATTAAGCGAAGAGGAATCCCTCCAGTTGATAGTGGATGTACTACAGCAAGCAATAGCCGCCAACCCAGAAGGTTACCACGCATTCCTCCTAACTGTCAAGTTCGGTGGAAGGTTCACGGCCGAAGACGTACAGACCATCAACGTCCTCAAAGGTGTTTTTGGCGAGGATTTCGTACGCTCCTACTGCATCCTGGTGGTGACCTGTGGGGACAGCTACGACCCGGATGAGACCGGCTATTCTTCATTTGACGATTGGTGCAGGACGCAGACTGGCGTGTTCAGGACCCTGGTTGAAGAATGCAACAAAAGAGTGATTTTGTTTGACAACAGAACCAAGGATGAGGTGAAGTTGAAAGCCCAGCGTGACCGTTTGATTCGCATGATCGAGGGACTGAGTTCATTAGGGCAGCGGTACAGTGGTAAACACTTTGAGCTTGCGCGGAAAGAAAGAGACCGACTCCTGGTGCAGAATAAATTTGGAAAAATCAGGGAAGAGAGCCTAAAGACCACGAGTCTGGTACTTCAAGAGCTTGGACGAGCTCAGCTCAAAGACCCGGAGCAGCAACTCGAGCCGCTTCAGGAACTGGCACAAATTACAGATGATCTCTTGTCGAGCGTTAATAAAGAAGACAAAGAAACTGGAGCCCTTGATGCGATTGTGAAAAATGTTTCAGGTATTAAAAGCATAATTGAAGAGCAACTGAGAAACGCCCGGGACGCCATTGAGATCAAGGAAAGACACGAACGTCAGAGACAGGAGATTGAGAGACTGAGACTGGAAAGAGAAGAAGAACAACGACAGCTAGACGAGGAGCAGAGGCGGGAGTTGGAGGAGAAGATACGAGTGATGGAAGAGAAGAGCAGGTGTGATCAGATGGCCATGGAAAGAATGATTCATTCCCAGAAGGTTTTAATGAGCCAAACCGAGCATCTGGAGAAAGAATACAGAAAAATTAAAGAAGAGAAATTCACAGAGATGGTATCCACTCTTTGCAATGCCTTGCATCAGTTTACCATCACCGTACTCCCAGCTTTGGTGGACTTACCAAGGGGCGATAACGATGCCGTGGAAAAAAGTAATTGTAAGCTCAAAGCCATAGAGGATAAATGACAGAGACGTTGACCGAACATCGTTGCTTCCAAAATTTCATTCATTTGTTTATGGCCTGATTTCAATCAAACTAAAACTAAACTGTATGTTTAAAAAAAAAATCCTTATTTCATCTTTGTAAATCAAGAAAGTATGTTGGTAATTTTTTATACACAATAATGACTGCGTCAAACGATATCTGAAACTATCTGCTAGACACTTTCTGCTTGACAATAAATAGTTTCTTCCATAGCAATGCCGTACATTGTTGAGGGATCTTTTATGAGGAAAGCATGGCGTCTAGCCAGGACCACGAGTGTCGCAGTTGTTGATATGAGGGGAGCATGTTGTCTAGCCAGGACCACGAGTGTCGCAGTTGATGATATGAGGGGAGCATGGTGTCTAGCCAGGACCACGAGTGTCGCAGTTGATGATATGAGGGGAGCATGGTGTCTAGCCAGGACCACGAGTGTCGCAGTTGTTGATATGAGTGAAGCATGGTGTCTAGCCAGGACCACGAGTGTCGCAGTTGATGATATGAGGGGAGCATGGTGTCTAGCCAGGACCACGATTGTCGCAGTTGTTGATATGAGTGGAGGATTTTGTCTAGCCAGGACCACGCGTGTTGCAGTTGTTTATACGAGTGGAGCATTTTGTCTAGTCAGGACCACGAGTGTTGCAGTTGTTTATAGGAGTGGAGCATTTTGTCTGCCAGAATATGAAATATCTGATGTGTTGAGATGAGGAAAGCCGGTGTTTAGCCAAAACCAAAAGTATCACAGGTGTGTAGCTAAAGGAAGTCAGGTGTCCAGCTAGGACCTTGAGTGCTGCCAAGTGTTGAGCCAATGTTTTGTCACCAAGGGGTCAGTTTACCCAAATGTACAATTAGAATTTCCATTTTATAAATTAATGCAACTTGTAAGTTAAATCAAGAATGAAATGTGTTAAGGTGTTCATATTGTTTATATCAGTCGCTGAGTTTGTGGTGCTGTTGTTGTGAGCATAACTTTTGTTTTTGCTTGTCTGTGTTGTCATTAGCATAACTTCAATATACATTTTGAACTCACGAATTTGCGCCCGCTCACCATTCATAAATAGTTGAATTTAAGACTTCAAAATAATTTGAAACTTTTATTAAAGTTTACTTATGTTAATCTTGCACCCACAGAGGTTGGTGCTGATCTTTTTTTTTTAAAATCTCCTTTTATGTCTTTTTGTTCTTTGTTTTATTGAGTCCTCTTTAACCATACTGGTAAACAACATTTTTCATGTTATTTTTCAGACGCCAGCGCTAAATTGTAAATAAAATTGTTCCCTGTCGATATCATTATTTATATGTAACAATGTTGTAATATTTTAAAACACTGTACATTGTACTTTGCCATTACATGTGTTGAAAAGCGTATTTAGTTTAAATGAACTGTCACTATTTATACTATGAGCCACGGGACTGGGTCAAGGAATATGCCGCTACAAGTATCATGAGTCACAGAATTATATCACGTAATATATTTCTATAAACCCATGAGCCCTTCTTAAAACTCTGTCAAGTGATATATCACTATTAATACATTTACCCGTAAAAATAGGTCAAGCGAGCTGTGACTATACAAATGTTTGCCAAATAGAACTATGTCAAGGTAGCACCCACTTTGAACACCTTGACCCACATAACTAGGTCAAGAGCGCTATCGCTATAAATGCTTAATCCTTGAACTAGATCAAGTGAGCTGTCAGTGTACTTATTTTGACCCGCAGAACTAGGCCAAATCAGCATTTAACAGTTTAACTTTTACCGGTCAATGAAGGGGTGAGAGGGTAAATGTATCTGGTACTTTCCGTCAGTGTCATATATTTTTACTTTTTACATCTATATTTTTCTTTTAACTAATGACTTGTCATTTTGACAAATTTTGTTTGATAATGAATGCAAACTACTAAATATCACGAATACAAACTATTAAATATCATAAAT
This sequence comes from Radix auricularia, assembly GCA_002072015.1. Taxonomy (NCBI): domain Eukaryota; kingdom Metazoa; phylum Mollusca; class Gastropoda; family Lymnaeidae; genus Radix; species Radix auricularia. The sequence continues at coordinate 1,373,020 of MUZC01000378.1, read as the reverse complement.
ACGAACAACTAAATATCTAAATACAAACTTCTCAATATCATATATAAAAACTACTAAATATCATGAACACAAACTCTACACATCATGAATACAAACTACTAAATATCATCATAGTAAGGTATCATCTCTAACTCCACGTTTTTCTTACAGTAATAGGTATTGTTTATTGATAAACGTGATAATTGAAACGAGTTAATGTACATATCCTTTATATTTGAAAGGTATTATTTTAAAGGAAATAGTAGTACATAATACACACCGAAATCTATAATTATATTGGTTAAATTAGGAGCGTTATTTTCAAATATTTAGCTAACTAAATTTTTTTATCGTGTTTATTATATGAAGGTCTGTTACAGTTACTCTATGTTTAAGGTCCAAAAAGAAATAAATACAATATTTTAAAAATAATTTGTTTTATTGTTTTGTATTCTGTATAGCGTGTAAATGAAAGTTATTTGTTCAGTTCAGACAAATACATATTGTGGTTGAATGGTTGAACGAAATTCTGAGATAGGCTTATTAAAGAGAATATTTCTAGAGATTTAACTTATGCATTTCAAGACAAAAACATATGTACAGGTTCAATAGGATTTAATAAAACTTCCAAACTTAAACACTCTAACTATGACCAGTGAGGATCTGTAATAATTGATTTATCAATTGTATTATAGATGATTTTTCATATCTTTAGTAACCTTAAATTATAATTGTCTAAAACCCCATTGATACAGCTTGCAAAACCTCCTGCAATGGAGGAAGTCTACAAGAGAGACATGGAGACATTCAGAAAAAGTACAAATAACTGGGAATATAAAGCAGACCTATCTACCCAGCACACAGCTGTCAAAGTAGCCGAGGAGCGAAGGATGAAGGAGGCTACAGACAGAAGAACTACGACAAAGGCAAAAACATTGGGTAGCACAGAATTCGTATGCAGAAACTGTGGTAAAGGCTGTAACTCAAGGATAGGACTCGCTCAGCCACACAAGGAAATGCAACCCAACACAACGATGATGCACCATCGTCTCTCGAGTAGGAAGGATTCTGATTATTATTATACGTATACAAACTCGAAAGCAAAATAAAAGCCATAGCTATTTCCTCCCATCTATTTCTGTTATGTTTTTCGGCAACCAAACGAAAAATAAAATCACAGAAATGTTTTGAATATGTAAGATTCAACCCAAATCAATTCCATGATAATACTAATACTAAATTTATTGTGTGACGAATAATCGTGGTTAAACTTTAAAAACTTGTATCATTGAATTAGGTTAAAAATAGACGGAGGGTTCGAAAAGTTTAATTTAGAATTTTGAGAATATTTAAGATAATCCCTAAGTAAAAGTGAATAAAAAAAAGCCTATTAATAAATTCGTTGTCACATAAAATTAAGGTAGATTTTTAAGAGCTGTCCCATTAAAATCGCATAAAAATGACGGATATCTTGAAAATAATCAATTAATAGAATTTTCAGAAACCCCAGAATAATGTCAATTATACGATTACTTTGAAAATAATTTTCATTTAGATACATCACTAAAGCCAAAGCTAAAAACTTGAACTATAAATCCTCAAATCATATTTTTACATCGTTCCCTTTTTCAAAATTAAATTTTTATGCTAAAACAATGACGTCATATAATATTATTTTACGGCGAGAAACACCAAACGCTTTTTTAACTGTTATGGACTGTTGTAATATTTCAAAAGTAATCTTTTATTTATAAGTATTTGCACACTTCCCGGTGCACATCTTATATTAAAATATAAGCTCAAACAATGACGCCATATAGCTACGGATACAATGAGTGATTGAGTGGGCTGGGCTATTAATTATTTATGTTATTAATATTTGTGATTAAGTGTCGCGATGCTAATGATATTGAACAAAATTTAAATATTTTCTATTGCCCTGTGCATTGCGTATTATATTGATCTGTCTCACGGTGCGTACTATGTTAAACGTGTTTTTACAAACCTTTTCCCGTGATTAAATCGAGTAATTTAGCAGGCAGACTGTAAGAATTGGTTCACTTTTAATGATTAATATATTTGAGACATAACTAAACTTTTGGATTTTAGGATTTTTGACGTGCAATGCGTATTATAATAAACATACTTTAAGATATGTCTCGTATATAAAAGATTTATGTTAAAAAACTTGTTTTTTTACGGTTTAAAAAATTATCTACATAGATAAAGATTTGTTAAAAGGTTGTGTCTTTAAAAGTCTCCATAACTAAAAAAAAATGTATTCTTTGTTTTTTGATTTCCATGTTGATGAAAAAAGTTTTTATTTATTCGAGCTTAGTATTCTTAAAATAATAAATTGCTGCACGTTTTAGTGACCTAGACATAAATCTGCAACATTGTTTTCAACAGTATACGAAATTCGGATACTTTTATGAGGAGCTTGTCATGCGATTTAACTAATGCATTCCAAAAAAAAAAAAACACCCAAGACAGTAACTAGGAAGTATAACAATAAATTTCAATCATTTTAGAATTCAGGGGTCGTCCATAAATGACGTCTAGCACTTTTGTGACGATGTGTAACGTGGGGAAGGGAGGGGGCTTAAGAAATGTGACGTCACATCAAAAGTGTAATTTTAAATAAAATTTTCACTAAAATATTTGGTCACTAAATGTATTTTTTAAAAAAATCAATGCTTCTCAAAGTGTCGGTCGAAAGGCCATCAGACGCCTATTGGCGTAAGTTATCAAGACATGAAAATGTAATCTAATTATAATCCTTAAGTTTGAAAAACCATATAAAATTGTTACCCTTCGTCGTTTGATGTTGACATCGAAGCATTAGTGATGTAACCACAGCTCCATTTGGTTCACTCATGGCAGGAGTCTGAGAATGTTTGTGTTAGTCCCCCCAACCCCCCGAAACTGCAACTGGTGAGTTATACAAGCATGACAGGTGTCTAAAAAGATCTGAATAGGATCATATGTAGATATTTAAAGTCAAAACGACACGGCATATCCATTTATTTATTACTATTTTTTTATATTTGTCAAATTATTTTTTGGGGGGTGGGGTGGGAGGAGGGGAATTTATTTGATACACTTATAAACGTTTTAAGTTTGATATAATTGTTCGATTGGTTTTTGGACCAACTCTTCTGACCATTCTAGATATAATGATAGATGTGGCCATTTAAAATTAGTCAAAGTATTCATTAACGTTATTGATTGCATCAAATTCTTCACAACGCTATTCGAGAGGAGCACAAAACAACTTTTCTTCTGAGCTTAGTTTGTAAGGCATTAATTTTAAGTTTGACAGAAAGAATACTTGATACAGTCAATTCATGGGATTAAGATTATTGTCACTCGTGTCAATATAAATGAAAGTAGTGTGGATTTAGGTGTCTTCGTATAGTACGTAGGTAATAAATCTACATAGTTGTCACATTTATCAAATGCATTTCCTGTAAGGAACCGGTTCAATAGTTGACATATGTCAGAAACGTACAAGTACACATGACGTATTTTAATATATATATATATATATAGTGGATTGTATTGGATTTTATATGTCTCAAATGAGTTTGCATTAACCCAAAGAATTACTTTTTGACCCCAGATGAGGTAATTTTAAATAATTTGTGTTAATTAAATTAAATATAATCTAAGGATGTTAACACAGTTCGATTTTTTTGGAAGGCCGGTTAAACGTTTTTAAAGAACTGACCGGTTTAATAGGATACCTAAAAATTAAAATTGTTAAAGTTTATGTTAACATTATTGTTAACCCAAGATGAGCGGACTATTGCAAATTGTATATGCCCACAATGATTCAGCATTACCCCCAAGAGTTCCCTTTTTACCCAAATGAGATCATTTATCGCTGTTTTTTTAACCGACCCCTTGGTTAACAGTCCGATAGCGGTAGCCATGCATTTTTCATTAGTTTATAAATTCCACAAGATAATGCAACAATTTATATATGAAATCCTGAAAGAAAAATGGAAAAAAATTAATAGAACTTTTGAGCTTTGAATTAAAAAGTTATAATAATATTGGGTATTTTATTAATGTCAAAGTATTTTTCAGTCCTCAACTTGCAAGAATTACTGTATTTTGCGACGCAGAAGATGACACGCTACTTTCCTGCACAAATGTGGGGCTCGTACAGTGTTCGCGCATACCTAAACGTTTTTAGAAAACATGAGATGTGATTTCAATGTGGTAATTTTAGATCAATGGCCTTTGATGTGCATATACTTTGCAGGAAAACTGTCATTATAAGATCTAAATCAATTTGAGGAATTGTCTTGTATCTATATATTCTAGGTTTCTCAACAATGCAATGATCCTTGTAATATTAATATTCATATTCGCGAGCTTAATCGCGAAGGTTAACAACATCAAATGGTTTTTGACATTAACACAGCATTGTTCATTAGCTGTCTTGTTATGGCTTGGCAACAAAAATTTTTTTTACAATAAAAATGTAATATCTAAAACAAGTCGAATTCATACTTAATCTTATGGCTTTAATTAAGCCTTGTATGTGCTCATTTTGCTATCAGATCAGAACAGAGAAAATCACGTCAAAACGGGAAAAGAATCCACGGTATCTTGGGAAATGGAAAAATTCCTAATACGATACAGTTTTAGAAGCACTGGCTTACAATTTTTTAAATGTCTTTTTATATAGCTTCACGGGTGTAACGGTATTACAATGTAGACCTACACTAAAAAACACTTAAATGACAAAAAGAAGTGATTTTAAACATAGTTATTTTCAAATAGAAAATAATATTTATTTATATATTTTTTTCAAAGGTTTTCTGACGTTTTATTTGATTGGGGGTCTACGATCTTTTGACAACGAGGGAGGGGGTAAAAAATCGACCAAAATCGCGTGACGTCATTTATGGGCTGCCCCTTACAGGGTGAATAGTGAGTATTTTTATCTCATAACCAAGAGCTGAGATGGGTTCAGAATAGACGTTTCCAACTCAATTGTTCACAAATTCGATACAATAACACAGATTATTTAACGAATTTTTATTTTTTAAAATAATTATTGTATAATATATATGACATGTAGCTTTAATTCAACTGTGATTGGAAATCCGATTGGATTCGGAGTTGAAGAGCACATCTTCAGCTGTGTCAGGGAAGGGCGACTTTGTTCATATCCATTAGGAGATATCGGCATACGGTAAAGAATATGAAGAGATGGAGAACAAAAGAATCAGGTAGAAAGAGTGTGAGAGAAAGAGCGAATGAGGGAGAGAGTAAGAGATACAAGGGAAACTATGAATATATATATATATATATATATATATATATATATATATATATATANAAGATAGGGAAAGAGAGTGTGTGAGTGTGTGTGTGTGAGATAGAGAGAGTGACCAACATTATTTTCATTCGTTACAAGGAATTAAAGAAACGTACATAAAATATGAGTTAATGTTTTTCAGGTTTACATTAGGGGTTAATTAGGGAGCCTAGAGTATAGGGCACACCCTTTTGGTGTTTACTTTAATTAATTCCTGTCGAATTAAATTAATCTCTTTGACGAAGTCCTCATGCATTATCATGTTTTTCTCCTCTAGCATCTTCATCTTCTTTAAATCCAATTGCATCTGCTCTCTTTCTTTGTCGATCTTCTCCCTCTCAGTGATGATCCCCTGACGAATTTTAACATCTGTGTCTACAGTGTGTCTTAGCTCGGCAACGGTTTCTTTTAACTTATGTAACGCCCCTGTCCCTTTGTCTTGTGTGGACACCTCATCATCGAGCTGAACAACACGTGACAGTATTTCTTTTAACTTAGACAGCTGTTCCACTGGCTTTAGATTGAATATAGCGCTCACCTCGTGTATAATGAGACTGATTTCTCTTAGAGTTTTCTCCTCGATGATCGGAATCGTAGATTCGATCAGAAACCTTTCACGAGACTCTCTCGCTTTTTCAAAATATTTATCGGTGTAACGACGGCCTTTGAGGCTAACTTCGTCCACAACAGCGACAAGCTCGTCCAGTTGTCTTTCCTTTACACCTTGATCCTTCGTTTTGTTGTTAAACAGCAGAACCCTGTTGTTACATTCTTTTATGATTTCACTGAGACATCCGGTCTGTCTGCTGTACCAATCGCCAAACGACTCACCGCTGTCCTCGGCGTCTACCTGGAACATGTCACCGCATGTCATGATTAAGACACAGAATTTCTTAACGAAATCTTCACCAAAAATTCTCTTCAGCATTTTGACGGCATTTACCTCTTCTGCAGTGAACTTAACCCCGTAAAAAAACCACCAGCAGGAAGACGTGGTAACCTTCAGGGTTGATATTAATGGCATCGCTAAGCTTTTCGGCAATATAATAAAGAGACTCTTTGCTTGTGTCACAGATACCTGGAGGATCGACGACCTTAATGAAGCGATTCTTGTACTTGCAGTACTCAAAGCTTACTTCTGACGTCTCAGATGTCACGTCAGAACTCGTCTTAAACGCCGTCTTCATGAGCAGTGAGTTCCCAAGAGCACTCTTGCCGTGCCCGGTTTTGCCAAGCAGGAGAATGTCGAGAAATTTGAACTCCTAAAGTAGAAAAAGTAAATATACAATAAAGATATTTAAAATATTTTATTGGCTGTTTGCACCTTCGTATTTAAAGAGGTAATTAAATGTAAGAAACATGTTAACTTGAAAAGCTCAACTGTAACTTTGATATGTTTTGTTACTATTATCATATTTTTATCAGCGCAGACGTAAACAAGGTCCTGACTTCACTTGCTAGAATTACCGGACACATTTTTTTTTATATAAAAAAAGACCCTATCGCTAAAATTACTTACGCCACATTTTGTTAAAAATGAATCTGAACAGTAAACTTATTAAAATTTTTAAAAATAAAATGTGACTGCGAGGAGTTTTTAACAGCCTTAAAAAGTCAAAATGCTTACATTCATAGAGAAATCAAATTTTCGAATGTGATAATCTTATAAAGTTAATATTTTTTCACATAAAATATTTTTAGCATTTAAGCCTTCTTAATATAGAAGCTGTTAACATTATAAAACAAGCGGGCCTTTATAATACTTCGTACACCTACCCTACATGTACTGTCTGAATCCGCTTGCCTATTCTTATCTTATATGTTACAGACGCTCCTTCTGTACAGAAGATTATTGCGTCCTACGTATTTCTATGGTTTGTGTTTAGTCCTGTATTCTTACTAGAGTTTTAAAAGATGATAAAGTGGTGGCTTTCCTGGTTTCTTCTGGCAACCCATTCCACGCCCGAATACCGGACGGAAAGAAAGAAAACTTGTATGTGTTTGTTCTTACTTTGGCCGTCCAAGTATTTTGGCCTAGTCAGCGTGGCACAAATTATAGCTACAACACAGGATTTAATTCATTAAAACCCCAGACAATGTGTTTTTGAAAACAAAACACTGTGTAATAATGTTTAAAAAAAGTAATAAATAGGTATTATTTAAATTTTTGAATAACTTTCGAGATTAAAAAAAAAAACTTAATAAAACTTACGCTTTGTCGACAATTTTGCAATCATCGGACGTTGAAGGGCAAACATAACTTTTTTCGTCCATTTTAAACTTGACACAAATAAGAAATATCTTTCTTTATAAATGAGAATTCCAGAATGAAGCCTCATACGGCCTGTCTGTTAAAATAAATAATCAGCGGGACATAAAACTATGCATATTTCCTTCACTCATAGCGGGTTGGTTTAGTTAAATACTGTTTCTGTCGACGTGTCGTGAGTATTTCCCGAGGAAAGCAGCAAACTTTGATTTTATACTCACGTACGTCAGCTGATGACAATACAAGACATGCGCATTAAGACATGTAGCATTTTTCACTTTGAAAGCTTTAAAAAATGAGGGATTCCAAGTTTGTGTCTACTGAACCCTGCAAAAATTAAATTTAAAGCATGAAAATTTTCATTTTATGGAAAACAAATTTATGAACTAGTCTAAAAGAAAGAACTGCTATTATTAAACATAGCTTTAATTAATTTTCTTACCTTTGACTACTATATTACGGACGTTCGATCTATATTAAAGATTATTGCACCCTACGCTTAGTCTTGCATTTTATTAATGTATATCATTTACCATTATTGCAGCGTCTAACTTAAACGTTATAGAAACAATACAACTTAGAAAAACATAAGAACAAACATATTTTATAGCCATTTTTTCTTTATTCTTTTTTTAAAGTAGATCTACGATTGTAAAGGATTTCTGTTTCGGGTTTTCCTGGAACATACTCATTGTACATTAACAATATTTCGGTGAAATCCTTTCACTTCTAAGAAAATACGAATATCATAAAATGCCTTCGTAAAACTTCACATTATTTTTTGTTCTTGTGAAAAAGATGTTCGTCCTTGGTGAACTACAACATTAGCATTATTGATCGTCTCACAAAAATGCATCAAATCTTTTTAAAAGAAACAATCGATAACTGACACATTTTGGACGCAAAATCTTGATAACATTGACTGTGCCAAAATGTATATATAATTAGATCCGACATGTGGCGTAGCATACGTCGCAAAATTGCTTATAGATGGTGCATAGAAAGGGGGAAAAACGGGCAATAACAGCAGCACGAAGAAATCAGATCAACGCGAGTGAACGTGGGTCAAAGAAGAGAGCAATGAGACACTCCTAAATGCATTAAAAAAATTAAGCAAAGAAACACATACACACTAAAAAATCTATAAAAATTGGAGGAGAGACTGAGACGATTTCACAAAATAAAATATGACTCTACTTTTTTTTTTTAGAAATAAAACTCTTAACATACATTCGTGGCGTCTGCCAGAGCCCTTCATTGTTTGCTTGCTTGCCGAAAAAAACTTTGGATAGATTTTTAATTCACTTCCTCGCAAGCTTGCAGGAATACTCGTGCCAATGATAAAAATGATCGAATCGTCCGTGGTCGAAACGTCCTGGGGACGAACGTCCTGTGGTCGAACTGGCAGGGTCGAACAGTCCGGGATCGAATCATCCAGGGTCGAAGTGTCCAACCAGCACTTTTATATTAAGGTAAACTAAAAGTGCATTAATTTAAATACGGCACATTAGATCGGTCTGAAATTTTGATACAATGCATTGCTAGGTGAGACGAGTCTATCTGCACAATATCAGATCGATAGCCTCGTGGGAAGTTGGTCATTTTTTTTTCACCAGAACGGACCACGACATAGAGAGACGGCGGTGAAGTTAATATGAGGTCATTTGAAATACATATAATCGATGAAAATAAGGGCAAGTTTCAGTCTAAATCTCATGGGAAGATATTTTGAAACAATAATCAAGTACTCCTGTTAGCGTTTGTGATGACGGTCGTACTTTGAACCTCATGGGATATATTGTATATAGAAGAAAGTAGGTTTTCCAGTGTTTCATGTTTCACACATTTCGAGTTTTAAAAAAAAAATCAATAAAGTTATTAATCTAAGTTTTTGTTTTTAGATATCTAGATATATATAAACATCATTTTAAAGTAAAATAGAGAAATTGCATAATTTTATATTTTGTATATATTTTACTATACTAATATTTTTTGAGATTGTAATTCTTAAAAGGAATGCTAAGTAATGACAACAAAGGAACGTTTTCTGGAATTAGTTCAATATCAGTTACTAAAATAAAAATTCTGCATGTCATTATAGACCCTAGAGGTTTCACACAGACTGAATATTTTAAAAAGTAATAAATTAATTTTTTTTTTTTTGTGTCGTTATTGATATATGTCTAGGTCTATATTTATAAAATAATATTCCATCATATTGCATAGTCAACTCATTTATTTTTTTTATATTCCAAGTTAAAACGTTATGATTTTTATGACGACGGCCACACAAGTCTCTATCCAAAGTTTCTCCCAACCAGAAAGAAAGCCATGCTACATATCAGGGAAGATATGTCAAATAGAGAATCGGTATGGCAGTTTCTTCATACACAAGATTGAAATTATTATTTTTTTACCTCGACTTTGTTTGAAACATTTGTGAACTATACCAATACATATGCTTCAAACTTGGGACCTATTAACCCCATCATTCACATTCTACAGTGGTGGGTTTGATGTTTCAGCTGAGGAGTTATTCACATTTCTTGGATACCAAATGTGTATGTGAATAATACATCTACCCAGTGTTTAAAAGTATTAGTCGACTTCAACTTTGTAGAAAAACAAGTCTGCCATTTATTTTTTCAAATAATGTTTCGTCTGGATATCAGTTGTAAAAATACTTTTTGAAAATGAGTATGTGTCAAATAACTTTATTGTCCTTAAGTTTGTATTATTGTGAAGTTGAACTCTAAAATGTGACGTCAAATTTCTAAAAACACACACCCTTTCGTCACAAATTTGTGAGCCCTCCTCCCCTAGGTGCAAAACGTTATTTATGGATGTCCCCTTACCCATCTTACACTGTTAGTAACTAATTAACTAATTTATAGAAAACAAACAGACAAATTTTGGTGTATTATTAAAATTAGGTTTTGGGCAAGGCACAACTTGGTAACGAACACACAAAACACAATCGAATTGAGGGAGGAGAGGGGATAGATAAACAACATCAACAATCGGAAACCCATATCGGCGTAATTCAAAGTAATCAAAGCAAACAGTGTTCAAGCATTGATGTTTTTATTAACAAACCCAACACGGCCTCTTTCATCTCTATGTAGTCCCTCTGCACGACCGACGACTTACCCATCTGACAATGTTAGTAATTGTTTAATTTATTAACTTTAAAAGCTGACAATCTTGTACTCATTAATATCAGACTTTGTAGGTCAACGCCGTTAAGAAACACAAGCGAATGGGGAGGGTGCGGTCATAGAAGGGTGGGAGGGGGTAGATCAAGAAAAATACTTAACCCAAAGTCGGCATATTTCAAATCAAAGCAGGGGTCTTTTTATGCAGTCCGTCTACACGGCCGACGCCTTACCCATCTTACACTGTTAGCAACTATTTAATTTATTAACTTTAAATACTGACAGCCTTGTACTCATTATTGTTGAGAGAAAAAAAAGATGTATAAAAAATAAAAATAGATTGTAGTTTGTTCGGGCTGTATTTTATTTCCCGTTGACAGATATTTCTCATTAAATGTACTTAACAGCACATATTTCAAACAAACATTTTCATTTGATAAAATGTTTCGCGAGCCACAATGTAAACATAAAAAAGTCGAATGGGAGCCGTAGTTTTGCCTCGGTTAATAAAGACATTGAAGCTACATTTTTACGGGTACCCGGGTGGATTTTTACTACCAGGGTAATCACATGGCAACGGGTACCCGGGTCCCGGGTACCCGTTGACAGGCCTACTCATGAGGGCCTGAGCCCTAAAAGCGTGTTTTTAGCGCATTTTCGAGAAGTGGAATGCGCTATTGTATCCGTTTTGTCCGTCTGTCCGTCCGTCCGTCCGTCCGTCTGTAATCACCCTAGATCTCAGCATCCATAAGTCCTAGAACCATGATGTATATATGTTTTTTGTAGGTCCTGACCTGCCATTTGTGCATCAACACTCAGTTACTCGATTCGACCTCTTGTAGTGGCAGTAGAGCTTCTGGAAGTTCCGTAGGACTTTAAGTCATTGTAACTTAATGGAAGTTGTGAGTTGCGCACGGTGGTGTGTTTGGTGTTAAAGTTATTGGTTAGTGGTGCGAAAGCGTGCAAAAGTATTAGTTTTTGTTGTTGTTGACGTCATTAGAATATGTGTAAGAGTTTAGAGAGTTTTACATCATCATTTGTGGTGACTTCAATCAAGATCTTAGCGGCCCAGGGGCAGAAATTGAAAACTTTTTCGAAACAAGCTTCAACATTCAACTACTTTCACCCAGATTGGCAACTACGATCTATCAAACAACAATTGACGGAGTATTTGGGCGATTAGCTGATTACAATTTAGAATGTTTCATTTATGAGTCCTATTTCAGTGACCACAAACCACTTTACATTAAAGAGAAAATAAAAAAATTTAAAATGTAAAGAAATAACTTTTAAATAAAAATAATTTTCATGTATATTCACACAAGAAATTTTTTAAAAATATGTCTAAAATCTAAACACAATTACTGATAACTACATAATGCTGATATCTAACATAAGTACTGATACATAATACGAAAATGCGCTAACACGTCCTGAGTCCAAAAAGGGACCAGGCTTAACATGATTATTCCCTTATGTGTGCTATATAAAAAATTGAAAATCACTAATTCTCCTATAGCACTAATAGGTAGACGCATGAAACTTTTTTTNAAATTTTTTTTTTTTTTTTTTTTTTTTTTTTTTGGGAGGGGGGTGTTAAATGCTCTTCCACGATGGTAGCAGGTTAAAAATATTTAAAATATACCTTACAAGGGGCCGGGGGCCAAAACATAGTTTTTTATGCACTCAATCACTCATCACTAATTCTCCAACTTCTCGTGTAGGTAGAAGCATGAAACTTTGAGAAGTTTTTGAGTACCCTCTCTCGACGAAAAGTGGTGAAAAGAAAATTTAAAATAACCAATTAAGTAGGGGCGGGGGCCGAAAAACTATTTTTCCTTATATCTATCAATTGAAAATCACTAATTGTCCTTTGTTGAACTTTAAACTTTAAAAAGTTGTTGAGTACACTTCTGTGATGGTAACAGGTGAAAAAATATTTAAGTTATTACTTACTGTGGGTCTGGGTTTTTTCATTAAATGACCTATATAAAAACTGAAAATTACTGATTCTCTGATTTCCTGTGTAGGTAGAAGTATGAAGCTTTCTGTAGTTGTTTAGTAACACCCGCGATGGTAACAGTGCAAATAATTATATTAATTTTTATTAAAAAATCCACTCATGGGTGGCCGGGGCCAAAAACCTTTTTCGCCCTAAAATGGACTACATACAATTTGAATCAATACTAATTCTCTTAGTTTTTGTGTAGGTAGAAGCTTGAAACTTTGGTAAGTTATTGAGTATCCTCCCACAAAATTAAGAGGCAAAAAATATTAAATAATCTCTCACAAGGGAGACGATTGCCTATATACAGTTTTTTTGCCATTATGAGCTTTATGAAAAAGATGCATCTTTAAATCTCCAGTTCTTGTGTACATAGGAGCCTGAACATTTCGGGTAGTTGTTGAGTTCCCTTCCGCAAAGGTAAAAGACGAAAAAGATATTTAAATTATCAGCTCGGATCACGGAAAGTATGTAATTTTTAACTATTTGTTTTTGCTTTTCCATGAGGCCATTACAACCTAAACTAAACACAAATTCTATGTCCTGCAATGTAATCTCGCATGGCCTTGCTGATACTTGGACAACCTGCTTCATCTGTTGCGCAGTGCCATACAACATTGTCTTCACGTGGGACCCTTTTGCATCCCTTACCTCCCCGCTATGTCTAGCACGGGACACGATGTCCGTCTCAGAGGCTTGGCTGCAACGACGGCAGTTCGAGTCCCTGTTGTGGTCTAGCCTGTTAAAGTACGAGTTGTTTAGGCAATGCTCTGTGCGCATTTTGGTTACTAAACTCTGGTCCCTTCGGTTTAGACCCCACCACTGGTCTGCTCTGCTCGGCCTGGGCATGTTGGCGAATACCCCCCACCCAGCCATCGTATTTTCTCCCAATCCTGGTACCACCTTTCATTGAAGTGGTCCATAAGCCAGGTCTTTGCCCCGAGGTAGGTAAATGGGACTTCCGGTTGGTTTTGGGCCGCTCCCGCTTTGCCAGGGAGTCTGCTTTTTCATTGCCTGCAACATTCACGTGGCTTGGAATCCACTGCACTGTCACCTTACCACCAAGTCTCTCGAGCTTACCCACGTCTTCCAAGATGACATTGACTAAGTGGGTTCTACGTTTCTCGGACAGCAAGATCTCGAGCGCTGATCTCGAGTCACACAACAGGACCGTGTCAAAACCTACTAGTTCCTACCCTTGCAGACAGACAAGAAGGTTTAAGTTAATGCATTCAGTATATCCATCATGATTCAGATTAGAATCAATAGGTGTTTTGAATTTGAGGTACGTGAATTCTCAACGCTAACTGAAATCCTAATTTACCGCTGCTAAGTACGGGTAAATTGCTAGTTTTTGATAAAAGTGACCAGCTTATATATGAAACCAACACACTAAATGGCCTAAGAAAAACACACAAAGGTATTGGAAAACACTTTTATTCCATTTCATTGACATCGCGAGGATGAACTGTTGTATACATTTCCAGAGTGAAGTAAAGGAAATCCTGTCATACAGGAACTAACTAGCCCCAACCGTTAACTCTCTCCGGGGGCCCAAAATCTTTAATTTCGAAAGCGTTTAACACTTTAATTCCATTCTGATTTTGAACTACGTTTAAACAATATTGAAAAAAAATGTATATCATAATTAAGATTGAAATAAACAGGTATCTTAAAGTTAATCTCTTGCACCGTTTGGGACTGGGGGTCCTTAATATTGTTTTTGCCTATATGAGAAATATGCAAATTGTTTAAGCGTTAACGACTGGGAAAATTAATCCAGACGTAGTGTTTAATGACCTTGATAGCCCATTTTAAATTATATGGAGAATTTAATATTTAATGTTCATCACTGATTCTATTTTCGTAAAATTTTACTATTTTATTTCCTATTCTGTTACACGGTTTCAACAAATGTAGCTGTTATATTAAATATGATCATAATTGAAATGAACAAGTGTTTCAAAATTTACATCTTGCACTTACTAGGACAAGGGACCCTTAATGTCATGTTTTGCTTATGTATATATATCTATATTTATATAAATCAATGTATGTATTTTTGTTTGACCATTAAAGCTGATCAAACCATTCATCCGATCACCATGAAGCTTCACGAAATGTTGAGTGTGCTTACGGAATGGTTTATGTAAAAAACCAACCAACAAACAAACAAACAAAATAAAAACAAACAAACAAAAAACCACTAACAAACAAACAAGCAAACAAACAAACAAATATAACATATAATGTGCAGATTAAACATGAAAAGGTGTTTTCAACTTTACATCTTTCACTGAATGGTCACTGGGGCCCATAATAAGCATTTTATTTTACTTATATGAGCTATATTAAAATAATTTTGTGCGTAAGTTATTGTGTACATGAAGGGATCTTAACCAAAATTTGTATACAAAAACTTGATAGCCCATGTGAAAAGGCTATAGGACACTGACATTACAATTTCCTTTTTATTTCCTTTTTTTCGTATATTTTTTTTTTGTTATATTCATTTATTTCCAAATTTAACAATTTTATGCGGGCGTTCGAAAATAATCATTTTTAGTGCGCTGGTTTCTAAAAATATTAGAATCATCGGGACAGCAATTGCAAATTATTTAACAATAATAAAATTTAAATTCATACATTTAGTATTGAACTACTTACATTTAAATATATTATTATTATATCATAACATTATTATATTTTTAAAATTAAATTAAATACTTATAAATATTGAAATTTAAAAAAAAAATGCCCTAAAAGGGCACAAAATGTGAAGAAAAACAACATAGGGAAAATAGTGATTATGAGGTCTAAGAAAAAAATCATAACTTTTGAACCACTTGGGATAAAAATATTATCTTTATGTTTTTGTTAATCATCAACTGTATTTCTTTTATATTTTAAAATTAATTTGAAGTTTTCATCCAAGTGCCTATTAAACTTTTATAATTTGTTTAACGTGTTTTTTTTTTCTTATTGCAAACTGCGTTTTAAAAACAACTTTTCAGATTAATGACGTCATGCAACTTTATTTTTAGCTTCAACAAAGTTATCGATTAATTAATCGGTAATTTTTCAAAAGTTAACGATTAAATTTAATTTAATCGATAACAGCCCTAATATTTATTGATTATTTTTGGTGCGCTGCTTTTTTAAAATTAGTAGCGTCACGGACGGGACAGACTGACGTGACGGACATACATTGCAAACTATGTATATTGATAATTGTGTGCATTCATTTTTATAATTGAAAAATAATTAATTGACAATTGTAATTTGGTAATGTGAATTTTTTTTAAGAAACAAGTCTTGTTTCCGGGTTATTTATTTGTCTTTATTTGCATCTGATTAAAATTTTTTTATTTTTTTTTAAATGTGGTTATATAATTTTTTCAACTTCCAAATACTTCAATAAATGTTTACAAAACATTAATTTTCAAATATCATTCATTATCTTTCAAATTTATTTCTAACAAGATTATCATTGGACATCAAGTTTTATTGTTATTGAGCTTTCTATAGGGTCATTCATAAAAATTAACTAAATATTGGAGGGAAAAAAAAGAGGAATGTAAAGAGTCAAAATAGCTCAGCTATGGTAAGAGATCTTCAGTGATTTGAGGAATTAGAACAATTGTTCTCATATCTTATCAGTTACAGAACTCTTTCCATGCAGATGTTTATTAAAAATTATCGGAAGCGAAAGAAATTGATACAGATGCCAACGAACGTAACCAGCGTCAGCACCCTCATGGTGGTCAACTCGCTATTGAGATCATTATTTGTCTTTGTCAAGTTTTTAAAAATTTCAGTTTCCACTGTTTGACGTAATTCCTCAACATTATTTAAAATCATATTCAATGCACCTGTTTCCTTGTCCATTTGCTTAATCTCATCTGCTAGCATCTCCACTGGACGCAGTAGATCATTTAGTCGCGACATCTGCTCCTCTGCATTTTAGTTACACACAGCTCTTAGTTGTTGTTGAATCCTTATGATTTCTCTCTGTGTGCTCTCCTGGAGGCCGGGAATCTTGATTTCGACCAGATACTTCTCACGTGATTGTCTCGCTTTTTCAAATTGTGTATTGGTGTAACATTTGTTAAGCTGGTCCACAGCAGTGATGAGCTCATCCAGTTGTCTTTCCTTTTCGCCACGATCCATCGTTTCATTGTTAAACACCACAACCCTTCCATTGCATTCTCTTATGAGTTCACTGAAACACCCGGTCTGTATGCCGCACCATTCACTAAACGAAAAACCAGTATCTTTGTTATTCGCTTGGAATATGTCTCCGCAGCTTAAAATCAATACGCAGTATTTCCTCACAAAATTCTCGCCGAAAACTCTCTTCAGCAAGTTGATGGCCTTTACTTCATCCGAAGTGAACCTTACCCCGTACCTCACCACCAGCAGGAAGGCGTGGAAACCTTCAGGATTGGCAATGATAGCAGAGCCCAGCTTTTCTACAAATTGACAAATAGCCTCGTCATCTGTGTCATTCGTGTCACCGACACCTGGAACATCAAACACTTTCAATGTACGATTCCTGTGTTTAGAGTATTCAGATGCCACTGCTGAAGTGGAAGATGTCGAGTCAGCACTTGTCTTAAATCCATTCCTCATTAGTATTGAGTTGCCCGTGGCGCTCTTGCCGTTCCCGGTTTTGCCAAGGATAAGAAAGTTGGTGATCTGACACATTAAAAAAAATTAATTATTAGTTACTTTTAAAGAAATGTGTTTTTCGAAGGAAAGGAAAATGAAAAGAGAAGGAAGAAAAGCGAATGTAAGCGTCTGACAATCAAAAATATATTAGTTAAATATTTTAAAACCAGTTTATAATTACTATTGTCACTATTGACGTTTGCTTCGATTACAAAAGTAAAAGAATCAATATTTAATAATAATTTCCGACCAATATATATGATCAGAAATCAAAAACTTATTAGAAAATGAAGTTATTATTTATTTTTTTTTTGCAAATGTGGTATAAGAGCAACAAAGCCCGCCCAAGGACGTTCCACCGTCATTTCGTCATTTCGGTGACATGTTGTACCTCCCCTCCAAAAGCCGTCACGACCGGCCATAAATATGCATCACGTCAAAAATACTATCCATTATAGTTATAATACATAACCAATTAAAATAAAATTTTTGATTATAAATCCCAACGTGTGCCGCTCATTTCGGGTTATTTTTAATACTTTTTATATATTTGCTTTTAAACTTATTAATATTAGTTTAATTTGACTAAAAAAATCTTTTTATACCAATATCCGTATAATATTTGGATCTGTGATAAGTATTTACCGAATCAGGATAATAGACATAATCTCGATATCCGGTCCAGATATTCTGCAATCCGGATATCGGGCTGTCCCCTAATTTATTGCGACAACTGAAATAGTATTTAATTATATATGTGTTTATAGTTATCTCTGTATTAGAAATATTTGACTTGGGCCGTTGCTTTCCACGTAAAATTTATACACTAATTATAGAATTAGAATGTTTAATTAATGACGAAATATGTATCACTTCAGAATTTAGTAAATTTCACAACTTCATTTACACATTTAAAACAGAAACTTGAATCATTAGATTATGTCATGAAACCTTTTTTTAAACTGATCTATCAAATAAATAATTACCCGTAAAAAAGCCACAGCTCAATTTTAATATGCGTACACGAAAATGCGCACACTGTAGTTTGACAATAAAATATTTTTGAAGGCGCACGCTCAAAATAAAGTCTTGGAGGAAAATTATCCACAAAAAATAACTCGCTTTTTTTAACATCCGCTTAAACTCGTTCAATATTTAAACGAGATTTAATTTTTCTGATTGGCTGTGGGAATCTGTAGGAGTTTGAGGGACTAATCGCTATCGATGATCGCACAAAGATTTGCCTTTTAAGGATTATTTGTTTGCAGGCTTGAGTTTCGGTTGTGACCATTTCTAATTGTGATTAGACAAAAGTTCTGGGTACACCACAAGATTATAGTTTTTTTAAAAAAAGCAACCTATAAATGGGCAAATTAATTAATCCCTCTTGAGAATGACGGTAACCAGCGATCTCATAAAAGTATATTAAAAGGCAGTTGTCTGTGCTGTCCTCGATAGCGATTGTTCCTCAAACTCTAATAGACCCCTACAGCCAATCACTAGCGGAGAAAAATTAAATATCATTTCCATAATGAACAGATTTAATTACGCGTACGTTTAAAACTTGCTTTTTTTTGCGGTATTTTTGTCATCATTCAGTACTGTGTTCCCATCTTGAAGTGTGTCACTCCTGCTAAACACTACTGTTACTCCTTGACAACATGCCACCGAAACTACGGCGGAACGTCCTTGGACGGGCGTCGTTGCTCGTAAAAATATAAAATTGTGTCGAAAAAGATAACTTATTGTATTATAAATGTTTGAGGAACCAAATACATTTCCCGCCTCTTCTTTTCTATTACCTCTGGGCATAGAGACCTGCTTGTTGCCCATTTGTATTTTATAGTTCAAGTAGTGCATTGCTGTTAAACTTCAAACCATGGCATGAGTTGAATTTTTGTAGTGAGCCTCTCCTCTAGACACATATCCTATATACCCATTTCAATGGTTTTTTCCTTTTGTTTCTCAATGCATCCTGAGATGTTGACTTATAACGGACAAGTAAGATTCAAATATTATATACATACTGTGCTTACATACACGTTTCTAGGTGCTGGGTCTGTTAAGGTCACACTTATTACCCATGGGAAATTTAGAATTTTAACCATTATTGCTTCACATAAAATGAAAAACACAGAGAATAAGAGTAAAGCCATTGATTAGCACACAGTATTTTATGCAGAGCTCACGACTCATTTTTCAAGCTTTTAAAGTTCCAATTTGAAGCGTGACCAACGATTATTTGGCGTTTTCATTTTTGGTATGATAACCATTGTTTATTTACACAAAACCTTCAATATACCGACTATAAATTCAAATTTCTTTATCATTTTCGTGAACGTTCAGATTACCATACATATATTTAAGTATACAAAAAAAACAAAAAACAAACAAAAAAACAAACAAAAAAACAAACAAAAAAAAACAACAAAAAAAAAACAACAACAAAACAACAACAACAACAAAACAAAACAAATGTGTTTGGAACAAAAGACAATGAAGATATTACATATCTAACAGATCACAGGTGGTATCAGTAGATGGCTGTATCTCTTACAGAGCTGACTTGGTTTATGGTGTGCCTCAAGGCTCCGTTTTGGGTCCGGTACTTTTCGTGCTGTATACAAGACCACTACTTCTACTGCTCGAAACGCATTCAGTTTAAAGCCAATCATTTGCAGATGATACTCAACTTTACACTCACAATGATCCCGCTGATATTGGCTTCACTGTCCAATTGATGCAGGAGTGTATTGGTGAGGTAAAGTCTTTGATGGCTTTAAGCAAGCTCAAACTGAATGATAATAAGACAGAAGCACTTCTTTTCTGTAACAATAAAACACGCAGTACTTTGACTCTTCCGAATTCTATTCAGGTGGCTAGTTCTGATATACCGTCATAAACATCGACCAGGAATCTTGGCTACATTATTTCTGACAACATGTCTATCAACAACTTCATCAATCACATCTGTCGCTCTGCCCATACTGCCATTCGTCAGATCAGTTCAATCCGTCATTACTAAATAGAAAGTGCAACAAAATCTCTAGTCTGTGCTCTTGTTCTAGCTCGTATTGATTACTGCAATTCTCTTATGTCAGGTGCGCCAAAAAATGCATTGAAAAACTACAGAGAGTTCAAAATTCAGCAGCCAGATTCTAAAGTTCTAAAGGCAAAAAAAAACAACAAAAAAACATTTCCCATGTTACTCCGCTAGTTTACTCACTCCATTGGCTACCCATACAAGCCCGAATTGATTACAAACTGGCCGTTCTGTGTCCCAACTTCTTTTCTGACTCATGCCCTTCATATCTTACTGAACTTTTGTCAGTCTACTCACCAAGTCGTCAGCTACGCTCTTCTGCAGATACACGCATTCCCTGTGTTCCTGAGACAAGAACTAAAACATTTGGCGAAAGGTCATTCTCTTTTTGTGCAGCCAAACAATGGAATTCTCTTCCATTACACATCCGTAGTAATTATCACTGCCTTGTAACGAAATGCGAACAAAAGTCGAGTGCTTTTCCTTTTTACTGTCGTCACATTTAGTTGCACTGATTTCTTTTTAACACCTTTAACCGTTACCATTTTGGCCAACTACACTATTGTTGCTTGCCATCATCCACTTGGCAAATTTATTTATCCTTATCTAGCATTTATTGTTCTTAATTCATTCCAATTATAATTTAAGAACAACAAAGCCCATCCAAGGACGTTCCGTCGTTGTTTCGGTGGCATGTTGTTGTTGTACCTCCCCTCCAACAGCCGTCTTGACATGTGCATCACGTCAATAATACTATTCGTTACAGTTAAAATGAATAACTCGTAAAAATAAAGTACGACTTGTAATAATTAGATCTATATAAAAAAGAAAACAAAATTTATAAACCAACAATTTACAGTGTTTTTGAAATAGCTACTGATAATTCTGACTTAACAAAAAGTAAATTGTGCATGATCATGCAGCACGGAATATCATCGTTTTCAGCTGTTGCAATACGTCATTCATTCTGTCTTGTGAAATTTGTCTGTTGTTGTTTTTAGTGAGATTCAACCTTTTTACGACATAGTTAAATTTCTTAGAAAATTTAGATTACCCTAAGGCAGGTTTACATTGGTTACAATTTAACATACATTGTACAACATGTCACTGTTTCACACCAAAGACTTATTTCTAATGCGTCAATCCAAACGGGCAACTGAATTTTGCTGGTCTACTAAGTTGTGAAATATCCATTTTCTACATTTTTTATAAAAAAACTTAATCTGATCGAACCCAAAACGGCTTCCTGTAATCGTTTATACGAATCGTAGGCCTTGAGTTTGATCCATGTGATTTATGGTTACGCTGACCTTAATTGTTGACTATGGAATTACAGTTAATTAGAGGTGCAATAATAAAGTGAAGTACACTTTCTTTTAACTACGTCTATCTTAGAAAATGCAAATACAAAATTTGACAGAAGAGAAATTGAAGCAAAATATTAAAATGCTTTCTTACTGGACCGGAATTTTGTTTACTCAGCCACCGTTTAGAAAAAAAAAAGATAAGCGTTACCAGGCTAAAACCCCTCTTTCCTCCCTCCACTCCCCCCCACACACTTTATCTGACTAATGAAGGGTCTAAAAATCTTTTTAAAAAGAAAAACAATTAGTAAAAATTTCAGTAAACGGTAAACGCTTGGTCAACATAAATGTGTTAAAATTGTTGACTAACTAGGAGACATGATTTAAAATAAAAGTGAAACTTTATTGATTTTATTTAGTTTCCCCTGACATTAAACTGAATGTACATTACATGTAATAAATGAAATAAACTTTCGTAAAAAAATTATTTTACCCTGTCTTCCATGTTAAAACTTGACTCCAAACAGAACAGAAATTGGTTTCCTTATCAAGAAGGCTTGCAGTGTACAGCTTCAGTTGTTCTTGTTTAAGAACCGTTTCAGTCAACTTTGTTCAGTGTCTGTATTGTGTCTGTTACTCTTAGTCCATGATTGTACTTCTTATTTATATTGCATACACTTGAATAAATTTCCAGACACGGTCTAAACACGTTCTCATGCCACCTAGACAAGGATTCCCAATGCGTGGTTCTAGAATCTTCGAAACTCAAATAAACTTGCTGATTTTTTAAATAAATAAAGGAACGGCAAATAAAACAAATAATAGGATACAAATAATTTAGCGTCAAATAAGCATTTACGAAGCTTAGACTTGACAGAATTTTCTCAAACATTTAACGACCATAAAAACAATAATATTTAGAAACCCTGTCAAAATGTTATATTTGTTGACCAATTTCTGCATCAAAAATTTTACAGGGAACTTGGTTTTCGATGAAACTCTACATCCTTTTTTTTTTTTTTAATTATTTTTTTTACCTTATTTGGGAAGTTTCCTTCAGTGTTTGGAAAAGAAGGATACCTTGTCAATCTGTGTACTTTCTAAGTTTTAGGAAATTAACTATTTTTTGAGGACATTATTTATCGTCTCTAGCACAGAGTTAAAACTAAAAATATTTTGCATCCAGGTAAAACTATAAAATAGGCGCATCCCTGTTTACAATGCTTTTTCATTTATTATAAGACATAAACCCCATTTCTTGCTCCTGTGCCTGAGTACGGAGATATAAATATTTCAGACCATCTTTGCTACGCCTCTCCACTGGTAAAAAATATTTGGCTCTATAATGCATTTCTATTCACATCTTACAATGCAATTGTCTTGTCTTTAATATTTCATTTTATATAATCAAAAGCAAATATTAATTTAATTTTTTTAAAAAAAAGTGTTAAATAAGTAAAAGTCATAAGTTTATTCCTTTTCGTAATGTATTGAATCAGTGGCGTTGCTAGAACTTTTGCCGCCCGTGGCGGACTCCAATTTGCTGACCCTTTCGGGGCCGTCCATAAATGACGTCATGCACTTGGGGGGGGGGAGGGGAGAAAATCAGACATTTGACGCCACATGTAAACGCGCAACTTCAAATAAAAGTTCCACTTAAAATATATAATTTTACCGACACTTTATTTTATTACATTTTACATGGCTTCACGCGTGATACGATTTTAGAGTGCAGCCGTACGCTAACATATTATAGAAGGGACAATAAAATGTATTAGAAACATGCTCATTTTCAAATAAAACATTCGGGTTTTAGGGGATGGTTTTAGAAGCTTTGTGACTTCATATTGAAGAAGAGGTCTAAGTTTTTGTGACGTCGTGTGACGATGGGGTGAGGGAGAGAAAAATCAGCCGAAATCGCGTAACGTCATTTATGGATGGCCACTTAAAGTATGCATTTTTCGAAATTATTCATGTTATTTTAGTTTTTATTAACGGTAAAATTTGAATATTTTCATGTTCTTGCCATAAATCTTAATACTTTCCCTTCAAATAGACGATTTCAAATTATTTACAAATTACTTTAATTTGATAGGTGAAACGTTGTTAATTAATTACCATTTTGAATGAAAAACACAAATTATGTCTACTACTTTAATGCAATAAAAACAGGTAAAGTTAATTTTTAGTAAGTTACATTATAATAATTTTCTAAAACTGAAACGGTTATGTGAATTACTACTTGCAAGTTAAAGAAAATATTTTAACCACAATATCATGTTGTGCACCTCTTAGCGCATCATTCTGCACATGTCGAAATTCCACACAAAAAATGTAGTGGGGATATTATTAGTATATATTATTCGGCTTGGCACGGTGATTTTGTGTGTGTTTTCATTTGACTTATAAAAGCGCCATCTGTGACGTATAACTCTTAATTTTTCACACTAAAAAATCGATACCTTTTTGAGAAATTTAAATGTTTGAACGGCATTGCTTTAGTTATAAGAGCACTATGTTATCAAGCAAATGTTGCATAAATCCGTCAATTAAGACTCGAAATTGTGAATTTGTTTGTTTTCCCATGGTTGGTTTTCCTCCTTCAAAAAAAAAGGGGGCCCACAATTGCCGCCCCCTAAATGAGTACCGCCCCCACAGCCCCCTCTAGCTACGCCACTTTATTAAATATTGTAAAACAATTAACTAAGCGAGTTTCATCTTAGTCTTGACCATGCCACATAACTTTACTTGTTAAAGGCATAAAGAGGTTCTGCAGAACTAGGCAAATTATGTTACGAATAATAAACTGTCATTACATTTTAAAAAAAACTTTGTTGCTTTATAAAAAAAAAGTGTTTGCTACTTGAATCAGTCACTACTCTCTATTCAGTTACTCCCTCTCCATTCCGAAAACACTTCTCTATTCAGCGATCCCCTCTTTATTTAGCTAGGGCATTTATATTCAGCCGCCCTTCTCCCTATCTATCAAGCCCTACTCTATTCATCTACCTAATTATATGCAGCCACCCCCTCTATATTCATCCGCCCTCTATAAATTCAGCAACTTACTGTGTTTTCAGCCACAATTTTTTGAGTCAGCTAACACATCACTCGTCAGTTGCTCTTATTAAAACCATAATGTCTCTCTTTCTTTTAAGAAAAAACGACCACCATTGGTATAGACATAGCAGTAACATTTTCACGGGTACCCGGGCGTGTAGAGTGTAAAACATATAAAGCGGTGCGTGTAGAGTGTAAAACATATAAAGTGGTGCGTGTAGAGTGTAAAACATATAATGTCGTGCGTGTAGAGTGTAAAACATATAATGTCGTGAGTGTAGAGTGTAAAACATATAATGTCGCGCGTGTAGAGTGTAAAACATACAATGACGTGCGTGTAGAGTGTAAAACATATAATGTCGCGCGTGTAGAGTGTAAAACATATAATGACGTGCGTGTAGAGTGTTAAACATATAAATTGGTGCGTGTAGAGTGTAAAACATAAAGTGGAGCGTGTATAGTGTAGAACATATAAATTGGTGCGTGTAGAGTGTAAAACATAAAGTGGAGCGTGTAGAGTGTAGAACATATGATTGGTGCCTGTAGAGTGTAAAACATATAAAGTGGTGCGTGCAGAGTGTAGAACATATAAATTGGTGCGTGTAGAGTGTAAAACATATAAAGTGGTGCGTGTAGAGTGTAGAACATATAAATTGGTGCGTGTAGAGTGTAAAACTTATAAAGTGGTGCGTGTAGAGTGTAGAACATATAAATTGGTGCGTGTAGAGTGTAAAACATATAAAGTGGTGCGTGCAGAGTGTAAAACATATAAAGTGGTGCGTGTAGAGTGTAAAACATATAAAGTGGTGCGTGTAGAGTGTAGAACATATAAATTGGTGCGTGTAGAGTGTAGAACATATAAAGTGGTGCGTGTAGAGTGTAAAACATATAAAGTGGTGAGTGTAGAGTGTAGAACATATAAAGTGGTGCCTGTAGAGTGTAAAACATATAAAGTTCACTGAAAAGACTGTGGCTTTGGCACCAAAGAATAAACTGACCTTATGCATCAGTGCATCGTTACTTAAAATAGCACTTTTTACCCGCCCCTCTAATGCAATATGTTAAAAAGAAAATGTATTGCATATGAAAATTTGAAAATCAAATGCTGATGTCAGAAACTGGAAATACCCGATAAACATTTTCTGAATTTTTTTTTAATTTTCAGGGAAATTGTTCGGTTGCGTAATTAAAAAAATCATGTTAAGCCTGGTACCTATTGGAATTCAGGACGTGTTAGCGCATTTTCGTATTATGTATCAGTACTTATGTTAGATATCAGAATTATGTAGTTATCAGTAATTGTGTTTAGATTTTAGACATATTTTTCTTGTGTAATGAATATACCTGACATTTTTTTAATTTAAAAGTTATTTCTTTACATTTAAAAAAAATAATTATTTTCTCTTTAATCCAACTACAAGTCACCACAAATGATGACGTAAAACTCTCTAAACTTTTACACATATCCTAATGACGTCAACTAAAAAAAAAAAACGAATTATTTTGCACCCTTTCGCACCACTCTTCAATGCTTGAAGAATTGTGCATTCGACTTCCGGCAATGGCGGCCGTTCCCTGCGCTAGTGTTACCTCTCGATTCGAAATATTTTTTGGTAGTTTTAACGGGGTTTTTAAACGGATCGAGTAACTGAGTGTTGATGCACAAATGGCAGGTCAGGACAGACAAAAAACATATATACATCATGGGTCTAGGACTTATGGATGCTGTGATCAAGGGTGATGACAGACGGACGGACAAAACGGGTGCAATAGCGATTTCGACATCTCGAAAATGCGCTAAAAAAATTATGTCGTGACAGTAAACAAGCGATAGAGGCGAAAATCTTCAGCATTTCTTCATTGAAAAACTTATCTGATCAATAAATTTCATTTTTCAAATATATTTCTTTTTTGATGAGTAATATTAAGTTTCCTTTAATACCTGGAAGGAAAGTCTTAACGGTTTACCTAAATCAGGGGTTCCCAAACTTTTTTGACCCCTGGACCTGTTTCTATAGTCCAAACTTGCCCACGGTCCTTTTAGTGCATAAATTGCATAAATGCATTGTACAAAAAATACATATCCCAAAAAAGTAAAATTTTGATTAAGAGTTGTTGATTGCAATTGCGACTTTACATTAAAATTTAAAACTATTAATGACTTTGATAAAAGTGATAAGAATTTATCAGTGTATTTATGTCCGACCTTATATTTGTTATAAAGTAGCAACCACAAATTCCCACTGATTTCTAGTTGTTTGTAGTTTTGTGTGTGTGTATGCATGCGTGTGCGTGTGTGCGCGTGTGTGTATGTGTGTGTGTGTGTGTGTGCGTGAGTGTGATGATTTTAGTAGCGGAATGGAATCCTTGCTCTACCAAAAAGGAAGACGGGAATTAAGCAGTCCACTTCTGTACACTAAACCATAATACAGGATATAAAATTGGGATCTGTATTTGTTACCGGAATTTGTTGAATCCTTGTTCGTACATAGGTTTAGGTTCCTAATTTTTATATATTTTAATAAGTTTCTCCTGTAACAGTATAAATACAATTTCTTTATTGGTTCTGAACTTGTCAACGTGCAAAAGTCGAAATATCCAAATGAAGATTGTCCTCAAATCTGTGGCTCAAACTTCATCGAGGGCCATTAATAGTTGACAGTAAGAAGGCAAGTCTTTTTCTCTGCTTTGCAATTTCGAAACATTTTTAAAAAGAACATTATATTCTTATTTCAAACGATTGGTGTCACATTCAGCAAATAATTCCGCCATAAAGGGATGCCTAATTTTTAAAAAAATAAGTATCTGTGTAGCAAATCGTTGACTTTGCTTTCAAGGAATTTCATCACCGAATCAAAGAGAGTATAAAATCGATTTAAATATGCAGCTTGTGATAACCAACGTACTTCTGTGTAGGGCTGTCATTAATATTGAAAATTGCTGCCCGAGTCCCTGTCCAAAATTCGAAAGGGTACCCGGGTTACCCCTTTGAAATGCCACAAAATTTTCGGTGTCATGCCCGCAATTAGCCTTACACATCTTTGTTTATGGAAATTCAAATTTAGATGCAATGAATCAACTATGTAAAAAAAATGATATGTTAATGTTACTATAGTACAGTAGTGTAAAAGCATTGTGACGGTGGGCTAACAAAGTCCTATAAAAATAAAGAGCGGAAATCGTATGATGACATTGTGGATTATTTATAGTTCATTTAAATAAAATTTCCGGGACTTGGCCCTTGCATTTAATTTTGCTATTGAAGTGAACACTATTCAACGAGTGAAATATTTTATAATTTAAAAAAAAAATATATATATATATATACATAAATAAACATTATTTAAAAAAAAAAAAAGAAGAATATAGCCGGTTTTGTTATTATTTTAAAAAAAAATAATTATTTTAAAGTATGATGGGAATAGTAGTGGAGAAAGGAATCTGTGTAACATATTTCACAACATAACTTTAAACGAAAGGTCTTAATTTGATACATTTTTCGAGAGCTGAAATGTGAATACTTAAGAGCCGCAGTTCGACCATTATTTGCATAGACATTTCATTAGCATTTTCAGGGCAAATTTACAACCCAAGTAATTGCTCGGCAATGAGTACCCGGGTTCTCTTTGACAGGACTACTTCTGTGTAAATAAGTAAACGTTTATGGTCTTCATCATTTTCCAAACAATGTTGATTAATTTTTTTGTTAATAAATAATACTGATTGAAAGACACAATGTACTGAAAATACATTTGCCAAAGTTTTTTTTAATGTTAAAATCAAGGGCATAGCTTTAACTTTGAAAAATATTTAATTCAGTAAACAACATTTTACCTTTCGTATTTGAATCTTCGGCGCACTCATTCTCTTATCTGTTGTAACAAACCACTGTTAATGATTATTAAATTTTTTAATAGAAGGCTGCAGTTAAGTCCTTTTGAAAAACAAAATTGATGATAGGATACAATTTAGATACATATAAATTTCTCACACATTAAAAATCGTTGATTCACATTAAAAAATTGTATTTTCTAAACTACTTACAGGAATTTCTCATTACTTACGCATCAAGCTTTAACTTCCAAAAAATAAACTATTTTGATTGGTTATAGTACTTATAGCTGTCGAAATATCCGTATTACTACTTTCTTTGCTAAGTACAACAACAGTGTATTCCCTGAATACCACCTTTCCGTACAATAAGGCACCAGGAGGCCTTGTCGCTTGCTGCTGCCTCCCAGAAGACATAGCAAATGCCGTAAGCCTTCAATAGGCTCTTCAGCGTATCATTGTAGCATTTTTTTGTACCTCCGCGGGTTCTCGTTCCCCTCTTAAGCTCGACATAGAAGAGCCACATTCAGAGCCGATGGTCTACAAGTACGGCACGCCCCACCCAGCAAATTAGGAATGCTTCATGTCTGCGTAAATATTACGTTGTCCTGCCCAGACGAGCATTTCGGCGACTTGATCGTTGACCTGCCATTTGATGAGAATTTTCCAGAGGATTTTGGTGTGCTAATGGTTCAGTAACCACACGGCGTTGTTAAGCGGGCTACGTTTCACATGCGTATAGTAGAGTAGAGAGCACAAAAGTTCTGTAGACTCTTAGTTTGGTTTTAATGTCGATTTTCCTTCAGTTCCAGACACTGTCATCCAGTCTCCCAAATTTTGCACTGGCTTTCGAGATACCACCAATATGTCAGCCTTATTAAAAATATCTTGAAATAATAAACTTCCTAGAAAACGAATTTATACATTAGTCCTTTTTTTAACGCTTTTCACAACCCATGTTTGAAAATATTCTTTAACACACAACCATCATCTTTGAGTGAAAAAAAACAACCTTTATTGTGTTAAATTTTTTCCATATAAGACAATTATAAAGACTTATAAATAATTATAATAAAGTAATTGATCGAACCCGCGGCTTAGCATACGCCGCATAATTGCTCAATTTTGAAATAGGGTGCGGGGAAACTGGCACAAACATACCGCAGTGCGCATTATAGTATTTTATTTGTTTGAAGGCATTACTTCCATTTCCTTCTATATAGTCAAATGTGCGGCGCGTATAGTGCTGTGCGGTCCGTGTGTGCACACTTCAACTTTATATAATAACTCTGGCGTTTTGTTTGCTCTAGTTTCTGACGAATTATCTTATACAATAAAAGGCAATTTTCTGTGCGGTCATTGATAGCGATTGATCCCTCAAACTCCCAAGGACTCCCGCGGCCAAACAGAATTAATCTAATATTGAACAAGTTTACGCAGACGTTCAAAGCGAGTTAATTTTCGAGCAGTATTTTTTTCCAAGACTCTCTTTTGAGCGGTGCGCTTTCAAAAAATATTTTATTGTTAAACTACGGTGCGCACATTTTTGTGTACGCATATTAAATTGAGCTGTGGCTTTTTTACGGGTACTTTCTTTATTGGATAGATAGATCTACGTAAAAAATGATTCATTACAATTGTCAAACCATACATTGGTTTTTTTTTTTAAAGGTGTAAATGACGTAGTGAATTTTGTTAAATTGTGTTGGGATAAATATTTCGTAAATAATTAAAATTTCTAATTATAATACTGTAAATAGTGTTTGAATTTTAATTGAAAAGCGATGAAAAGCCAAATATTTCTAATATAGAGATATTATAAACAAATATATAATTAAATGCTATTCCTGTTGTCGTAGAAAAGTAGGGGACAGCCGGATATACGGATCGGATTTCGAGATTTTCGCCACTAGCTGGATTCGGCACATACATATTTATCGCAGATCCAAATAATATCCGGATATCAGTGTAGTAAGGAATATTTGAATAATGCAGGCGTGCGCAACCTGAGGCCGTAAAGCCGCATGCGGCCGTGGGCACGATAATGTGCGGTCGTGAAAATCTGTTTAAATATCAATAACCCGCCGACGTCATATATTCGCAATCTTGGCAATATATTATGTAAAAAGGTAAATGAACCATCGAATATTCGTTTGCATTTTTAAGCACTTGTTATTGCGAAACAAGATAACGACTCCGGCAAGTTAAGCGTTAGCTGCAGTGTTTAGTGCTCAAAGACATTGAAATAGTTTTGTGCAAGATCTCAGAAAATATGAGACACGTTTCTTCTCCACATTTGGTTGAGACAGAGAGTGACCCGTTGGATGTGCAAATGAAACTTATCAGTGGCGTCGCTAGGGGTGCGGTGGGGGCGGGCCGCCCCGGGTGACACCATCAAGAGGATGACACCAGACCGTAAAATTCTATATATTCCCGTTATTTGGCACTAGAAAACTCGGAGGAATTCTATGAGCTAAGTTATGGGGGTTGGGCGTTGTGACACCATGGGCTACCACCCCGGATGACACCAACCCTAGTTACGCCTCTGAAACTTATCAAACTAAAAAAATAACGCTCAGCTTGTACAGAAATTCGAGGACGAAACGATTTACTGGAGACAGGGAAAGTAGCTGTGTGGTATCTCAAGCTTGGCCAAAATAGCGAGAAAAACTCTAATGTAGTTTGGAAGTATCATTTTCAAAAAATAAAATAACTCAAGAACAAATATCGAACGCAACTGGTGGACACCAATCTGATGTCAGGAATACGACTGATGATCTCCAGCGAGTCCCCGACTTTGCGCTACAATCGGTAAACATGTTAGAGCAAGGCAGCAACTAATTTCTGGACTCTTGACGGCTAAGTTACATGGACAGTGTTGGTCAAGCAGCTCATCTCTTATACAATTATATTGTCCTCATGGTACTAATGCCACTTAAAGATATAATCATGCTGTACATGTGTGAAATAATGTTGTGTTTACACGACATGTTCAATAAAGTAGAAATATAAGATAATATCTATGGATATGATTTTGTTTGTATTTAAGCACTGTACATTATGTTATGCTTATGTCATTATACTGTACAATACATTATGCTTATGTCATCATTATAGCTCATTGACTATTCCGAGAGGTAAATGTTTTTATAGTGACTTTCGTTTTTCAGTGAAAATTTTTTAGCGGCCGTTATAAAAGTTGTTTTTTTTAAAATTCGGCCGGCTATAGCCCAAAGGTTGCGCACCCCTCGACTAATGGCACAACAGTGACTGATGGCCTGAAAGTGAATGATCGCCTGACAATGACTTAGATCTATAATTTAAATAATTTTTGCCTTTTACCATGTGTGATTGTGCTAAACTATTTCCCAAAGTTTCATGCAGCTGCCGACCCGACAAATAGGAGAATTAGTGATTTTCAAAATTTTTTAGTCCATATTTAAGAGAAAACAAACTTTTTGGGGCCCCCGGCCCCCCGTGAGTATGACTTTTAAACTTATTTTACTCCAGCTATCGTCGCGTAAGACTACTCAACACCTTCCAAAAGTTTCATGCTTCTACCATCACGTGAAATTGGATAATTATTGATGCGTCAGCTTTAAACATATTTTTAAAAAAAAACTACTTTTGGCCGCCAGTAAGTGATGATTTAAAAATTGTTTTCGCCTGTTACCATCACGGAAGTGTACTTAATAACTACCCAAAGTTTCATTCTTCTACCTACACGGAAAGTAGGAGAATTAGGGATTTATTGTTTTTATATTGCTCATATTAGGAAAAAAACTTCATTTAGGCCTCCTAACCGCATGAAGTGATATATTAAATATTTTTTTGTCTTTTACCATCTTGGGTGTGTACAGCTTCCCAAAATTTCATGCTTCTTCCTACACGGGAAGTTGGAGAATTTGTAATGAGTGAATAAGTGAGTTAGTGAATGAGTGAGCAAGCGAGGGATTGATTGAGTGAGGGAGGGAAGGCTTTGGCTTTTAGTAGTATAGATTAGACTCACTGAACACTTGAACCAAATAATGTCATTACACTTGTCTTTTTGTGTAGCTCGTTAAAAGATGACATTCCAGTGTTATTTAAATTTTCAACAAGAGCGTTTAATAAGTATTATTTATGACATCATAAATTAAAATTTTTGGCTTTCATTTTTTAAACGTTATCGATTAAATTTAAACAGCCATAATTTTAAGGCATTAATTCACATTGTAATTCTTTGATGTGGTTCAATAAATGTTAAGGAAATTAAATATCCCATTTCCAATATTAGAGCAGTTATTAGTACTCATAATTATTTCTTTTATTTGTGATCTTTTTTAAGATCTAAGTTAATTTAACTTGAAATCAATCAAATATTTTAACTTATAAAGCATATTCTGTGTTAATATTGCGTTCACTCCTTTTCATTTCTCATCTAATTTAAACAAAGAATTGCAAAATAAAAATAATAAATATTTTTTTAAAATGTTCTCTTATCCTTAGAATGTCATCCATACCCATAAGCACGGGCGACCTTGACATCCTTATCATTGGCAAAACCGGCAATGGGAAAAGTGCAACAGGAAACACAATCCTCGGACGGAAAGCTTTCATAACTAGTCCCAGCGTTAACTCCGTGACCAAAGTGATGCAGTATGAGTTCTCTCTTGTAGACGGACGCACCTTGAAGGTCGTTGATGGGCCCGGGGTATGTGACACGGAGGTAAGCGAAGAAGAGGCCCTGAGACAGATGCTCCCAACATTGCATGAGGCAATAGCCACAAACCCAGAAGGTTACCACGCATTCCTCCTAACTGTCAAGTTCGGTGAAAGGTTCACGGCTGAAGAGGTACAGACCATCACTGTCCTCAAAGGTGTTTTCGGTGAGGATTTCGTGCGCTCCTACTGCATCCTGGTGGTGACCTATGGGGACATCTACGACCCGGAGGAGACCGGTTATTCTTCATTTGATGATTGGTGCGGGGCGCAGACTGGCGTGTTCAGGACCCTGGTTGAAGAATGCAACAAAAGAGTGATTTTGTTTGACAACAGAACCAAGGATGAGGGGAAGTTGAAAGCCCAGCGTGACCGTTTGATTCGTATGATTGAGGGACTGAGTTCATTAGGGGAGCGGTACAGTGACAAACACTTTGAGCTTGCGCGGAAAGAAAGAGACCTACTCCTGGTTCAGAATAAATTTGGAAAGATCAGCGAAGAGACCCTAAAGACCACCAGTCTAGTACTTCAAGAGCTTGGACGAGTTCAGCTCAAAGACCCGGAACAGCAAATCGAGCAACTGCACGACCTGGGACAAGTTATCAATGGTATCCTGGCAAGCATTAAGAGCGAAGATTTAGAAACCGGAGTCCTGGAAGCGATTGTAAAAAATGTTTCAGATATTAAAAGCACAATTGACGAGCAACTGAGAAACGCCCGGGACGCCATTGAGATCAAGGAAAGTCACGAACGTCAGAGACAGGAGATTGAGAGATTGAGACTGGAAAGAGAAGAAGAACAACGACAGCTAGACGAGGAGCAGAGGCGGGAGTTGGAAGAGAAGATACGATTGATGACAGAGAAGAGCAGGTGTGATCAGATGGCCATGGAAAGGATGATTCATTCCCAGAAGGTTTTAAAGAGCCACACCGAGCATCTGGAGAAAGAATACAGAAAAATTAGACGAGAGAGGGATTCAGAGAGTATCTCTAGCATTTGTAGTGTCGTGGTCACAGTATTCCCAGCTTTGCTTAATGCGCAGAGAAGGGCATTGTAAGCTTTTAAGATCCTAAGGTATAAAATAGCAGAGGGAAGGGCAAAAAATGACGTCATAATCTCATCTAAATAACGCCACTACCTTGACTTATTTAAAATGATTTAGTTAAAAACAATTATTCGTCTATTTTTAGCATAATTTTCAACATTTTAATTAAGCATTTTTTAAAAATCCCTCCACATTTGACGTTATTCGGAAAACTTTTCAAATAAAAAATCAAATAGGAAAACAAATTTTAAATCTTACATGTTGCAAAAACAATAGTGTTTCAATGGAGGAGAACTTGTTTCACAATTGATGACCCTGAACAAATGACATTTTCTTTTTCGATTTGAAACTACCTGTTACTTCGGACGAATTTACCATTTTTGTTTTACTGCGCTCTCGCTGTTAATACTATGACACACAGAACTAGGTCAAGTGAGCCCTCGCTGTTATTACCATGACCTGCACAACTAGATCAAGTGAGCCCTCGCTGTTATTACCATGACCTGCACAACTAGGTCAAGTGAGCCCTTGCTGTTATTACCAGGACCCACTAAACTAGGTCAAGTGAGCCATCGCTGTTATTACCAGGACCCACTAAACTAGGTCAAGTGAGCCCTCACTGTTATTACCATGACCTGCACAACTAGGTCAAGTGAGCACTCTCTGTTATTACCATGACCTACACATCCAGGTCAAGTGAGCCCTCGCTGTTATTACCAGGACCCACTAAACTAGGTCAAGTGAGCCCTCACTGTTATTACCAGGACCCACTAAACTAGGTCAAGTGAGCCCTCGCTGTTATTACCATGACCTGCACAACTAGGTCAAGTGAGCCCTCGCTATTAATAACATGACCCACACAACTATGTCAAGTGAATTTTCGCTGTTAATACCATGATTCACAGAACTAGTTGAAATGAGCTCATACTATTAATATAATAATCAATTAAGTATGTTATGAAAGTTCTCCCTATTAACACAATAACAAACGCAACTTTGTCAAATAAGCTCTCGCTATTAAACTATGACCCATAGAACAAGGTCAAGTGGGATATCGCTGTATTTTAACCCTGTGGCGTCGCCAGTGGGTGTGGTGGGGGCGGTCAGCCCCGGGTGACACCATCAGGGGGGTGACACCAGACTGTAAAATTCTATATATTCCCCATGTTTGGAACTGGAAAACTCGGAGGAGTTCTATGGGTTAAATCATGAGGGGGTGACACCATGAGCTACCGCCCCGGGTGACACCAACCCAAGTGACGCCTCTGTTATAACCCACAGAGCTAAGTGAAGGGCGCCCTGCTTATAATACCATGACCAACAGAATTAGGTCACGTGAGCTCTCTCAATAAATACCTTGGCCTACTGAGCTATGTAAAGTGAGTTCTCAATATAATGACATGAACCTATGAGCTTTCAATCCAAACACGGAGAGCAGATGTTATGTTCCACTTGTCAGTGCGATTCGGGAGTTTGGATTCATTTTCCTGGTACAATAACATTGTTTCATAGTATTCATATTTTCAATTTTTCAATTATCTTCTCTTTGCTGTTACAGATCCTTCTTCTATGTTGATAAAATCTTGGTTTTCTAAGACAGCCCATCCCACGCCCGAATTCCGGACGTGAAAAACAAGAAGTATTTGTGTGTCTGTTCCTGCATACGGAATTTTAAAAAAAACGTGTTTTATCCATGTCTATTTGAGGATTGTAAAACATTATCTTTGTGTTTTATTTCCAATTTAGAACTAGTAGAATAATGTATTAATACTACTTTGTTCTTTTTTTCTGCTATCCTATAGTGTTTCAAGGTTCAATGATTTAACTAATGGTGATATTCTCGTTAAGTTTTCAATGTTCTCCAATAATAGATCTGACTGCTCTTTTAAAATTTGATACAATTTATCAATTCTTTTCTAGTGCAGGTCTTATAAAGTGATGTAGAATTTTATGTTTTTTTTCATTACACCTGTAAAAGTTTCTCTTTATAAAGCCGGGGGTTTTGTTTGATTTATTGATTACTACATAGACATGGGGATTCCATAATAATTTCTCATTTATCATTTCCCTTAATTATTTTGCATCTTAATTTTTGATTAGTCTACTTTCATATTTAAAGTATTTTGAGTTTTTTCCCCCTTTGTTACTCTTAAAGGATTCCATAATAGTAAAATATTTTAGTAAAATAAATAGTTGAAATTCTTTTGAGATGCTTTTTGAAATGCTTAAGAGAAGTTTAGTATATTTTATATATTTGGTTATTATTGTCTAGCCTTTTTGACAGTTCATCTATTTAACCAATTAATCGTTTCTCACGATATCTATTTTTCTTAAAGCCGTGATGATGGTGGCATGACCCATTGTTTTCGTCTTTGTGATCATGATTCTACTTTATATTATGTTTTCTAGTAATTTACAGGTGATACTTGTAGGTAATACCGATCTATGATACCAGGGACGGATTTATCACCCTTTTTTAAAAAGAGGTAGTGCGTTAGCTGATTTCCGACACTAATTTACAGAGGCTTGAAAAAGTTCTACAATGACTGGGGACAGTTCATTGCTATATTATTTAATAATCATTTTTTATTTTCGTTTTATTTGTGTATTGTATGTTCGTTGAAAAGGGCTCTTTGCCGAAACGTTCGCTGTTTTGTTACGTCCGTTCAGGCTAACCCTTACCTTGTTTACGTCTTTTCCATTAAATTTTTATAAGCCTGATTGCAGTACTACCCCTCATTTTGTTTTAA
Source organism: Radix auricularia (assembly GCA_002072015.1). Classification (NCBI taxonomy): domain Eukaryota; kingdom Metazoa; phylum Mollusca; class Gastropoda; family Lymnaeidae; genus Radix; species Radix auricularia. Next base: position 1,335,872 of record MUZC01000378.1, on the reverse strand, counting down.
TAATCTTGCGGCAGTATTGTTTATTCAAAGTTTTTGGGAGTGTATTTTTTACCTGATTCGTCTACAGTAATGTGATCCATTTCTACTATTTTATTCAAATAAATTAAAGCTTCATTGTCTCCCAATTATGCAAACTATGTCTTTATGGTTTTAGCTTTTGTCTCATTATCATTAAATGTTTGATTATTTGGGCCATTTAGTGTGGCTATTCATGTAAGTTACATTTATTAAAAAAGATATAAGAAAGGACTAAAAGATTTTGTTGTTATGTTTAGAAATTAAATAGATTATATAATTATTGGGGGGGGGGTCATTTTTGTGTCAAGTGTTTAAAAATTAACTCCCCCACCCCTATTTTTAAATTGATAAGGGGCCGTCCATAAAGTACGTCACGCTATATTTGACCATTTTTATCTCCCCCCTGCCCCTGTCACAAATCTTGGAACCCCTTCCCCCCCCCCCTAAAGTACGTCACACTTCGTAACAAAAATATATTTTTTATTAACAAAATTATTAAAATTTAACATAAAATACCGTGACGTCATACATGGCCGGACACCCCCTCTCCCCACTGTCACAAACTGTTACAGTTTCTTACACCCCCTACCCCCTTCTGGAGCGTGACATACTTTATGGACGGCCCCTTACCTTATTTTAAAAAAATATACTCTAAATTTGTTTCTTAGTTTCTTTCATTTAGTATGGAACCTGTATTTGGTAAAATTATTTGATGTTAGTTTTGTTCGAAAATTTTCAGCCATTATAGATTTTATATTTGTTTTTAAATATTTACATTTTTTTTTCTATTTTGCTATTTGTGTTGTATTTACTTAGGAAATGTTTAAAAGTAGTCTGGTAACTATAATAGCGTATAAGCTTATTAATATTTTGCACTTTTTCAAAAACGTTTTGGGAAATGTAATTCAAAATTTAAGATCATTATGACTTATTAAATTTAAAACCTTTATTTGTTGCATATATTTTAAAACACTTTTGGTTAAGATCTAATACCCAAATATAACATAAGACTTACCTTTTTTGTGTGTTTTTTTCTTATTGCTTTTTTTTTTAATTTCATATAAAATAACCCATAAACCAATTCTATATAAAAGATAGAGGTATTTTTAATAACCTGTTGCAAGAAAACACCACCTATTAATCATATTTAAAAACACCCTTACTGAAAGTCCTATAAAAATATTGAGCGATAAAATATAACACAGAGAAATGATAAATTATTTATATTTCTATAGCGAAACAACCAAAAACAAAGGTATAATCTGTTTATTAAACTAATCTCAAACCAAAAGCTCATGATCCAAAATCCACCCCCTTTTTCTAAAGACATTTTAAAAGTATTCCAGTGAATTCAGAACTTAGGTAACCTAAAAAATATGAAGTTTTAATTAATCTTCTTGGGTCTAGAGGTCATTGCTCGAGGTTTATTGTTAAAGAAATATGAAAAAAACATGCCCTAAATTTAAAGTTTGTACTTAACTATTTCTAAAACTGTTGTAGTTTAATACACACCCTTGGGCGTAAAGCCGAGGAAGTGTGGAATTAATATTATTATATACTTCTGGATTTATCTCTTTCTAAAATGTAGACTTGAGCATCAGAAAATAATGTCTATTCGATGATGAGTAACCGGGTCGTTGCTTGAATTGTCCGCTCGTCCAGCTCTTGTATACAAAAGTTTCAAACTGGAAATGACCGGCATGCGTATAAGCTCACACTGATGGCTGTCAATATGAAATGGTTTGTTCCATTTTGAGCCAGACACAGTTAAATTTTTACCCGTCTCACAGCTGGCCTTAACATCGGACAAGACCGCCTGGAAATAGGAAAGTTCCCGGAAAAATTCGGGACTCTGCGCTTTCAGCTTCTCCGTGAACACTCTGTGGAAATGATAATACAGGGCGTAGTCCAAGTGGCTCATTTTCCGGTGATTTTCGTGGTCCGACTGCGTGAAGTTCCTCACCGGTTTTTTCTGGTTGGCGTTGAGTGGAATGTAGAGGATGTCCTTCATCGTCCAGCAGAGCTCATGTTTCAGTAGCAGAAGAGATTCGTCAAAGTACTCTAGTATCATCACAAGTTTAAAATCTTCCTCTAACAATGACAAGTAATTCTGTAAACTTGTCGAACTAAAATACTGATCACTGTCGAAACCTAGATCTTCGGCTTGTTTATTTTTGGTGAAGGAAAACAAAGTTGCGTTGCCTAAGAATTTTTCTGGATTCGCCAGAAATAGTGATATTCGATTTGTTGCATTTATTAGGGACGGATCCACTTGACATACAGATTGATCCACGTGATTGTATTCGAACGTGGAGACGAACTGCTGGAACGGTTGTCTCAAGATGGTGATGTACACCGTGTCCTCCGGCATGATCATCCGGAACGCCGTCCTGTTGTAGATGGCGTGGTTGAGGAGAATGTTGTACTCTTCGCCCTCCGGGAGCGGGTAGACGTACTTCCTGGACATGACCTCCCCCGCCCTGGAGATGTAGTTAAAGTGTGGGGAGTTCCATCGGGTGTTCGGAAGAGCGAAGTTCAAGTTGTTGACAATGCCGTAACGCATAAGAATATTAGCCACCGTTGAACTTCCGGCCTTGTGAGTCTTGACGAAGGCGATGTTGTGAGCCGGGGAGCAGATTTTCTTGACGTTTTCCTTGATGTTAGTTCCCGTGTGGCTGAGCAGACCAAACAAGTAATGACTAGCATTGGGTACAGAGAAGTCATAGCGATATTTATAGGGAATCATCGGTGATAAGCTCTGGTGAATGGCATGTGTGAGGAACAACAACACCAACGAAATTAGGATGAGGCTCAAGCTGCCATCAATGACATAAAAAAAGAAAATTTTAAATTATAAAACATTTTTCGAAAACGAATTCTTTATTTTAATAAAATACAAAAATAAATGTAAGAGAGTCTAGTTTTTTATTGGCTTATATTAAGATTAGACCAAAGTATTTCTGGCATGGCATTTGGTGGCAATGGGCTGTTAATCATTATCCTCTGTATTCATATTTTCAAACATTTATCACGCAACAAAACTTATACTGAAACAACATCACAGAAGTATATAAATTTGGTTAACTGATATGTCACTTATTTCTGTGTTTTTATTGTGTAACAATAAGCTCTTTGCGTACATTTTAAAATGAAATTTCACTATTATTATTAGTTATATTCATATCAGAGGCGTCGCTAGGGTTGGTGTAAACAGGGACGGTAGTTCATGTTGCCACCCTTTACGACTTCAGGGGCCGTCCATAAATGACGTCACCTAAGGATGCCGATTTTTACTCCACTCGCCGCCCCCCCGTGATACTTTGCCACCAAAACTGAGACCTTCACAAATGTTTTCCGTTATGACGACACAAAGGTTTGACATCCCCCCTCGAAGCGGTATTTTCTAAATAAAAATTAGCCTGTTGCAATTTTTATATTGGTTATTGAAATATGTATTTAATGTAAGTCTGCCCTCTAATACTGTAGCACGAGTGAAGCCATTGAAAACGTCATTAAATAATTTGTACACGATCAATTATTAAGTGAAACTTTAAAGTTGCGGGGTTTTTTTTTTAAATGTGACGACACATTTTTAAACACATCCTCCACCCTTGTCACACATCGTCACAGATTTTGACCCCCTCAGCCTTTTGCGGATTAAAGGGAGGGGGTTGAGTGGGCTAATGCCATGGGCCCCCAATGATTTAAATCTTATTATTGTGTATAGCTAACATGGACAAATGTTTGTATGAATGCTGCAAATAAGAATTATAACGGAGTCAAGGCTATTTTTTCATTAGAAATGCAGTGTTGCTCATTATGTGCTGTTCACAGCTCATTCCTTTAATTTGGTTTGGAAAAGTGCAGCAGGTTGTCCTGCTGCAGTCAGATTTGTTTTGTCTTCTGCAAAATCTTTATACCTGGCTTGTTGCATCCACTCATCGTTGACAGCTACTTTAAAAACAAATGAAAAAGATACCTATTGACAAAGCCTTGTCTGACACAAGATGGTCAACCCGACATGATGCTGTAAGGTCTGTTAATAACTCATGCCATGAGAATATTGCAGCACTGAAAGAATTAGCAACTAACGAAAATCTGTCACCTAACTGTTGATTTTGGAAGGAACTTGAACAACTGAAAGTAGATATTTTAGTTGAAAATTTGGAAGCAATTTTAGAAAGATTTAAGAAATCGAATGTATCTTCAAGAGCCGAGAATATCTTTAGATTCATTCATTCTTTTGAAGTCTCTCATTAAGTTTGTTAAAGAGACTGCATTCTTAATTTGATTCTTATAAAGACAAAGGAAGAAGCAAGTTCAAACATTTACTGACTTAACTTGACTGAACTCTCATTGCTGTAAAAAAAAAAAGAAAAGGGGGGTGTGGGGGTCATCGATGGCTGGACTAAACTCCAGCAACACTGAACATTGGCAGACAGCGACATTGAGTTTCATAGAGATAAACTAAATGTGCATTAATTTTATTACGGTGCAATTGATCAATCTAAAATTGTGATACAATGCAGTGTTAGGTGATACGAGTCTATGTGCAAAATTCCTGCTCGATAGTATCACGAGAATTGGATCATTTTAAAAACTTTCCCCCCCGCCCTTCCACGACAAGACGGTGAAGTCAATATACGAGAAAGTGCCAGTATGATAAAGGAACATCAACTAAGTGGTATTTCTGGTAATCATTGACAATATTTGACAAAATTATTTTTAGCCCTACAACATCGGCTAGGTGCATATAAAGACATCCATTAGAAAAGTAGCCTTCTTACAAACCTGAGCTCAGCAATGACGCCATCCAATTGGATGCGGCCAAATTAATAGGAGAATATTCAAGTGATTTGGCAGTTAGTTCAATTTTCAGAACTCTTAAAAAAGTTATTGTCCAACTCCAGTCTGAGGGTAAGAAGGAGGAAGTAGCACAATGCAGACTTAAAACACGTGCACAGAGCTAAAACTTTTGCTCCTTTTGATGAAAACATCATAACAAGAAGACTACCTGTATATTAACATGCATATCTTTGCTTGCACGCCTTTAATAAGTACAAATAAAACAAAATATTAAGTCAAAGACATTGAATTCATAATTTTCTTCTAAAAAAACAGCAACAAAGAATCCCCATCACTAAACTTTTGGGGGCAGAAAAATAGTGCCCCGCACTCCACAGCGGTGGAGAATATGGTGAAGTGGGATTCATCCATGCTGGCGGTGTGTCAAAGTTCAAATGACTTTATATCTTTTAAAACAGAAGACACCACCTCTGTCATGTCCAGCCTTTTTAAAGACCACTCTGCTGCGACTGTTTCTTTTCTATTTTTCATACTTTGTTTTAATGCTGTTTGTGTGTTGGGACTGTTTTATTAATGCAAGTTAACTGATATTTTTTGAATGACAAGTTTAAGCGCTTAACGTATTTCATTGTATTTTTTTTTTCTAGTTGAAAGAAATGGTTCTTCATTTTTTCTGATATAAAATCGAACACAGTTTGGAGTCGCCCCACCCCCTGATGGTGCGACGCAACTGATTCATATAGACTACTCATTTTTTAAATGAAATTTTACAATTAGTTTTGTAAGTGTTTCTTCAATGAAATACTTCAATTTGTTCTGAATATAATATAACTTTCCTTTTTAATGTTTGAATTAGTTATGTTTATACTTATTTTTAATGAAACATCAAATTTGATTTTGTAATGTGTTTTATCATTTGGCGAAAGGTCATTCTCTTTTTGTGCAGCCAAACAATGGAATTCTCTACCATTACACATCCGTTGTATTCCAGCTTCCAAGTCCTTCAAGACTCCACATAGACGCATCATTTCAAAATGTTTTTACAAAATTAATGAAACAACATTTTGTAACGATTACAGTAGCTTATTTGTAACGTCCTGTCATTGTTGTAGTTATTATTATATGAATGGTTATTTAATTATTAATTATACGTGTGTTATTTACTCCATGTAAAGCGCTGGCGCTGTGAGCCTGGTCCCTTTCTGGGTTACCGCGCAATATAAATTATCAATTTAGGCCTATTTTTATTATTAATTATTATTATTATTATTAATATTATTTTTATTATTATTATTATTATTATTATTATTATTATTATTATTATCCTGTTACTATTATTTGTGTATGTTGTTTTTAAAGCGCAAGTTTAAGCTCTGACCTGTTAGCTATACAAAGAACTGAACAAAATGGTTGCCGTTACCAAGTAAATTTCTTTTTCCTGTTAGCTCGCCTTGTGAGACGCGGTCGTTGGATGGCCTCGGGGTCAAGGCTGGAACTTCCCTTCTGTGTGGCCATGAACCTTTTCAAAATAAAACAGAGATATTATGACCTTAACAAGTCTGATAAATAATTATACAAGGATAAAATATAGCCTAACATTGTGCTTTTGTAACACTAGATCAGTGTTTCTCAAACTTTGGGGGGGGG
>MUZC01000378.1:1306473-1329391 GCA_002072015.1 Radix auricularia | reverse complement strand
GGGGGGGGGGCGACACACTAAAAATATTCGAGAATATTCGCGACACACAACAATAATTTTAACTTATTTTATGAAAACATATACATTTTATATATATATTACTGTGATGTATAAAACTGTGATATATCAGTGTGAGGGATGTGCCTGCTCAAGGGAAAACATCATATTCCATCGGGGCTTCAAAGTTGACAAGCAAACGCGCAATTTATCATCAACTGAAAGGAGTCTCTCTCGTTTCTTGGACTTGATTTCAGTTGATGCCGAGAAGCCAAATTCACAGAACCAAGAAAATGAAAATGGCAACTGCTTTCAAACCGACTAAAAGATATGCTTTCATGATGCATGCAAGCCAGAATTCTTTTAAAGTCGTTTTTGTGAACGTTGTTTGATAGAATTGGTTTTGTTGTCATTCCATCAGCTGCTCCTCCCTGTCGGTTGTCAAATTTACTTCTTCGCTGACTGCAAACGGATTGATCTACCGAGAAAATTTCTCATGTCTAGTGATGCCAATTTCAAGCCGACTACACCACTAGAAAGAAGGAAAAAACAAAATGGCGTACACAGGCGCCAACCGAATGTAACGTTCTGCACCAAGGGAAACACAAGTGATTACTGATTTCGATGTTGATTTTTCTAACAAACCTTAGTTTTGCTTTATTTGTTAAATTTCTTAATAACTTCATTTCTTAATTTTTTACATTTTGGTGTCACCCCTTGTGATGGTGTCTCCCAGGGCGGCCCGCCCCCACCACACACCCCTTGTGACGCCACTGACACCTATTAAACATATGGCCTACATACACAGGCTGGGCCATAACACCAAAGATTGACGTAAGGTGTGATGTGAAACGATGTATTTAAGACGATTTATTTTATAAGATGATTAGCGATTTCCCCGCGCGTCGCTGCGGGAAGTTGGAGAATTACTGATGAGTGAGTTAGTGCATTAAAAAAAACTATATTTGGGCTTCCGGCGCCCAGCAAGGGATATTTTAAATATTATTTCACATGCTGCCATCACGTAAGTGTATTTAACAAACCCCCAAAGTTACACGAGTTTACCTATTTGGGAAATAGGAAAAATACTGCTTTTCAATTTGTAAATTGCACATATTAGAAAAAAACATGATTTTGAGGCCCAAGCCCCAATGAATGTGAATTTTAAAATTATATTACCCCACTTTTCGTCGTGAGAGGGTAACCAGAAACTTCCAAAAGTTTTATGCTTCTACCTACATGGGAATGGGAGAATTAGTGATTGTTTCTTTTTAGATAATATTAGGAAAAAAAACTACATTTGGGCCCCCATCCCCCAGTAAGGGATATTTTAAATAATTGTTCACCTGCTGCCATCACGGAAGTGTATTTAACAAACCCCAAATTTTCATGCGTTTGCCTATTCGGGAAATAAGAGAATGAGTGATTTTCAATTTTTATATCGCACATATAAGAAAAAAACACATTTTTGCCGCCCCGGCCCTCATGAGTGTGCATTTTAAAATTATTTTACACCAATTTTCGTCGTGAGAGGATACCCAACAACTTCCAAAAGTTTTATATCGTGTACCTACCTACACGATGAATTGTGGAATTTGTGATGAGTCGGTTTTTAATATAAGAAAAACTTATATTTGGGCCCCCGGCCCCCTATGAATGGAAATTTACCATTCCCTTTCACCAACTTTTATCGAGAGATTGTACTCAACATCTTCCTAAAGTTTTATGTTTCTACCTACATGGGGAAAGGGAGAATTATTGATGTTCAATTTTTATATAGTTTATATTAGAAAAAAAAAACTACTTTTGCCCCCCCTCGCCCCCAATAAGAGATATTTTAAATATTTTTTCACCTGCTACCATCGTGAAAGTGTAATTATCCATTCCCCAAGGTTTCATGAGTCTACTTACGCGAGAAATAGGAGAATTAGTGATTTTCAATTTTTATAAATATCATATAAGAAAACAAACGTTTTTTTTAGCCCCGGCCCCCATAAAATTCTTTTTAACCAAAATTCGTCGTGAGAGGGTACTTAACCATTACCCAAAGTTTCGTGCTCTTACCTACACGGAAAATTGAAGAATTAGTGATAAGTCGGCTTTTAATATAAGAAAAAATATATTTAGGCCCCTGGTTACCAATTAGTGGAAAATCTAACATTCTTTTTGCATATTTTCGTCGGGAGCTTGTACTCGAAAAATTTCCAAAGTCTCATGCTTCTACCTATATGGGAAATAGGAGAATAATGGATTTTCAATTTCTATATAGCTTATATAAGGAAAAAACGTTTTGGGGGCCCCGGCCCCCATTAGTTGGAAATTTAACATTCTCTTTTGCAAATTATCATTGGAAGCATGACCTCAAAAAATTTACAAAGTTTCATGCTTCTAACTATACGGGAAATAGGAGAATTAATTATTAGCAATTTGTAAATAGCTCATATAAGGGAAAAAAACTTTTTAGGGCCCCATTATTTTTGGGCCCCAGTATCTCTAAGTGTGGGAAAGTTAACGTTCTCTTTCGCCAATTATCATCGGGAGAATGTACTCAACAACTTCCTAAAGTTTCATGCTTTCTACCTACATGGGAATGGGAGAATTAGTGATTAGTGAATCGGTTTTTTAATTTTGTGCCTGTCACAAGCGTCCCTAAAACTTATATTTTTGCACTGCTTGCTCCTAGATTCATACACAATATCCTTACACAGAAAGAAAAACACTGCTCGGAATACAACAAACTTTAATCCAGTTTTCTACTTGCAACAACCATGAACACACACAGCTCTTTTTTCTCCTACACATGTCCCCCTGACGTCAACAACACAACGACTTTTCACGCCTTCACCCCACTAACTTTTAATACCACCACAGCCAACATCAAAACATACCACCGTGCGCAACTCACAACAATAAGTTACAAGGGCAAAATTGGTCATCTGTGACAGTGCCCCCAGCCCCCAGTAAGAGATATCTAAAAAAAATATTTCACCTGCTAGCATCGTGAAAGTGTATTTATCAAATCTACAACCTTTGATGGGTCTACCTACTCGGGAAATAGGAGAATTGGTGATTTTCAATTTATATATAGCTCATATAATGAAAAAATTGTTTTCGGGGCCCCAACCTCCATGAGTGGGAAATTTAATATTCTCTTTTGCCAATTATCGTCGGAGGCATGTACTCAACAATTTCTAAGGTTTCATGCTTCTACCTACACGGGAAATAGAAGAATTATTGATTTTCAATTATTATATATCTTATATAAGAAGAAAAACATTTTTGGGGCCCCGGCCTCCATGAGTGTCAATTTCAAAATTCTTTTTCGCCAATTTTTGTTGTAAGAGGATACCCAACAACCCATCAAGGTTTCATGCTTCTACCTACACGGGAAGTTGGAGAACTATTGATTTTCAATTAGTACATAGCTTATATAAAGAAAAAAACACTTTTGGGGCCCCGGCCCCCATGAGTGTAAATTTCAAAATTCTTTTTCGCCAAATATTGTTGTAAGAGGGTACCCAACAACCTCCCAAATTTTCATGCTTCTACCTACACGGAATGTTGGAGAATTAGTGATGTAGAAAAAAGTTTTAGGGCCCCCGGCCCCACAAGAGTGAGATTTTTTAAATTATTTTTCGCCAATTGTCGTAGTGAGAGAGTACCCAGCAACTTCCCAAAATTTCATGCTTCTACCTACACGGGAAGTTGGAGAATTAGTGATGAATCAGTGAGTGAGTGAGTCATTCAGTCAGTTAGTGAGGGCTTTCTCTTTTATTAGTATAGATTACCGGTATAGGTATAATATATAGTCGGACCTCTCTTTGTCGAACTCAAGGTGACCCGAAAAAAATAATTGGCTTACGGTGTTTTAGAGTTATGGAAAGTTGTGTAATAGGTGCATAATTTGCCCATGACCTAACTATTAATTCGATAAAGCAGGAGTCGGCAAAAAGGGATAAATTACCCCATTTTGGGTAAAAGGGAATTCTTGGGGGAACGGAGACTAAATGGGGACATAAAATTCGCTAAATTTATTTAAAGTTCGTCATGTGTACCTGTACTTTTGAAATTGAAGCCCACTACTGAGCCGGTTCTATCTAGAAAACGCATGCTATAAATGCGTGAACATTATTTGCTATTCAGCTTGTTGAGACCACTTTTGTTATTAGTAATGTGCAGTTATAATATGTGTTCGTTGTAAAGGTTTTCAAATAATTGAAGAGGAAATATTTTGGCTCTTCTTGAATTGCAATGTAAAGGTGTTGATAAATTCATTGAAGTTTATGAATACTTTGATACGGTTAACGTGAAATACAGCAATACAGCAATACAGCACGGAAGGCTGAACTTCAAACATTACTGGTCGGTCAGAAGCATGCTCTGGCAGACAAGTTAACGAACCGTTATTGTGGTGCACATCTGGCGTACTTAGATGATATTTTTGAGCATGTGAATGTGTTGAACAAAAAATGACAGTGAAAAATATCAATATCATTACAACCTTAGAAAACATTGCAGTATTTGGATTAACGCTTTCATAGTAGAAACAAGTTAGCCGCCTTTTCAAAGTTGCCATGTACTTGAAGGGTTGTGGAAATATAACTTTTGACGGCATCAAGAATGTCAGACATCTTATCACGCTCAAAGAGCGGTTCACTGTTTACCTACCAGTTATTAATTCGAATATATTCATTAGGGCTGTAGATCCATTTCGGAGTTCCATTCAGGATGTACCAGATGAGCCGCAAGGGTTGGCATAGGCACTTCTTGAACTTCATTCAAATAATGAAAAAGAATTCTGAAAATGCAAACAAAACAGATCTCACACATTTTTTAATTTCAAATCCCGCAAAGGTTTTTAACACTGCACACGAGGAGGCCGTCAAGACGTTGCCGCCTTTTGCAAATAGCGTACCATGGGGAACAAGGATTTTCCACCTTTGTGAACATAAAACAAAGCTGTGAAAGTGATTGGACACTGAAGACAGTATTCAACTTATCATGACATCAAAAAGACTCAATTCCGATGGAATTGTGTAAAAAATGAAACAACGTTATTTAAAAATATGAACTGTAAATAATATCACGTGGTGTGTATTGTCTTGAACATAGTCAATATTTCTACTTGTGTCTCATATATAAGTGATTTATAGTCAAAACATGTTTACGGCTTTTTAAATTTAATTTTTGTTGTTTGAATTTACCCTTCGATTCTCACGTTTTGAAACAAGAACCCACAGTTCGTCAAGTCACTGTAGCTCTGGGTGGTTAATCGAATACTGACTTGTAAAATTGACATTTATTTTCTTTTAAGTATTAACGTTTTGACAGAATTTAAGCTGGGTACCACTGATGACACCAACGTATTCTAAAAATTGCATTCTAGACCGTAACATTCTTTCAATAAAAACAGAAATGGGTGCATCTAAAACCCGTGTCCCCAACCTGTGGGTCGCGACCCCTTTGAAATTTCTGAGGGTCGCCAACTTATTTATTCGACCAAAATCAAAACTTACTATAATCATATATTGCAATCTTGCACTGCTTAATTCGTGCTCGTATATATAAATACATTTGACACTAATGCTGAATATAGAAGATATAATAAGATGATTAGTATGCATAGCTATAACTATAAGTTTAGTCTTTCAACATATTATCAACAGTTAGCGCTCCAAAACAATATTTAAGAAGTGAATGTCAGGTGTTTTCTTCAAAGTAAGCAAAAATTTATTCCTGGCGCTTAGGGCGTCCCTGAGTCCACCTAGCTCCGAATGGGTAGACTACCTAACATTAGTTAGGCGGCTGGGTAATGCATGGAACCCTGCATCACTTGCCAACAGATCATCCTTCTTGGTCTGAGGACGCAATTATCTTCTGCATAAAAGGAGCGTCTGTATATCTAAGATAAGATGCTTTGTGGGTCGTCGCTATCTTTACCAGATGACCCTGTCCATACTAAAAGTTTCCCCTTTGTTTCTTTTTCAAGTTGATGAATCAATGGATGTAAGCTCCTGTGCTTGCCTACGTTTCATTTATTCACCCAAATGATACGAAATTTGATCTTCTATTATGAAGTGGAATTGAAACTACTACAAAAATGAAGATATTTTGGAAAAAGATAAATACATTTGTTAAGACAGGGTGATTAAAGAATTCGGAAACTGGTTAAGGACGTGCAATTTCAACCATGACATTAAATTGATTATTAAACATAATTTAAAATAAAAATTCCCTTTAAAAAATTTTTATATTGAATTTTTTTTTTTAAATACTCCTTGAACATGACATTTTCCATTACATGGAGGTCACAGGTCACATAGGGGTCACAGGTCACATAGGGGTCATAGGTCACATAGGGGTCACAGGTCGCATAGGGGTCACAGTTCACATAGGGGTCACAGGTCGCATAGGGGTCACAGGTCATATAGGGGTCACAGGTCACATAAGGATCACAGGTCACCTTAGGGTCACAGGTCACATGGCTTTTATAACAAAGGGTCGCCGCCTGAAATAGGTTTGGGTACCTTTGATCTAAAAGTTACAGTCCGTCCACTGAAATCACACGCGTTTATATTGTCTGCCGTATCATGCTACCCATAAACGTAAATGATGTAATCCTCAACAGCACATTTTTAGTCTCCCATGTTAAAACATGGTCGACTGACTGAAATTATTCAACTGAACGTCACTGGTTGTCATCATGTGCTTGACTGAACTTTGTCAAACGTGTGCACGCTCTTCTCGTGTGTGAATGCTGCATGGAAGACCAGAGTGAGTGATCGTATCGTTTTGTGTATGAAAATAAGAGATTATCAATAAAGCCAGTGACAGCTTTGCGTGGGACTTTCTAAAACACTACTACACATAGCAGTTCAATCGATCGGATCCGATGTCAGCTGAACGCAATATTTTTAGCTTTTATTATCATGAAACGGTTTTTCACACGGTGCAAACATTATCATCTCAATCTTCTCTTACGCTCAAAGCAATCCAAATCGTATCACTTAATACCTTCAAACCACTTACTTGAAGTGAATGACTGAGTAAGTCTCAACCTTATTGCTGACTCATTCTCCGGTGTAGAAAATCAAGGTCACCAAAAGCCTCTTGATGTACTAAGTCTATTACTTGTACAAAAATTTATTTTATTTTATTATTTCTATTTTGTATTTAAAGTAGGGATGCGGAAATTATCGATTAATTTCTCGATTAATCGGTAAAAAATTTTATCGATTAAAATTATTTTAATCGATAAAATAGCAATTAAAATTAAAGAATATATTTTAAACATTTTTTTTTCGATTTATTAATAAATAATTAATTATTAAAATTAATAATAGTTTTTTTTTACTTACAAACTTCTCCATTTTAAAATATTCTGAAAGTGTACACTTTAAAATAACCAGTTTTTATAAGGAAAATGATTTGTTTTTACTTAATTAACAATAACAAAATTTAATTCATGAACATTAAATTGAAGAACTTATATTTAAATATAGCTTAAAAACTTAAATTTTGCGAAATTTTCAGTTTAATGACGTCATAAATCTTATTTTCAGCTTTAATAAAAAAAATATCGATTAACTATTCGGTAATTTTTCTAAAGTTAACGATTAAATTTAAATTAATCGATAACAGCCCTAATTTAAAGCCTTTTTGTTGGAATATCACGGTAAATAGCACCCGATTCTATTTTTTTTTTACACGTACTCTTTGAAGTAGGTTCAAAATGTTATGAGTCCATAATCGTCAAAGCGTAAGATTCAACAATACAGACGACGTGAATTTGAAGAGAGTTACACAACCGCTAGTTAACTCTTTGGAATAATGTTGTTTCTGTGTAGCGTAATCGATTTCTGTAATGTTGGTGAAGTGGCATTTATCTACTTATGTAATTTCGGTTTGTTTTAGAATTATCGACTTCTGTAATGTAGTTCTGGGACAGCACAGTGGCGTCGCGAGGGGGTGAGGCGGGCAAACACGGGTGACACCATCGGGGGGGGGGGGGGCCACCTAAGTTTACAATTTTACTGTGTACGATTTTATGTCAGGCAAAAAAAGAAGACGCATTCCTTTAAAATAGAAAGAAATTAAGAAATAAAATGAAATACAATAATCGCAAAAACTTTTAAATAAAAAATATTAATTTAACTTGATAAAGTGGTACCAGGAGTGGGAGGATAATACGACGGCTAAAGGGGTATTCGCTAACATGCCCAGGCCGATCAATCAGACCAATGGTGGGGTCTAAACCGAAGGAACAAGAGTTTAGTAACCCAAATGCGCACTGAGCATTGCCAAACCAACTCTTATTTTAACCGGCTAGACCACAACAGGGACTCGAACTGCCGACATTGCAGCCAAGTCTCTGAGACGGTCACACACCTGCTGACGTCTTGTCCCGCGCTAGACATAGCGGGGAGTTACGGGAGGCAAAAGAGTCCCTCGCGAAGACAATGTTGTATGGCACTGCTCAGCAGCTGGAGCAGGTTACCCAAATATTATTCAAGGCCTCAGTTTAGTTAACTTGAAACAATAAAACAATTACAGCACACAAACAACATTAACACAAATAAGAAAAAAAAGAAACAGCCGCAGTAGAAAGATCTTTAAAAAGGCTGTACATTTAAGAGGCGGTTACTTCTGTTTTAAAAGATATAAAGTAGGGCTGCGGAAATTTACGATTAAAATCTCGGTTAATCGTTAAAAATTGTATCGATTAAATATCGATTAAAATAATTTTATTTAATCTATGAAAATTCGAATAAAATTGAATGAAATATTTTTTCCAATTTATTAAAAAGAAATTAATAAACAATATAATAGCCTTGATCGAAGGATCTGTATCGTTAAGGAACATAGTACAACAGTCCATAGAAGTTTAAAAAGTTCAAAATAATATTTTTCTATTTCTTTGAGACAGGGGAAATAACTCAATAGAACAAAACAAAACATTAATTACCTGTTTTTGTTAATTCCTCTGATACATATGGATTTAATTAATTTTAAATTAATCGTTGTCAGCCCTATTATAAAGCCATCTAGGCTTTGACACATGACGGGATGAAGGAATTCCCACTCACTCCTCCCTTCAGCACTGTGGGTTGGCGGGGGGGGGGGAGGGTTCGATTTTTCTTTAAAAAATCAAATAATGGATTTTCTTAGGTGTTTTTATTTTAGAAGAAAATTATGATTTCAATGTCTTTGAGTTAATATTTTGTTTTATTTATATTTATTAAAGGCGTGTAAGCATAGATATGTATATTTATATACAGGTAGTCCTCCTGTTACGACGGTCACATCCCGACTTACGCTGTTTTGTGATTACGAACGCGCCCCCATAAAGAATATTACGCGTTATTCCGTTTTTTAAATTAAAAAAACCGTTTGATTCTCATGGGGTAACGAATTGTTTTCTCTATTTGAAATCAAAAAGTTATAAAAATATTTATTATTATTATTTCTAACTACAACTTTCGTATGCAAATTTTTCTCATGGCAAGTTATCAGTCAAGTAAGTAAAGCTAAGTACGCTTCCAAGTTCCTTTTCAATGCTCATTTGAGAGAGCATATTTAGTCTTGGTTGTCCCATGCAAATTTTAAGTCATTTTTATATTCTTTTCATCTTTAAAAAGGATCGCTCTCTGCTGCAGTTTGAAGTCAAAATTGAGAGATAGATGGTACGTGCGATGATACATTTGTAAAGGACTGTGTGACGTTTAGCTCATACAAAAGCAGCAAAAGTTTGAGCTCTGTGCACGTGTTTTGAGTTTCACATTGGGCTTCTTCTTTTCCCTTACCCCTGGGGCTGGACAATAACTTTTTTAAAGAGTTCTGAAAATTGAACTAGTTCTGAAGGTAAGCATTCTTCGAAATAACTTGAATATTCATCCATTAACTTGGTTGCTGCCCATCGGATGGCGTCATTGCTGAGCTTAGCTAGGTTTCTAAGAAAGCCAAATTTCTCATGAATGATTTTATATGAGTCTAACAGACATTTTAGGGCTCTAGAAAGTTTGTCAATGAATACCAGAATATGGTTATGGTGATGTCCCATTATCAAACTGACACTTTCTCTTTTTGGTAGTATTGAAGACGGTTTATTCTCTTTTTTCACGGACCTGTCGTGTTTTTGTCTTCATAGGAATCAAATTAAGAATGATTTTTAACAAGCTCAATGAGAGACTTCAAATGCCTTGCTGAAATCAAAGATATTCTCGGCTCTTGAAGGTATCATGCGTTTTCTGAAAACTTTTAAAATTGTTTCCCAAATTTCAAGAAAATAGTTACTTCCAGTTGTTCAAGTTCCTTCCCAAATCCTTCAGCTTCAAGTCAACAGTCACGTGGCTGATTTTCGTTAGTTGCTAATTCTTCCAGTGCTGCAAAATTCTCATGTTATGAGTTATTAACACGCCTTACAGCATCATGTCGGGCTGACCATCTTGTGTCACACAAGGCTTTGTTAACAGATATCAATTTCATGTTTTTGAAGTACCTGTCATCGATGAGTAGATGCAAGAATCCAGGTATAGAGACAAAAAAAATGAGACTTCCCCCGGGCAACCTAGTGCACTTTTCCCAACAAAATTAAAGGAATGAGCTGTGCACGGCACATAAATAGTGACACTGCATTTCTCACGAAGAATAGTCTGGACTCCGTTATGCTTTTTACTCATATTTGCACCATTGACGTATGACTGTCCAATGCATTTTCAAGGCAAGCCCTAGAATGGAACCCACAGGGTAAACGGAAAAGAGGCCGTCCAAGAAACAAACATTTGTCATCTTTATTATATACTATAATAACTTATAAATCATTGGAACCCTTGTCTTTGCCCCGCTCAGCCCGCCCCCTTTAATCCGCCGTAGGGGGAGGTGGTCACGCATCTGTGACAAAGTTTGATGAGGGGGGTGTTTAAAAAATGTGTCGTCATAATAAAACGCGCAACTTCAAATAAGAGCTCCATTTACATATTAAAGTGTTTACATTTTTTATGACGCTTTAAATGGCTTCACGCGTGTTACGATATAAGAGTGCAGATTTCAATATTTCAATGACCAAAAATAATTTGCAACAGGCTAATAATTATTTAGAGAATACGGCTTTGGTGGGAGGGGATATCAAATCTTTGTGACGTTATAACGTAAAAAAGGGTGGGGTCTAAGTTTTTGTCACAAAGTATGACGCGGGGCGGTGGGGGTAGGTAAAACTTTGTAACCTCACGTGACGTCATTTATTGTGGCCTCCTTAAGTTTTGAAGGGGTTACACCATGAGCTACCGCCCCGGTTGACACCAACACTAGCGACGCCTTTGGGACAGCATAATAAACCTCTGTAATGTTGGTTTCGTATGTAACTTTTTTTAAACTGGTCATTGGTTATCCAATAAAATTGTCAACCGTAAATCTTCCTAATGGTAAAACCCAGCATACACAAAAACGGGGGAGGGGGCAAGAATCCCCGCCTACGTGACTGGCTTGAAAAGATAGCAATGGTTTGAGGATTAACGGAAGTCAATAAAAAAAATCAATGGCTTTTCGGCTTAAGAATTACATATGCGCAGAAGCTCTGCGCGAGCGAATAGCTGATATAACCCTGAAGGGTTGAATATGTGCTTAAAAACTGTGTTAGGAAATAAAGAAGGAAATCAATAAGTCTTCATATTGAACTTATGGAGAAAAGTAGAAAATAAGAAGAAAAGTACTAAATAGTTTTAAAAATCATAAATTTTATTATATAAATGCACTATACAGCTAAATACAAACATTTTTTTTTCTCGAAATTTGAACATTTTTAAATTCGCTGAGAAAAATACAAAATCTGGGCGTTTAACTTTTCAGGAATAAAACATTAAATTCTTATCAACGTGTTTACTTTCGTTACAAATATTTAAACTTTTTACCTTGCGAAGTAATTTTTGTGAGACTTCTTGATGACCACTAGATGTGAAATTGAGCTTCGGTAATGAAAATGACTATTAGAATTAAAGATGAGCCTTAAAAACTTAAACAAATACTAGAAAGGAATGTGAGCCCGGGAAATGCAGATGACCACTAGAGGGCTGTCTATAATGTACGTCACGCTATTTTTGACCATTTTTTACTCCCCGCTCCCCCTTGTCACAAAATGTCACAAATCTCGTAACCCACCCCCCCCCCGATAATTACGTCACAATTTCGAACAAAATATCTTTTTAATTAACAAAGTAATTAAAATTTAATATAAAACCCCTAGAAGTCACACATGGTCGAGTCACCCCCTCCTCCTGTCATAAACTGTCACACGTTCTTACACCCCCACCCCTCTGGAGCATGATGCACTTTATGGACGGCCCTTAAGATTGAGATGGAATGAATGATGACCACTCGAAGTGGAGATGTCCGCTCATTGTAGCCAAGAACTCAAATTGAATATAGAAGCGGGACATATTTTCTGATCTGTCTTTTTTTTTCATAATGTATTTCTCCATGATCCAAGTCAATCAATATTTTTAAAAATTTTATATGCGATATAGAAATTATTCTTTGTAAGAACTTTTTAGTTATATTTTTAAACCAATTTTAGCTGTGAAGTTTCACAACGTGTATATTATGTATTGTCGACATTCCTGTAGTCTCCCAAACACATCCCCTAACTGTGGGGTGATTTCGTTACCCTTCACCACCCCACCACCAAATTATTTGCCGTAGCTAACTAATCGCTTTACGCATGACCCAAATCCCTTCCAATAACTCCGAAATGAAAGCAAACTTTAGTTTAATAATTGAATCCTGCTTTTCTTCCTCTATTTCTTAAGGGCCAACAATGAATCCTCTGATCATTAAGGCTTTATGACTTTCAAGTTCGCAGCCATTTTTCTGGTCAGTTCTACACCAAGAATCGAACATAAGTGTTTATGGGGAGGAGGGTTGCAAGCTTCAAGTCTCACCCTGTGGATATTCTATTAGAAATTATGTAAACACAACACTAAGAAGCAAACAAATTTAGTAACAGAAAAGAATTTGTGAAAGAAAACTTTTAATTGTGATTGTAAATCGTGAACTGATTGGTGTTGAGGCTATGTGTGGTGTTCTATTCAATAATTTGATTTTTCGTGCTTGGAAAAAGTTAACAAGCTGCCCCCCAAAGTAAAAATCATAGTAGGCCTATAGACTATCTACTTTTATAGTCTCGGCCAAATTTTATTCAACTTATTGAAGCAGTTCAAGTTTTCTTTGTGCGTACAAGTGTGTGTGTTTAGGGGGGCAGATGTTTTTTAAAGTTTGAAAGAGAATTTTTTTCTTGGGAAAACGAATTTAACACAGAGACGGAGTTGCACGGTTGAAAACATGAACTTACCCAACCCCCACCCCCACCCCACGCCCCCACACATGTCAAGCAAAATCTTTGATGATGCTTTTATTTTTGTGTGGTATGTAGCAGCAGGCTGCTATAAACAGGAAATGTTTGTTGTGGCTATTTATTATAAGGGTAGTTATTATCGTTGCTTATTTAAAAATTCCAAAAATGTCAAAAAAGCTGTAGATTGTATCTTATAATTTGGAAATAAATAATTTTACAATATTGCTTTCAACATATTCGGATGTCAAAAATAATTGGAAAAATAGCAACGAGGATGTACATTTTTTAAATAAAATAAACATAAAGAATTTATTTTTACTTTTCCCATTCATTCTATGGAATCGATGTAAAGCTAAATGATCAAATCGGTGTTATTATTTGGAGAATGTTATTGAGGATTTACATGAGTGTACAAAACATTCATATTGGTGCATACACTTTTAAAAAATCGATTCAACATCATTCGGAAAATCTTTACAACGAACAATTTGCCGCCCCCCCCCCCACCTCCAACAATTTTAAAAATGATTAGCGCTGTGGGGAATATTTGCATAGTGAAATAGTTGCGTTGGGGATTAGTTAATCAATGGCTGACTCTTTCTTTAAAAAATATTATCTACCGAACACCAACATCTTTTTGATTGGTTAAACCCCACAATGTAAATATTCTGACTGCTACCTAGCAAAAAATCAAAGTAGAGTTTATTTGTTAACACTCAACAACTATGCAATCAGGTTTCGCTTCTTCGCTATAAAACATCAAAGCAAATTGACATTAAATTCAGTTACTGCGATATTTTGCATATATTATTATATATTATAGATCTACTATTAAGAGAGATCGAAGTGAAACATGGGTCAATTTGCTAGTATACACTGAAAACATGTTGATCATGTTCAGCTGGTATTCTACTTTCTCAACGTACGTTAGTTTTAACCGATAAAATCTAGAGTATATTATTTGAGCCTCCTTAAGTAAAAAAAAATATTAAAATAAATATCTATAGAATTGCCCCCCCCCCCCAAACCAAAAAAAGAAATACTACAAACAAACAACAACAACAACAAAAATTCTAGAACTTCCCACTACCTAAGTTATTTAGTATACAAAAAATACATTACTTCTCCCTAAAACAACGCCACTGTGTTTCCATCACTTAATAATTTATTAACATGTAAATGTCCCACAACATTTTGCAACGCACATTTATTGGATTATTATTGCGAGTAGTGAATTTCCTACTTGTGTGCTCGCTTGCCTTTACCAGTTTTCTATACATGTCAATAAATTACATTAACATAACATTAATATTTACTCCATTGGCTATCGCACACCATCACTTTTCCTGAAGTCTGTATAATGCATTGTCTATAACTCTAGTCAGAACTTCCCAGAGGTTGTTAGCGTGGAAAAGAAGGCGTTACAAAGTTTTGATGTACACAGTAAGTTACAGAATTCGTTTCAGTGGAACCAGCATTAAAAAACAGCAGGTTTAATAAATTGTTTGAGTTTGGTACCAATCTTATATATAAAGCCCAGTTGATGTTTTATGTGGATATGTTTCACTTTTTCAACTTTAAGTTACACAATCACGGAAAAGCCATATAGCCCTAACGGCCGGGGACCAAATTTGGCATGACTGTTCCTTTTAAACGGCTGATGGTTTCAGTATTGTTTTTGTAATTGCTCGTTATGCCTAAAAGCCGTAAATTAAACAATTAGAAAATGCAGAGACAAAGAATGAAAAACTATACTTCATAAACATATCGACGCGGACGTTCGAAGCGAGATTTTTTTTTTTTTTTTTTTAAATTATTTTTTTTTGGTGCAGTTTTTTCCCCCCAATACTTTATTTTCAACGGTGCGCTTTCAAAAATATTGTATTGTCTAACTACGTTCCGTTCGTGTACGCGTCTTTGAGCTGAGCAGTATAAGTTGGCTTTTTTTTTTTTTTAAACTGGTACTTTCTATATATTATAGACACACAAAAATATTTAATTACATTTGCAACACGATGAATTAGGTTTATTTATTTACATGTGTAGATCTATATGAAATTGCTCATTTGTTTTAATTATTTTCTGTTCAATAACTCGACATGTAATAAAACCGTATTTCTCTAATAATTGTGTAATTTTTTTTTCAAGGCTTCATTTTTTTAAAGGTGTGCGTTCTAAAATCTTTTATCGCATGATTACTGTGCGCACATTTTCGTGTACGCATCTAAGTCATATTATTATAACATTTATATTTGGTTTGACTTTTACATAAGCAATACACATTTACGCTTTAAACTTAAGCTAGCGGACCTATTAACAGAAGTAGATTAAAATAAATAAAGTTATCCTGAAAATGCTTAATTATTTTGTATAGCGATTTGAATGTTATTCCATCCCTTTGTAGTTGGATTAACATAGGTCACTTGTAAAATTCATTTTTTGGTCATTGTTTATTAATAGCCAGTTGATTTGTTTGTTGTTGTTTTTTATGTGGAATATAATTTCGGTATTTTTTAGACACAAAATCCGTAGTGGGGGCATGGAAGGGACTAAAAAAAAAAAAAGAATTTCATTCCTTTATGAAATTATACCAATTGCATAAAGCCGTAAATTGAAATCGTAAATGTAGACACAAATATATAACAATTCAAATATTATTTCCATATTAGAACAACAATAGAGCTAAATAGGTTACAAAAGTAGAGATATTTTTGGTCCACTTATAAGCAGACTTTATATTAACCCAGAATATTTCGATAAACATTTATTATTATTGTCTAAATACGATGCACACATTTTCTTGAATTTTTTAATACGACTGCTTTAGTTTCTGTCAATGATTTTTAGAAAGTACAGCTCATAAATAACATTTATAATTTAATTTATTGGCGCTATAGGCTAAGTAGATTTTGCCTTTTAGGGCGGTAGTGCCTTATTTTCTTTATCGCATAGACAGCATATAGACGTTGTTGCAAATATTGTATTAATAACAATTGTGTTACGATGTGTTACGATGCAGTGTCGTAAATATATATGAGCTTTTTTTTAGTGACGACAAAGGTCAACAAAGCAGTAGCCTTTTTTAAAGGTGGCATACAAACAAACATATTTTTTTACATATGTGAATGAAATGGCATTTTTATAATGTAATTAGTAACTCGACATGTAATTAAAAACCATAGAAGTAGCGTGTTTATTTTATGTGGAAAGCGGTGACTTTGTCAAATAAACTTACACGTGAAAAAAAGTTTACATAACCTTTATATACCCTATACTGCATAAACTTTCGCTACCGAACATATTACAAAAAGTTGACTAAATTTAATAAAATGATTCGGAAAACGCTTAATTAATGTGTATAACGAATTAAACATGTTATGTTCATTCCTTTGTAGTCGGAATAACATTGGTCATTTTTAAAATTACTTTTTAATCATTTTCAGATGCGTTTATTAACAGGCGAGTGAATCTTTTTTTTTTTTTTTTTAAATCAGATATAATTTTATTTATTTTCCAGAAACAAAATCTGGTGTGTGTATATTGAATATAATTTACAAAATATGATTCCTTATCAGAAATAGGGAACCAAAAATGATTCCTTTTTAAATTATACACATTGCATAAAAACCATAAATATTAATCGTAAAATATAGAGACACATAAAAATTAATCCTTTCCTATATAGGCACGCTCTGCTCTCTTTCAGCTTTACTTTCATTGACTCTTTGGATTCCACCGCAGCTAAGTATTTATTTCCTATATTCGTTTTATTTTTGTATTGTATGTCCGTTGAAAAAGGCTCTCTGCCGAAAAGTTCGCTGTTTTGTTACGTTCTGTCAGGCTAACCCTAACCCTGTTTACGTCTTTTCCATTTACTTTTTCATAAGCCTGATTGCAGTCTCACCCCTCATCTTGTCAACTCAGGAAAATGCAGCTCACATCCAAGGAGTAGCACTAATGCTTTCCTTATTGCTCAGAACGCCCGTATAGGGTGGGAAGCCCATGGTCTCGGATAATCACCGCAAGATTTAAGACTAAAATGCAAGAAGTCAATATGGATCTTCTCCAGGTATACGCTCTTACCAACGACAGTAAAGAAGGGGACAAAGAGGACTTCTATTCCAAGCTGAGAACTCTCATCGAAAAGTGTACTAGGAGCAATGTGATTATACCCATTGGCGACCTAAATGTGTGACGTCACGGTGTTTCATGTTAAATTTTCATTATTTTGTTAACAAAAATATATATATTTGTACGAAAGTGTGACGTACTTTAGGGGGGGGGGTTCCGAGATTTGTGACAGAGGGAGGGGGTGTTTAAAATGGTCAAAAATAGCGTGACGTACTTTATGGACGGCCCCCTAGGAGAAATGCCAAAACATTTGGAAGCACAAACCTCGTGTGCAAAAGCTGTGGAAAAGAATGTCACTCAATGATAGGACTGCTCAGCCACATGAGGAAATGCAACCCAACGGTAATGCACCATCGTTTCTCGGGGTGCCGATTATAAAGCATTGATTGACTTAATCATATATCTTTAAAAACTTAGTATTAAAATTACGAACTAGAAAGGGGGGGTTGGGATGTCTGAATTTAAGTTTTTATTTTAAATGTTTACATTTCTGTTAATATTTTGAATGCAAGCACAGACATTTAAAGTGATATCGTTGAATAATGGTAAATTAGCCATAACAAAGTGTATTTTTAAAAATAAAACATATCTTTAAAAAATGAAATGTCATAATTAAACTTTGGCTCTTTTAAAATGAGGTTTCAATCAAATGGGATATTTTCTCCAATCAAAGAGCCTAACACAGGATTATTAGCCAATCAAATTGCATTTTATTCGTCTTTAATTTTTGTTTACAAATGGATGGTTGGTACACATATTTGACTGTTTTACATTCGGCTTGATCACAGTTTAAAGGGGTATTGTTTCTTTTTTATAAAACATTTGAAAATTTATTTTACTTTCATATAACTTCATGCTTTTTGTTTCAGTTTAGGAAATTTATTAACTCTTAGTTAAGAATTCTCGCTTTTATTAATATCCAAAGACGTGTTTCAACAAGTCACTGACACTGTAACACTGTAACTGATAAGTAAGTACTGTAACTGTAGTACTGTAGTCTTGTCTTGTACTTGTAGTTTGTACATTTATTGAAGATTTGTACTTGTAGACTAAGTTAAAGTTACGTATAAAAGTAGCGAAACAGTTAAAAGCTGTTGTAAAAAGTAGAGTGAATAAAAGAGCAAAGACAGAACTTTAACGGTACAATAACGAATATTGTTGTAATTGAAATTGTAACTTGAAAGGATAAAAACTCCGTCCAAGTCCATTTAGACAAAAATAATATTATTTTTTAATATTAAAATGACTGGTCTGATACTATATTATTTAGACTAATAATAAAAAACGGAGTAATTATTTGCAGTGTGTTATTGGGAAAAATCTCCGTATAATGCTGAACGTTATACAGAGATTTTTCCCATGAATCATAGCGTTAAACACAGATTTTTTTCTGCTGTGACGTCATTTTGAACTGGTTTTAACAGTAGCCCGGTTCGCGTTTTGATTGCAGCATTTATTTCTTTTTTATAACTTTCGAATTTCTTTTTCAATTACTTTCAGTGATCTTTAATTTATAATTATGAGGTTCGGTTTAGTATTAGTAATAAATAGTAATATGCTAAATTAGTTTTTGTTATAAACTGTTAGAGTTGGAAACCCCGCTGAAACTTAAACCTAGGCTACCACTTATACTAGTACTACTACTACGAACTTTCCCCACTTGTGATTGTGATGATGAAGATGGATTAAATTAATTTTTTAAAAAACACACTATTTATAAGCATTACTAACACTAACTAACAGTAATGAAACTAGATTAATTACTGTATAATTAATAATTTTAATATTAATTTATTCAATCTTCATCGTCGTAAGTGTCAGTGAGCATACTTCCATGATCCATAGCCATTTAAATCTAGTAGGGTTGCCAACTGTTATAATAAAAAAAAATTATTTTAAATAAAAATTATCTCTTTTTTTGGTGGTTGGATAAAAAACAAGTACCAAATAGAAAATTATTGTCAACCAGCATGTAAAGGTCCTGATATATTTACATCACTGATATTTCATAATAAGTGATATTTTGACCAAATAAAGTTTGATATAAAAAACCCTTTAAAAAAAACAAGTTTTGACTATAAATCCTATAACTATAACTATAAGGATGTTCATTATAATATGCAGGGCAAAACAATCCAAAAATACAAAATTCTAGTACGTCCTGTAAAACGGGTTTAATATAATGTGCACTGATCGTGAATATATATTTTTTTAAAGTATTGTCAATATAATGCGCACCTTATTGCGCGACAGGAAAGGTTGTTGAACATAATACACACCACGACACTCTATCTCAAAAATTACTTGATACATAGAGCTAAATAAAATAATTTAAAAATTCAATAATTCAATTACAGTAAATTCAAGCAATCAGAAATGTTGATACATCATTTTTATCATTGGCACAAGTCTGCCTGAAAATTTCAGGTCGCTAGCATACAAGGAAGTGGGTTAAATATGGATTCAAAGATTTTTTTTGTCATGCAAGGGCTCAGACACCACAAGTTAATCTAAAGGATTTATTTAAAAAGCCAGTAAAAAAACAAGTTTATGACTATAAATCCTTTATATATGAGACATAAGCTATAATGATGTTCAATATAATATGCAGGGCAAAACTATGCAAAAATACTAAATTCTAGTTATGTCTCGTAAAATGTGTTGAATGTAATGCGCACCGATCGTGAATATATATTTAAAAAGTATTGTCAATACGATGCACACCTTGTTGCATGACAGGAAAGGTTGTTGAACATAATACACACCACGACACTCCATTTAAAAAAACATGATACATAGAGATAAATAAAATAATTTTAAAATTCAATAATTCAATTACAGTACATTCGATCGATCTGAAATTTTTATACATCATTTTTATCATTGGGATGAGTCTGCCTGAAAAATTTCAGCTAACTTAACTAACTAGCTTATGAGGAAGTGGGTTAAAAATCAATTTAAAGTTTTTTCGGCAACGGCTCAGACACCACAAGTTAATATAAAGTATTTTTTTAAAAGTATCATTTTGACTTATAAATATCTCAACAATTTAATATATCGATCCCAATACCTAATTACTGGTATTGATTGAACCAGTAGAGTTCTAGTATTAATTTTTATAAACAGCGTGCCATGTGCTATGAAATTGTTTGAGTTAAAGTAGTTTATAAAATAATAAATTAATCTTAATCTATATGTAACACATTAAGAGTTGAAACGCTTTTTTTACTGATTAATCGAGAAATTAATTGTAAATCTCCACAGCCCTAAATTATACTATACTATACTTCTTATAATCTTGTATTTGATACTTAGCCAATACCAGACAACACTTAGGTCTTAAAATTAAGTCCACAAATACTTAAATAATCTAGAGATTCTTAACTTTAAAATTTTTTTTTTTGGTCTGATATCTCAATAAGCACAGATATTTGAAGTTTAACGTTTAATGCCCTAGAAGGTTTTCAATAAACTCCCAAGTTAAAAAATTGTGTTAAATGTATTTATATTATTATTGACTTCATTTTTAAAAATAAAAATGATTATTTTACGTAACCAAAAAATAGTCTTGAGTTTAAAACTATTTTTACCTGTAGTTTAGTACTATTATTTTTATAATAAAGTATAGCAAAATCACATCTTCAAAAAAAAAAACCCAGTAAAAACTACAAAAAAATTTGTGATAACATTAGCGAGGGAAAGGGCTGTAATTGTCGAAAGTCGAATATGTCTTCTTTCAAGCACTGAAGAGTTTTTACCTTCTGTGATTTCATTTCTAAAGAGAGTTCTATTGAGGCGTGCAATACCACACTTTAGCATAAGAGGCAAGGCGCGCAATACCACACTTTGGCATTAGAGGCAAGGCACGCATTACCACTCTTTGGGGCATTAAAAGTTAATGTGGGGTTTTACAGTAACTTTAGTTTAAGTGAGTGACTATCATCTAGAGCATTATGTATTTTGAGCATAATGAATTACAATCAATTACATTAATACATGTAAAAATTCATCTCTCCACCCCACATTTTACTTTTTAATATGAAATTTTCTTGCTTTTTTTTTTTCATAACTAAGGAAGTAATTTCTCCATCATTAAAGACTTGCTTCAGTTTTTTATCTTCTTCTTTTTCAATTTCAAGACAAATGGAGCAGAAGTAGCACTAAATTTCATCCTTAAAAAATTACTCATCTTAATTTATTTTTATTAACATAGAGAGAAAAATGAGTCAGGAAGATCGAGCTGCATCAGCAAACTCAGACAGTAGAAACAGTCCACCTTTGCTCCCACCTGAGTCACCTGGCAGCTCTGTGTCATCCCGCCTTCAGGTAAAACAACATACAGTGGTACCCCGCTTAATGAACGTTCGGAGTACGTGCATTTCTTATCTTATCTTATCTTATATGTTACAGACGCTCCTTCTGTACAGAAGATTATTGCGTCCTACGTATTTCTATGGTTTGTGTTTAGTCCTGTATTCTTACTAGAGTTTTAAAAGATGATAAAGTGGTGGCTTTCCTGGTTTCTTCAGGCAACCCATTCCACGCCCGAATACCGGACGGAAAGAAAGAAAACTTGTATGTGTTTGTTCTTGCATATGGAATAAAAAAGGTGTTTTTGTCTTTATGTCTATTTGAGGGTTGTATTAGGTTATCTTTGTGTTGTATTTCTAAATTAGAATTAATTGCCTTATGTATAATTACTAATTTACTCTTGGTTCTTCTATCCTCTAGTGTTTCAAGGTTTAATGATTTAACTAATGGTGTTACTCTTGTCAGTTTTGAATATTCTCCAGTAATGAATCTGGCAGCTCTTTTTTGGATTTGTTCTAACTTATCAATATTTTCTTTGGTGGATGGGTCCCATACTGAAGATGCATATTCTAGTATAGGTCTCACCAGGGTGAGATAGCATTTTAGTTTTATATCTTTGTTACATTTGTAAAAGTTTCTTTTTATAAAGCCTAAGGTTTTGTTAGATTTTTTAATAACTTCATTGACATGGGGATTCCAAGATAGTTTCTCATTTATTATGACTCCTAAGTATTTCGCATCTGTAGTTTGAGTTAGTTCTTTTCCATGAATGAAATATTTTGAATTTATTTGTTTCTTTTTCTTTGTTACTCTTAGCAGTTGACATTTTTCTGGGTGGAAGGACATACTCCAGTTAGTTTCCCATTTTATTAATTCATCTAAGTCTTTTTGTAAAATTTTGCTATCTTGTTCTGACTTGATTTTTCTATAGATTATACAATCATCAGCAAATAACCTAACTTTAGTTCCTGTTGAGATATTGTTGGGTAAGTCATTTATATAAATTAAAAATAGTAAGGGACCTAGGACAGTTCCTTGTGGAACTCCTGAGTTAACCTTTATTGGTGTAGATTTAGAACCATTAATTATTACAGTTTGCTCCCTACCCAATAGGAAATCTTGGATCCAGTGATG